>CM059973.1:48262007-48657571 GCA_030490835.1 Annona cherimola | reverse complement strand
AGTAAGCAAGCATTTTATCTTTTAGGCAAACACTTTCCTTTAAAACATTTTCATAAACATCTTTTCATGTAAACCTTTTATATGCCACGTCTGGGCTTTTCAAAGGCAATGCATATGCGTATAACTTTTTTTAGGTAATTTTATTTGTTCTTGTGCGAACATTTTTAATGTTCTAAGGCATTTTACATATACCCTTCTTTTGCCAATGGACATTTTTACGTCTAAAATATTTTTCTCATAAACCCTTTTAGCCAGTGGACATTTTATGTCATAAAATATTTTTCCACATAAACCTTTTTTGGAAATGGACATTTTTATGTCATAAAATATTTTCCACATAAACCCTTTTTGGAAATGGACATTTTTTGTCCTAAAATATTTTTCTTATAAATCCTTTTTCATAATCCTCATTTTTGAGCTTGTTTGGAGCAAACAAGACATATACATATAATCTTTTTTCATGAAAGTATTTGCATAGAAAATATTTTATCTCATCCTTGATATTTACACTTTTTTTGTATAAACACCTATTTTTAGGATAACCTTTTTGTATAGGCTCGTAAAATCCCATTTTAGGTAACTTTTCGTATAAATGCTTTTATATCCCAATGTCTAGTTTTTTCGAAAGTAAAACATATGCAAACGTATTTCTCTCCATCTAGTAGTGACACTTAACAAGTGATCATTCTACCTTTTAGAAGAGAATCCATCATATAATAGCACAGTAGCCAGGTGACTGTTCCTTAATCCTTCTCTCATCTCAGGGAAGGTGCCGCTGGCCTTCTACCATCCCTTAGCGATTGGGCCATATGCAAAGTGGGCCCTAGTCCATCTCCGACCGTCTCTACAATTGACCAATCCATTGTTCTGGTGCACCATTCATCATCATCATAGATGTCCATATGCTAGCATGATTTTATAAAACATCACAGAACGCAGTCCGTGTCCTTTTAAACCATCTTAAAAAAGTGGGTGCGCCCACTTTAACATATTTGAAAGCTAATTTTAAGATGACCACCCTTAAATACTTTTAGAAACATTTTAGGTAAAACATTTTGATAAGCGTTTGAAATATTTGAGAAAATAATCTTTTCTAAAAATATTGCTGGTAGTAAATCTTAAAATTATCATGATAAAGAAACTTCAAAGGTTTTGAATTTTCAAGAATAAATAACGTATTTCACTAACATTTTCTTGGTTTCTATTTTGGGGCTTTTTGCCCACAAAGGTTATGCAATTGCATCATTCCCTTTTATCCACCTTGGTATCATATCCTTGTCCACATATCTTTCTTATCATTTTTACATAAAGAGGAGCTCACATAGCCTTTTGTATGTTATTTTAGCAACCTAAAATTAATTCATTTTATGAAATCAACTTATCGGATTGGCCATCCTTAAACCCATTTTTAACAACATATGTATAAATATTTTTCAAGGCATTTTCAAAATATTTTCATATTCAAAGGAAATCAAAACTTTTCTAAATCATTTCAAACAGATGGGTCATATCCAAATCATCGTTTATGTTTAAGTGTCATAGAATGGAGAGACAAATCTTTTTCTATAAATCAAATCCTTTTTGCTTTTTCTTTCATAAATATACTTATTTTTCACACAATCTCGTGGGAGTAAACTCAAAACTTCTTTGTAAGTATTTCTTTGTGAAAAAGGTCCAAACTCCGTTTTTCTTTATAAAATCCTTTTGAAAATAGTACCATAAAGAATTTGCTTACTTGCAAGAAAATTCTTAAAACCATCAACGTAAAACATTCCCAATCTTTGTAACACTTGTGATAAAATAATTATTTTAAAAAGTGTTGCTTGCTTCCAATGAATCAATCCTTGAGGCCTTTCATTAAAGTCATCATTTTCAAAACTTATGCTTGCCCACTTGTAATAAATTCATAAAAGCATCAACATAAATACTTTTAATCATTTCAACACATAGAAGGAAATCATAAATACTTAAATGCTTGCACCCCTTAGGATTTTCCAATCTCCATGAATCCAAATCAACTTACCTTAACTCACCTATCTTTCAAGTTGGGTATTAATCTTCCAATTCACACATCGGTGTGACATGTGACTTAATTGTGACAATTCTTTTAATTTTGGATACCCTTAGTTAGGGTAAGTTTTCAAGCTTATTATAATCTCTAAGGTTAACTCAACATATGGAAGTTTAATACTTCCCATTTATCATTTAACACTCATTCTTTACATTTTTCACATTATTACTCATCCAAGGCATCATTTATGAGTTAGGGCAACTAGTTTCAATCTCAAATTTTTGAGATTTTATAATTTTCTCAAAACAGACCTATATTTTCTCATTTTACCATGTTTTTCTTTCAGTTTTGCACCTTAGCTAATCATACGTGGTCATTCTCCCTTCTTGCCATCCATACTTTCCATGTTCACCCCTTTAAACACACATATATTATGTGTAATTCAAGTTCATATAAAACAGAAAATTTTCTCTCCTTTTTGGCTTAACTTAAGCACATTTTTGCACATTAGTTAGGGTATAATTATGAAATTAAAATCGATCAATTGGATTGCCCAAAACAGCAACTTGTCTCCCTCTTTCTCCACCTTGAACGTCCACATCTTTAAGGCTCTACAAAACAGATTTTTACCCTACTTAATTCCACCCTTTGGACGTCCATAATATCTTATATTTAGCTTATTTTACCCTCCTATTCATCCATTTATCATGTTGTTTAAGTTATACATCAATTCTACCTTGAATGAGTAGAATTTAGCACCAAGTTGTCAATTCTATATTTCACCCTCCTAAAGTACATCAAACATGCTTATTTTAACATATATTAATCATGGAAATAATTCACGTAATCAACATATAATAAAGGGTTAAAACAACAACTCTAATTGGGAGTATCCAAAAATTTCAGCATGGTATACGTAGCATAATCAACCCTAAATCACACACATGCTTCCTTGAAAGCTTGAAGTAAATCTCCTAGTTTATTTATCCTTTAATAACCCTATCAAGGGTTTCTTGAATCATCATTTAGGGTTCATAATAAATCAATTTTATGAACCATTCATTGAGCTAGAAAACTTAGAATTTATCAAACCAAAACTTGGTTCAAGCACTTACTTGATGAACTAGGTTTGCTTTGTCCTTGCTCAAGTTGGTTTCCTCCTTTCTTTCCTTCATTCTTGTCCTCTTTTCTTCTTCTTTCTCTTCCTTCCTTGGTCATCCACCCTGCTGCCTTTTTTTTCTTTCTTTTTTCTTGTTTGCCCAAAAGTGGACGTCCAAGCTGTCCGCCAAGGGGCGTCGCAAGCTACCCATTTTCCCTTTTTATAAGGGTGCATTTTCCACCTCATTTTGACTTAAATAAATCAATGTTTATCCCCAATTGAGCTACCTTGCTTACCCCTTAAGGTTTCTATTTATATGAAAATTTTAAATGTCAAAAATCTATCATTTTGCTATCCATGTACACGTTCCTATGTTGCTAACCATTTTGTCATTTTGTGGCAAAACAAATCTGCCCAAATATCATGCATTGAATGTTCCTTGATGCAGCCCCTTTTCATACACTTTTTGCATTTTTTAAAAATCACAAAATTGCGCAAAATTCCCATCTCATGACACCTCAAGAAAGGCATGAAATACATTGACTCTCAACGAATCCTTATTTGATATATGTCCCATTTGCTTTTCAAAAGTCAACTTTTCATTTATTTGGTTGACTTTAAATCTTACTCAACAAATTCCATATTGACACGTGTCGCTCATCACTTTTGGTTCATTAATAGCATGTCACTTTTCATGAGCAAAAGTCAAACGCTTTGTCCTTACGTGATTAAGCAATTTCCCATAGGATTTAACTTAATCAAATCCATCTATATGATAGAATACCTTGTTGTTGATGAAAATTTTCATCTCAAAATGATCATCCTAGATCAAGATATGAGCAATTGAAATTGTCATATGGAACTTGATAAAATTAAACTATTATCATCATAATTTAATCATGATTAACATATCATACCATTCATGAGGTAGAGCACATTATCCTGTGCTTACCTTTCAAATTTCACGTTAATCTGCCTTATGGGCGTCAAGTTATGAATTTTCTAATAATAGCCACATCAATCCATAATTATCATCAACTTAATCATAACTAATGAAATTAAAGATAATGCCAAATTGTCATTTTCATACCTCATTTTGTCTTTTTTAGCATATTAACTCATATTGGGCTAAGGTGATTAACTTAACCACCTTACTTAGTCATTTGTCCTAACCTTATCCATCTACTTCAATCATATAATTAACACCTTTCTTAGTCATTTTCCCTAACCTCATCCATCTACTTCAATCATATAATTAACACCTTACTTAGTCATATTTGTTCTGGGTATCATAAAAACAATGTCAAGTGTCAAGCCAATCTCTGATAGACCCCATCTAATCGACTTCCAATGCAAAAACTCGACCTTGCCTCTCTCAAGTAACAAATCAAACCACTTTGGAAGATAACTCCCATCCAAACAATATCAAATGCTAATCAAGACAAGCAACTTATCAACCATTCAATTCATCCAACCATTTTGCAAATTTCTTCAGTAAGGTTTTGTAGAGATTACCTTTGTATGCACCCATAATTTATGAAATACAACAACTTTTCATCAAAATTGAGAGATGGAGAAATGAAATTTGGATAAGATTTGAGGGGAGAGAAAGTGGAAGGAGCAGAATTAGGAGATGAGAGGAAGAACTAGAGAAGGAAAATGGGAGAGGATAGATGAGGAGGAAGAAATAAGAAGAGGGGAAGGAGAATGGAAAGAATAGCATAAGAAGTGAGAAGGGTTTTGGGCTAGCTTGGGCTATTTTTTTGTGGCTAGCCATCATCTAGCACCACGGCGCCGAAAGCTGCTAAAATTTTTTTTGTGTGTAGGGGCTCCGGCCACCATGCTTCAAATTGTATTTGTGCTACACTGATGTTCCATTGAGTTTTGGCATTGGATCCTTACTTTTTAAGGTTGTGGCTTCACAAAACTGCATTTTCACCTCTTGAATGATTTTAGGAAGCTTGAAAACCTTTGATCCCATTAATTAAAAATTTCAAAGTGAATTGAAATTCTCCATCTTTAAGCATATTGATCTTATTCTTCCTATTTTTATAGAATTATGGTATTGAATTCCATCCTTGGTTGCACTTGTGCTTTAGTAAACCAACTCGAAGAATGTGAGCATTCCTTGCATTAATTAGAACTTCAAAGTAAAGCATGCAAATCTTATTCTTCATAACTTGGAGAGTAAATGAACTTGAACTTCATAACAAGGTTCTCATTTCAAGTACTGCAAATCATACAACTAATGTCATATTGTAATAGATGACCTTACTTAATGATGGGTTGAACTTGAATTCTCCTACACAGGTGATCTCTCAAAAATGCAGTCTTCATTAACTTATTTTGCCGACATGTTAGACATTAACAACTAATTATTCTACTCTTCATCAAATGAGAATTGAAGGAGTTGAAACTTGATTGTTGTTGAACTCGTACCTTGGTTTGCTTGCACCAAAATGATTGAAACCATGCTTGAGTTGACATTTCTTTAAAGAATTAATGAGGCTTGGATTCTTGCATTTCATCATTTAAACTACAACTTGAACTAGACCCAACTGATTAGCATGTTGAAATTGATTTTAACCAATTGAAGAGAAAATGACTTGTGAATCATTCCTGCATTGAAAACCTGCATCATGCTCATTTTTTCAACTATGCCTTTCCATATCCCCCACATAATTCTATAGCTATTTTTTTCATCCTAAAAAAAGAAAAAGAGATGATTGCTTGATAAAATTAGCTTCATGAACCATGTGGAGTTGCACTTTAAAGATCACAACATATGTATTCCTAGAGAATTGACCAAGTAATGAATCAACTTCACTTTTGCATGCAAATTTTCAAAAGAAGTGATCCTTTTCAAGTTTCCCTGCCTTAATACACAAATGATAGATCTTTGAACTAAGCCTTGGATCAAAAATCAAAAAGTGTAATGGGTTGCATCCCATTCGGTGCTAAGTTTCGCGTCCTCGAGACGTAATAGAGGTATGGAAATGTAATCATTTTCAACTTTTGGAACTACAACCACCTCTATTTCTTCATTAATTTATTCTTCAACTCCTTTGCTTTTCATTGGTTCAATTATTTGTTCAAGCACGATTTGAGGGTCAAATTGTTTTGCCACATAGACAGATATATTTTCTTTGATGCTTGTAGTGACTTCGCAACCCTCATCCAACATAGTTTCCTTTGTATCCTCTTCAATATCAACTGAAGAAGACTCTCGATACTTACTTTGGATTGCGGTAGCCAATTGCTCCACTCGTTCTTGTATGTTCTTGTTAAACTCCATCTACATTTGCATGAATTTCATGAACTTGTCCTCCAAAGATGGCTTGTTCTCAAGTGTGATGGTTCCCATGCTTCATGTATCTCAAAATCTATTGGCATCATATATTCTGATTGCGGGTCTCTATAGTTGTCCCATGCAACATTTGAATGATCAAGATAGCCCACAGATGCTGAATAATGCACACATTAATTTGACAAATGTCCCTCGCCTCCACACAAATTGCAGTAACTTGAATAAAAAATTTCCATATCCTGCATCTGATTGTCAAAAGCTGCAAATTGAGCTAGAGATGCGCATTTATTATTAAACTCATGGAAACCCAAAATGCTTTATGTTGAAAATTCTACATTTGGCAAATGGTAGCATCTGAAGCCATTGAAAATTACAATAAGAAGACCCTAAAATAAAATTTTATTAAAAGCAAAGAAGGAAAAATAAAATATATAGAATATACACAAATTCATAGAAGACAAATGAAATTATCGAATACTACATTTAAAGTACCAATCCCTAGTAATGGTGCTAAAAACTAGACGAACTGCGTATATGTTAAATTAAAATGTTCGTTTTAACTCAAGTATATATGTCGATCACGTAATGAAGTGTAAGTAGAGTATCGTTTCCACGAGGATTTTGTTAAATGAAGTAGCACCTTAAAATTCATGTGTACAAAGTGAATTGGTAGTTGAACAAAATTCGGTTTTAAAAAACTGAAATTAAACTTAACTAATCTAAACAAAATTTAACCCAAAATAGAGTAGATATTGTTGAGATTGCCTTGAGACGATTAACATAGGTGAAAGTATGAATACATTGACTCAAAGCTATGTTAAATTACTCCTTTTTTAGTTAGCGTGCAGATATTACTAGTTTAGATTCATTTATATTCATATATGTCTTCCAACACATACAAACCTAACATTGTTTTAATTATTTGCTATGTTCACATACACCTAAGTAAAACAAGGCTAATAACTACATAACCTAATCAAGATTACATAGGATTAATAGATATATTTCTATCTATATTAACATCCAACATAATGTAGTAGTTGTAAAACTTATGCCTTATACATGGATCTCATTTAAAGCCCACTTTTCCAAGCATGAATCTAAATATTCAATTAATTTACAAGGTAGTGTGAATGCGTTAAGCATGATATATAAGGGTAATCCTATGCAACGCAAGTTATAACAAAACTATATTTTCATTTAAGCACAAGAAAACTAAATAATATAGTCTACGAAATCAATTAAGCCATATCTCCCATCACATGAAATTCAGCTCAAAACATGACTATAAATCCCTTCAAAATCTCAAGTAAGAAAAAATAACGAAAATGAGAAGAGAGATGGGAAGAGGAGATGAAACTCTATGGGATAGCAGTGAACAGCTTGTTCTCCACTTATTCTTCTCTCCTTCCTTGAAGCTCTTGGTTTCTCTTCCACACACAATAGCCACGAGCCCTGTATGATATGTTCTTAACACCCTAAAAGAGGTATTATACCCCCTAACATTTGGAGGTCACATATTTGTAATTTTTCACACACGTACTTTTGTGACCACAACCACGGTGCTCCTGGACAGCATTGACAACACATCATTTTAAGTTGGTGGAACTGGTGATCCAGCCCCCAATCTTATGGCTATGACCACCACCTTGCTGGGCTAGATTCACACTTTGACAACATCAAGTGATTTCTCTCTCATTCCATCCTCTTTTTTCCTTGAATTTGCATGGAAATCACCCTCTTTTCCTATAACAAAAAATAAAAATAAGTTGATGCATTCCCAAATGATCAAATAAAATTAAAATAACCATGAGATGAATTTTAACTATATGCAACTTAGAATGCATGAAACCACACAAGCTACAAGAATTACACAAATAATGAAACTTTACATGTTTCTCTTGAGCTAGCATCCAAAATGAATACAAAATGAGTCTTGATAACTCTATTTTTATAGAGTTATCAAAGCAATTGGAATTGACTTGAGAGCCTTGCTTGAAAAATCTCTAATTTCACTCTTTAATGCTTGGATGTAGGAAGGTTATAGCTCAATAAATTATCTAGCCAACCTCATAACTCCCCTTGACGTGCTTTATATAGATTTGAGGGAAACTTGAACATTGGAGGTGGGTGGCGCACACATTAAATGCACCAATGTTCAAAAAATTTATGACCGTTACAACTCATGCTGTAATGAAGTCGACTTCGATTATGACTTTACCCAAGTCACACACTGGAGTCAACTTACTTTATGACTTTGGTCATCAAAATGCTTCTGAATAGCTTGTCTTCAACTTGTGCTCTTCCAAGTTGCTCTCTAAGTAGACTTGGACTTATGTAATACCTAGACCCAAGTAGGACTCATATGTGGCGCCCCAGCCTGAGCGTCACATCCTTACCTCAGGATCTATCGATTGGTAAATGTGAATCAGGATTGTTGCCCTGATCACGTGGCGGATTCTTATTGGATATTTAAACCTAACTCCTTAGGAGCTTATATCATTCCACTTGTTTTAATCTTTCCATCAAATAACTTTCTAGGCCATTATATCATTTGAAAATTACACATGTCATCTCATAACCTTCATACTTATTCATATCATGATATTTCATGCCTTAGCATTTACCTATAAAAATTTTGCCAATCCATAGGCATAAAACATAGCATAATTCTTCTACAACATTAAATAACAATTTAATTGTTAACATTCATATAATTATTCAACCCTTAGATTCATATACAGGTACTTATGGAAATTCCTTCATCTTTGAATCTCCACTTGTGCTCCTCGCCTCCTTCCTTTCACCTGTCTATGGGTTTGGAAAACAAAACGTGAGTTGAAATTCAACTCAATAAGCAAGCTTAGGGTTTTCATGCAATTCTTTTTTAAAGCAACATTCTTTAAAAACATTTCCCTCCATTCATTGGAGACACTTAGCAAGTGATCAACTACCTGCGGAGCAAAAACCTTTTCATAAATCATTCATAAACACTTCATAAATATTTCATAAACATTGGATGTGCAAATTCATCATTTCCATTGATGATGTTATCCTTCATGTGACAGTACACTAGCACGGGGAGCCCTCTTTCATTGCATGATCATTTCCATCCTTGGCGCCGGACCTACCGACTTGGCAACATCAAGGGGGACTCCTTGTCCACTTACTACCTCAACTAGCCTACCTCACCGGTCCTTTCCGACTTGGCGACGTCAAGGGGGACTCCTTGTCCACTTACTACCTCGACTAGCCTACTTGATTTCCATTCCATGCATGACTTTTAGTCACCCCGGCATTATATACCCTCTTACACATGGAACTTGTCATTCTCATGTAGAGAATTCTTTGCACCATCCCTTTGAAACATCGTTTCAAATCCATACTTCATCACTTTTCATGAATAATTGCGAAACAATAAGAAATCATTTATTTTAATAGAAATAAACATTTCAATACGCATATAGACAAGGAATGGCCATCCTTAAACAACTTGGAAAGCATTTAAAACAAAACTCATTTAGAAAGCTGCTTGCTTACCTTGCTTGCTTAGCTTTCCGTTTTGCTTATCCCTTTGCCTTTGCCTTTGCCTATACATATAAGAATGATATAACATTCATATATTTCCTTTGCTTGCATTCAACTCAGTTTTCCAACCCATTTTCATTAACATACATAATTCCTTCGACTTCTCAAGTCGTTACGCCCGTATAACACATGCTTGTGCATTACATGGGCTACTACACATCATATTTGATACCATAAATAGGGTAATCATGCAATCATATAATAATCATCCCATAATTATTATTTAATGTCTCATTACCTTCCTTAAGACATTTTTTTCTTCTTTTTCAAAATTCACACATCGTTGCTCATTTTAAGCAACCGTTGTCGCCTTAAGCCTCATTAATTAATCCTAAAATTTGAGATTAACATCATGTCATTCTAAACACCAATATATTCACAAAATTTGTCATATTTTCATGCATTTTTACACAAAATCAATTTACTTAGGTCATTTACCACTTATGCATGTCTATCCGTTCACATATGCCCATTTGGCAACATATATATGAGACCTTTCATAAAATTTCCAAAGTCAGAAACTTAATCCACATTTCAGCATGATAATAATCCTTAATTACCACTGTACTTAGGGTATTTTTTTGGAATTTAAATCCACTAATCATATGTTTCCAAAACAACAACTTTGGAACCCATTTTTCACCCATTTAACGTGTCTCTTGAAACATAACCCTAAGCAGTCATATAAATCCGAATTTTCAGCATATAATCCCACTTTTATTAATCAATATTCAATAATTTAACACATATATCAATTTGGATCATTTCTACATAGGTTTCATATTTCTTTTTGATTTCCTTCTCCAACTATCCACATATGCTGAAATCAGGCGTACTGAATTCTCAAAAACTTGAATTCATATCAAATCAAGTAGTTTTGTTCTGAAATTTATAACATACCTCAATAAATACATGAATTAACCAAAATAAATATTTACAGCTCAAAAAATTAATAATTTATATTTATTTTGGTATTTTAACCTTGCTAGACAGCAGAATCCATTTCCAAACAGCCTGAATGATGTTAATTATGGGGTATATTTATACCCATCAAAACCTAGTTTTTATTTTTTTTTATATGATATTAAATATTTATTATGTATCCTGTAATATATTAAGCTCAAAATTCCTTGTAAAAAAATTATTAAAAAGACTTTGGTACAGCTGATCCTGTCACCCGTTTTACGCTGTTTGGGTTAATCTTCTCGGATTTTTAATTTGAAAAGTAATTATTATTTTAATATGAAAATTGGTTATTTCCTTAATTACCCCATAAGGATTATTTAAAAAAAAGTTCATGCTAAAATTCATCCATTACTATTCCGTCCATATTTTAGTTTACAACATCAAATAACTTCCAGATTTGAGGCATAAAATCAAGATAATCATATCCTTACTTGATTAAATGATAATTCCTCCTTTTATCCTTTTATTTTACTTCTTTTTCTTCCTTATTTGCAAGCTCTAGAGCTGGACATGAGCTGCTGCCTTGGGGTGCAAGTTTCAGCACTTGGAAATTTCTCAAATCTCTCTCTCATATGAACGTGTATAGGTTATATATATTGCTGGATTTTTTCCATCTGTGGGGCCCACTTGGTGCTGCAATTCCACACTCCTTAAATACTCCCTTATCTACCATATGTGGTGGCACATTTACAGCTAAGTAACATACTTTTTCACCATTTTTGAAAATCCAAAAATCAGCTTACATCTAGACCGTCCACTTGTCTACAATTGCCCTTCTTTACTTAGCCCTTAAGCAACTTGTTACTTGCTCTCCAAGAAACCAACTTCCCATCATAATTAACTTAATACATTCCATTCATCTCATAGATTTCATAATTTTATTCCATCGTTTCAAATTTCATCTCAAACTGATGTTTCTACATCAAGTTATGACCACTTGAATTTATCTTTTGGATTTTGGGATAAAATAATTAATTATCATCCTAATGTCATCATGATTCCCTTAATCCAATCCATTCATAAGATTGGGCTCACCGTCGTGAGCTTATCTTTCAAATTTCATCGAAATCCGCCTTGTAGGCGTCAAGTTATGAATTTTCCATCATTTTTCACCTTAATTCCATAATTACTCTTTAATCTCCATAAATTAAATCATGGTAATTAACATGATTATTCATGACACATTATCACCATTAAATCCTCATTAAGCCCCTCCGTTCATATCGACTCACTTTGGGCTCCGGCGATTAAATTTTTAATCACCGTTTCAAATAAAAACCCTAATTCAAAATATTATAAAATTCTAAAATCATCCAAAAATTCCATTTAATTCACATATAAGTCACATGTACATATTCAATGCACACATTAAATCCTCCTTAGGTTGGGGTTTCACATCATATAAGTGCATTTGATCTGTAATTATGATTCATGTATGAATTGGTTGATTTATGGATATTTTTATAATTTAGTGATATTTTGTAATTAGGGTTATGATTAAGAATGATGGTTAAGATTAATCGTCATAGCCCAATGTAAGTCAATAAGACTAAAGGGGCTTAATGAGGATTAGAAAATGCTAATGTGTCTTGAATAATTATTTTAATTATCATGATTTGATTAATGAGAATTAGATTGATAATTATGGAATTAAGTTAAAAAATGCTAGAAATTTCATAACTTAATGCCTATAAAGTGGATTAAGATGAAATTTGAAAGATAAGCACATGATTTTGTGCCTAATCTTATGGATGGATTGGATTAAGAAAAATGTGATGGGATTAGGATGATAATTATTTATTTTCATCCCAAATCCAAAAGTTAATTTCAAACGACTATAACTTGAGATAGAAAAGTCGTTTTGAGATGGAATTTGAAATGAACGGGTAAAACGATGTGGTGAACATAATGGAAGGATTTTATTAAGCTAATTATCATGAAAATATGCTTAATCATAAAAGGACAAGGGGCATTGACTTTATGCTCCATAAAGTAACACTGTATTTATGTAAATGCTAAAGAGATTAAATGCATGCTTAATGACACAAATAAGGTGTCGATTTAGTGAATTTCCTAAAATAGAAAAATCCATGATAAATCAAGAGGTTTAATGTATGATTTAAGAGGCTAACGAGTAGCCTCAAAGAGGCTTGGAGTAATGGCACATGGTGGTGACGCCCAAGCAAGATAATGCTTGATTTTTGATTTTTTAAAATTTGCCAAATATGTATCTAATTACCTAGGAAGCTAGGGTAAGTAATTGGCAACAAATTAAAGTGGAATTTAATGGAAAAAAATGTCCGACAGCTACAAGGGACATTCTAAGTGGACAACAACATTGTTCTTAAATAAGCTGATTTTGATGAATTTATATATATAATAATTACAAAATTTACTTAGGAAAGATTTAGCCATGTCATCAAGGGATAAGAAGGCAATAAATTACCCTCAAATGATGTGGCAAGTGGGTCCCACAAGATGGTAAAAAAATATAAAATATGGAGCTTATACACAGGGGACGTCCATATGCAAGTGAGGAGAGAGAAAATCCCAAGCAAGGCAGCCTAGGACGTGCCCAAGTTCAGCAAGGAAGGAAGGGAAAAGGGGGAGAAAAAGAGAAGGAAAAAAGGGAAGAAAGAAAAGGGGATTCAAGCTAGGGAAGTTGGATTCAAGGTTGATTCAATTCAAGTAAGTGTATCTTGAGTTTTGAATCATTTAAACCAAGTTTTCTACCTCTAATTATGGGTCATGAATATGATTCATTAAGAACCCTTCAAGGATGAGTTATGATGCCCTTGATGAGGGTATTGAATGAGGATTGAATGTTATATATGAAATCAAGGGTTTAGGAGGGAGAAAATGGAAGCTAGTGTTGATTTTTGAGATGGAACCTTTCTTGAATTTTCTTAAAACACTAAGCTAAGTTGCTGTTTTGTTTAAGCACCATGATTAGGACATAATTCATGTTCTTATGAATTATTCATGTTTGATTTGAGCATATGCTAAAGATTTTAGCAAAAATGGAACTTAGGGTCTCATGTATTATTCAATTTTCCATTTTTATGTTAAATATGATTCAAGAAGTAGCCTAAATGATTTATGGATGAATTTTAGGGTAAAGTACCCTAAATTAAGGACCATTCGGACATCCTACATGGGGTGGAAGAGGTAGCCATAAATCAGATTTTTGGGGCACATACATGGGAATGTCCAAATGGGGCTAAAACGGGTACCCTACATGTATATCATGTTGCTGTTTTGTAAATAATTAAATCATGGATGATTTAGAGGGTAAAATACCCTAGGATTATGGTACTTTGGACGACCAAAATAAGTTGGGAAGGTATGCCTAAATCTGATTTTTTAAGGGTATGCAAAGGGGTGTACAAAGAGAGATGCAAAAGGTATCCAAAACATGTATGAAAATTACTGTTTTGGAAACAACCAATATATGGATTTTAAACATATGATATTACTTGAAATTTGGGTTAAGGAAAGCATGATTAGTTGCTGGAATTTACGGATTAAAAATCTGTTTTGATTTAAGTATCAAAAGAGGTATTGAAAAGATGAAAACAGGTCGTAACGTTGCTGTTTTGAAACCCTATGACAAATGGATTAAAATTTCATAATTAAACCTTAAATTATATGTTAATTAAGGGGTTTAATCATGCTGAAATAAGATACAAGTTTCTGTTTTGAAAAATTTTAAGAAACACATAATATATGTGTTGTAAGATGGATATATGTGGAAGGACATGTATGGACAAATGATAAATGACTTATATGAATTGCTAAAATGAAAAAATGTATGAATATATGATGAAATGAATGATTATGTTATTATTTTGATGATTAAGTATAATATCAAATTTTTAGATTAATATATAAAGCCTAAGACATCAATTATATGCTTAAAATGAGCATCAATGTAGGAAAAGTGAAAAATAGATGAAAAATGATAAATAGGATGTATGAAACCCCATATGATGATTAATGAATGGTTATTATGTATTTACCCTACATATGAGTTTAAAACGATTGAATGGTATGATGCACAAGTATGTGCTATGTATGTGTACCCGACTTGAAATTCAAGTTGATTCTGTGTGAAATGAATTATGAGTTGGAAAACTGAATATATGCAAGTAAATGAAAGTTTTATGAATGCAATGTCATTCTTATGTATAGGCAAAGGCAAAGAGAAATTGACTCGAAAAGCTAAGGCGAAAGAGGTAAGCAAGAGATTTTCTAAATGCTTCTTGTTTTATCAAAATGTGATAAAATAATTGATAATGATGTTCTAACTATTTATATGGTTTAGAAAATGAATGTTTTAAATTCTTTCTAAGTTGTTTAAGGATGACCATTCCTTTATCTCATTGTATATTAAAATGTTATTTCCAATATGTTAAATGAATTGTTCGATGTTTTCTCAATTACTTATGACAAGTGATGAAACATGAATTTATGGATGCAAAATCATGCTAGCATGTCAAAAAGGATGTTTATGAAAGCTTCATGTGCACAAAGCATGAGGTCCACCTCAAAGGTGTGAGCGGACCGTTTGTCCCCCTTTGGTGCGGTCAAGTCGCTAAGATAGGCCTCCGGCCGGCGGCGCCTCCCTGGATTGGGAGAGAAATTGGAGACGGATGATTGCTTAGCTAGCTTTTATCCTATTGTGGCGCCCCGAACCGAGCGTCACAACCTTACTCCAAGATCTTGTCGATTGGTAAATGTGACTTAGGATTGTTGCCCTGATCACGCGGCGGGTACTTAATTGGATCTCGTTCAAATTTTTTTTTTCTTTCATCACATAACATATACTCATCATCATTCATAATGGACTCATCCATATCATCATAAATCATCAATTTCTTATATTATTCATAACTTCATAATTTCATACAACCTATGCCCTTTCTCATCATATCCCATTAGGGCATTTATTTATACAAAAATCTAGTAACTTTTGTAGATTCCTCTTTTCCTTTAGCAACACATGCCTTTCATCTCTTAGCTTTCCCTACACCTGTCTGAGGTTGGGAAAACAAAACATGAGTCGAAACTCAATAAGCAAGCATTTTTCATTTTAAATACATTCCTCTCCATTCGATACAAGATACTTACCAAGTGATCAACTATCAAATGCACAGAAACCTTTTCACAAAAATCATTTCATAAACATTGGATGTGCAAATGCTTCCTTTCCATTCCTAACATAAACCTTCGTGTGCGGATATGCTAGCCCAGGGAACATCTCACATAGCATGGTCCAATATGCCAGCTTTCTCCGACTTGGCCTCCTCAAGGGGAACCTCTCTTCCTCTTGACGCCTACATGGTCTCCTACATGCATGACTTTTGATTTTTCCGACATTATATACCTCTTACACCAGGTGACTTGTCATTCTCATGTAGAGAATTATTTGCACCATCCCTTAAAAAAATCATTTCAAATCCATGCTTTCCTTTTCAATCCATGTATGAAAATGCAATGCATTCATTCACACATAACATTCATTTGCCTCCACCTCTTGGGAGGACGCCGCCGACACACAGCCCATACAACTCGGCAATAGTGAAGGAGGACCCTCTGATCCGCTTTCTACCTCCACCAAAGCCTCTTCATTATGCATCATACATGTGCACATGTCCATGAACATCACATGATATCAATATGCCGACATGACTTTTCATAAAAACTCATAAACATTCATCATTTCAAAACATTATAGGAATGACCGCCCTTAAACACATTTCATAAATACTTGAGAATAAAATATATTTTTAAAAGGGTTCGCTTGCTTACAATGAAGCAATAAAATCACATTTTCAAAGTTGTGCTTGCTTACCTCCTCAGTCTGTGTCCTCTACCTTTTCCTTTACATTTTCTATACAAGGAAAAATAATATTTTATCTATATCATTCCATATCTTAGATTGCTTCCCATACATGCTATATAATCATTCGTTACCTTATTCTTATAGAGGTTAATCTTATAAAGATACTTAGTCGTTATCTCCTTATATGGATTTTTATCCATAAATCTTTTAAAAATTTCATTCATATATCCTCATAAAATATAAAAAAAAATAAATCTCTATTTTTTCCCCAAAGGCACGCTGTTCACTGCTCATAGCTGCTGTAGCATATTACTGTTCATCATCACTGTTCATAGGTACTGTTTACCTTTACTGTTCACTAGAGGTTACTGTTCATGGGTTCTAAAAATTGAAATTTTTTTTCAAAAATTAAAAATACCATGACATAGCTTATATTTAGTATATCATAAGAAAATTCATGAATTATGAATTTATCATCATTAACTTGGCCAAATAAATCATTTTCTCCATATACTAAAAATCAACATAATTTCACTTAAGCATAATCCTTAATTTCAAAAATTATAAAATTAATATATCATCATTCCAATATCATATTTATCATATTAATTCATCCCAAATCATCATTTATCAATTTTGGAGCATTATTTACACATATCATTTACTATCTTCCCGAATGCTCTATCTTTGCTCCAAATTTTTGATATTTTAGCATAATTCTGATTAAGCATTATAACTATACTTATTTTCTCATGCTTAGAAATTATCTAAGTATGGTTTTACCCTAATTAACATCCAGAAGAAATTTGGATAGAATTCACTTACCCAAAATGGAGATATCCCTCTTTTTCTCACACTTTCTCTCTCTAACTTTCTCCTCTTCTTCCTTGGAGTGTGGGGGGTTTGGAAACTTGAGTTGCTCAAATGGAGCTAGGATGAAGTGCCTTTGGATGTCCACCCTTGCCCCTATTTATAGTTTTTGATTTTTCATGAAATTATAATTTACCCCCCCTTGCTCAAGGTATTAAATTGTAAATGTATTTTTTTCTAATTTCCAAAAGGTGCTTTGAGCCATGTGTAGCTCACCCTACAGCATCTTAGCCCCCTATGGCAGCCCTATTTTTATTTATTATTTATTATTTTTAAAATTAATTAATTTAAGCTAATTAAATCCAAGCCCTTGATTTATGATGATGATGAATGTGGACCATTGATTTTGATCAAGGATCTCAATCACCCCCTGCCGTAGCTCTGATTTTCATTAATTATTTTTACTTTTAATTATTTAAATTTAATAAAAAGTCAAATTTATAATTAATGAAAAATGGAGCTACTTTTTGATCTCCAAATGACATTTTATCTTGACCTTTGATTTATGATTTTTATGAAATCTTAAACCATTCATCATGATCATCATAATATTTTGGTCATCCATAAAAAATTTCACCTCAAATCGACGTCCGGATTACAATTTTTCACTAAAATCCGAAATTCCATTAAAATATCAAAAAGTATTGCTATTTTTTCCTGTAGTGATTAAATCTCCTTTTTGTCATTTTGTGATTAAGTTAATCCAAGTGATTAACTTTTAATCAGTGTCTTAATCCCAAGGTTACTATTCACATGCACTATTCATCCGAATTTCATAAATAATTATTTTAACCTCTATTTTCACATAATTTCATACCCATGAATGTACATTTTCCAAATATATTACCTAGGGTTTACAACCCTAGGGTTTCATACACGTGTCTAAGATCGGGGTTTCACACCTATGATGTCATGCTAAAAAATAATGCATTGTATTGGTTATGATATACCCTTGATGGGTATAAGAAATCATGTTTTTGTAATATACCCTTGAGTGGGTATAATGTTGTTTTCCAAGATATTTTAAACGAAAATGAATTTCCTGAAAACGTTATAACTTGCTTATTGAGTTTCAACTCACGATTTGTTTTCCAAACTCAAAGACAGGTGAAAGAAAGCATCAAGCAAGGAGCACAGGTGGAAATTCAAGAATAATGAATTTTTATGAATACCTGTACAAGAACTTATGGTTGAATGGTTGTATGATAATCCTAACTGATTGTCTTGATGTCGTATGAGAATAATGTTATGTTATATGACTATGGATGGCGAAAAATTTTATGGACAAATGCTAAGGTATGAATTATCATATTATGATTGAATATAAATTTTATGTGATAACATGTGTATATTCAGATGTTATAATGACCTAAAAGAGCACTTGAATGGAAATTAGAATGTGTTGAATGATATAAACGCCTAAGGAGTCAAGAATAAGTGGATACATATCTAATAAATCCCGCCGCGTTACAGAGCAACAATCCTGATCACGTTTACCAATCAATAACGGTCCCGGAGTAAGGCTAATGTTGTGACGCTCGGGTTGGGGTGCCACAAAAGTTGGTATCAGAGCATGGATTGGTAAATAGGAGTGGAAAATTTACTAAGTATGAAAATTTATAGCATATGATGCTAGATATGTGATTATATAATGAATTATCTATGATTATGATGATTTGCATTTTAATGTTTTGAATAAAGCTGACATGCCATGTTTAAATTGTAGATGGCAGACAAAGGAAAGAGAGTTATGAGTGTGGAAGAGCTTAGAAAGGAAAGGGAGGAGGAGGAATGAAAACGAAGGGTAGAGGAGAATACGAACAGTTGGTGGAGATCCCAGAAGAATGCAGCTTATTTTCCACCAATACCTCCAGGTTTTCAACTTAGGCACCCTCCATCACAAGCTCAAGGAGGTTACTATGTCAACCCCTATCCATAAAGGCAGAATTTAAAGGAGTCCACGAGTCAGGCTCCTAAAGCGGAGAACTCTACACCATCACATTCTGACCTCCAAATAAATCCATGGGTCCCTTCTGATTATATACATGCACAGGATCTCCAAAATTTTTGAGATTAGACCCCGCAACCTATACCCCTAAACGTAGGTCCGTGGTACAAGTTCACAAACGGACATGTACAATTTCGACATGGGGTAAGTTGGGAAAGGATACGTCAGAGGGAGAATGTGGCGCCCTGAACCATGGTGCCTAGAAGCCTTACTCCGGGATCGTTTTGATTGGTAAATGTGACTCAGGATTGTTGCCCTAATCACAAGGCAGAATTATATATATATATATATATATATATAGAGAGAGAGAGAGAGAGAGATATCATCAATACATGGAAAATTCTCATCTTTCATTCAACTTGAAATATAATTCACATACCACAGTTATAATCAAAAGCTATTCCATAAACATTTTCATTGGAATAACAATATTCATTTCCATCTAAAAATTATCATCATTTTCTTTACATAAAATTTACATATACGAAATTCATATCAAAACTACATAACACTTGGCATGCTGCTTTCATCATCATTTCCTGTCTGTTGTTGAAAAAGCATGGGTGAGTAATAATACTCAGTCGCAAGCTATACATAATTTTTCAATCATTTTCATGCATTTCATAAAATGCAAATGCAATGCATACATAGCATTCATAACATTACTTTGGATGTGACGCTAGCTAGACGCCCATCCCGTACATGCTCCCATCTCAGGGAGGTCGCTGTTGGCCTGAGCCTATATAAGCGACTTGGCGATAGTGGGGGGGACATCCGGTCCGCTTACTACCTCAACTAAGGCCTATTCCTCGTGCACATGCTCATTCACATACACATGCCGGTATGCCATTTACAAATCATAAACAATTTCATAAAAAATATTTAATAAACAATTTAACAAACACATTTCAGTTCATGTAAAACAGTTATAGGTATGGCCAACCTTAAATAAATTTCATAAAGCAATTCACAAAAAATTTCAAGCATTTTGGAAATAATTTGCAAAATATATAACTTGCTTACCTTCTCAGTGGGTGTCTTCGACCTTCTCTTTTCCTCTTCCTATTCAAGGAAAAAAGATAATTTTTTTTCTTCTATTCAAGCTGCTTCCCATGTATGCTCTATAATATTTGGGCGTTATTTCTTTATATGGATATTTTTATCCATAGGTTCCTAAAAATTTTCATCCTTATATTTAAATATTAATCTCAAATTTTTTCCAAAATCACGTTGTTTAGTATAGCAAATCACTGTAGTAGTACTGTATCAGTTACTGTTCATCCGAGATTACTGTTCACAAAGACGTGATTACTGTTCATAGGTTCCAAAAATTGATATTTTTTCCAAAAATAAAAAATACCACGACATAGATTATGCATAGTATATCATAGAAAATTTCATACATTTTGAATTTATCATCATTTACTTGGCGAAAAAAATCATTTTCTCCATATACTAAAAGTCAACATAAATTCACTTAAGCATAATCCTTAATTCCAAAAATCATGAAATTAATACATCATCATTCTAACATCATATTTATCATAATAATACATCCCAAATCATCATTTATCAAGTTTGGAGCATTATTTTCACATATCATTTGCTATCTTCCCGAATACCCTATCTTCGCTCCAAATTTTGATGTTTTGGCATAATTTCATTTAAGCATTATATATGTACTTATTTTCTCATGCTTAGGCATCATCTAAGCATGGTTTTATCCTACTTAACATCCAAAAGAAATTTGGGTAGAAATCACTTACCTGAAGTGGAGATACGCTTCTTTTTCTCACACTTTCTCTCTCTAACTTACTCCCTTCTTTCCTTGGACGTGTGGGATGGTTTGGGGGCTTGGAATGGCTTAAGTGGAGCTTAGATTTGTTTCCCTTGGACATTCTCCCTGTTGCCCTATTTATAGGGTTGCATGTTTCAAGAATTTGGAATTTACCCCTAACTTTGAGATATTTAATTATAAACTGGTATTTCTTTTTAATTTTAAAAAATTATTTGAGCCATGTGCTGCCCACCCCAGGCCTTCTCCATCCCCCCTATGCATCCCTATTTTTTACGTACTTTTTTTATTTTTAAAATTAATTAAATTAGGCTAAATTAATCTTAGCCATTGATTAAAGATGATGATGACTAATGACCATTGATCTTGGTCAAGCCTCCAGCCACCCTAGCCTTCTCCAGCCCCTGCAGCAGATGCCTTTTAATTAATTTTTAATTTTTTAATTATTTATTTTATTTAAAAAGTCAAAAGTAGAATTTATTAAAAAGTTAGCTACTTTTCGATCTTGTTTTGATGTTCCATCTTGACCTTTGATTTGTGATTTTTATCACATTTTAACCCATTCATCATGTCCATCATGAATTTTTAAGCATCCATAAAAAATTTCATCGAAATCCGACGCCCGAATTGCAAATTATGAATTTTTCTTTATTTTTCCACAAAAATCCAAAATGGTACTAAAATATCCAAAAGTAATGCTATTTTGTCCTGTAGTGATTAAATCTCTATTTCGTCTTTTTGTGATTAAGTTAATCCAAGTGATTAACTCTTAATCACGTGTCTTAATCCCCGATTACTATTCACGTTTACTATTCATGGGCAGCATTCACGGGTTTAAATTCCCAATTGCATTATATCAATCTCCAATACACATATTCATCAATATAATTAATGAATTTTCATTTATCATAAAAATAATTACAAAAGAATCTAGGGTTACAATTGTTGAAATGACGCGTATATTGTCGGGGTTTCACAATCCTCCCCCCCTTATAATAGGTTTCGTCCCGAGACCTATCTTTCTTTGAACAATTGAGGATATTTTCTTTCGACCTCTTCTCGTAGCTCCCAAGTAGTTTCAGACTCCGAATATCGATTCCATTGTACTTTTACAAATTCGATTTCTCTGTTCCGAAGCTTCTTGATTTTGAAATCCAATATTTTGATTGGCCTTTCCTCATAGTTCAAGTGTTCTTGGATTAGCAAATTCTCCACTATCAACACATGGGTAGGATCAGAAATATATTTTCTTAGCATGGAGATGTGAAACACATTGTGGATGGCACTGAGGGCTGGTGGAAGAGCTATTCTATAGGCTAGATTGCCTATCTTTTCCAGAACTTCAAAGGGTCCGACGTATCTTGGGTTTAATTTTCCCCTCTTTCCAAACCGGGTGACTCCTTTGAATGGCGTTACTTTGACAAACACGTGATCCCCAACTTGGATATTCAAATCTCTTCTTTTGCAATCGGTGTAACTCTTTTGCCTACTTTGGGCTGTGAGTTTACCTAGCGAATCACTTGGACCTTTTCTGTCATTCTTTTTGAGAGGTCTGGAGCTAACTTCCTTTCTCCCACTTCATCCCAGTTTAGAGGAGTTCTGCATTTTTGTCCATATAAAGCTTCAAATGGGGCCATTTGAATACTTAGTTGATAACTGTTGTTATAAGCAAATTCTGCCATAGCCAAATATTCATCCCATGATCCTCTAAATTCTACTGTGTACATCCTCAGCATATCCTCAACTATTTGATTTACCTTTTCTATCTGTCCATCAGTTTGAGGATGAAATGTTGTGCTGAATTTCAGCTGTGTACCTAAGGTTTGATGTAAACTTTTCCAAAATTGAGATGTAAAACTGGAATCTCGATCGGAGACTATTGACTTAGGTACTCCATGCAGTCTCACTATCTCCTTATAATACATCTTAGCCAATCGCTCAGCAGTAAAATTTTTCTTGATGGCTAGAAAATGAGCTACCTTTGATAATCTATCAACTATTACCCATATAACATTATTTCTATTTTGGGTTCTTGGCAACCCTTCAATAAAATCCATAGTAATATCATCCCATTTCCATTCTGGGACTTCCAACGACTGTAATTTTTCAGGGGTTCTTTGGTGATCAGCTTTAACCCCTAGACATGTTAGGCACTTAGCCACATATTCAGCAATTTCTCTCTTCATATTATTCCACCAATATATCCTTTTGATGTCTTGATACATCTTAGTACTACCTGGATGCATCGAAAATGGAGAGAAATGTGCCTCTTTTAATATTTGTTCCTTTATTCCCTCTTGATTAGGTATACACAAGCGACCCTTATATCTGTACATTCCCTGTTCATCTTGTATATATTCATTGGGATTTTTCTTGATCATTTTCTCCACACAACTCTTTAAATCCCCATTTTCTTGCTGAGCTATTTTAATTTGCTCAAATAGATTCAACTGGATTTGTAATTGAGACAATCTAACTTATACCCCAGGTGGGCTTACAATTAATTCTAGTTGTCTCAATTCTTGTAGTAGCCTTTTTTCCTTTGTGATAAGATGTGCTAAGCTAACATTTCTACTTAGCGCATCAGCTGCTACATTGGCTTTGCCTGCATGATATCAAATGTCGAGGTTATAATCTTTAAGTAACTCGAGCCATCTTCTCTGCCTCATATTTAAATCCTTTTGAGTAAAAATGTACTTGAGGCTTTTATGATCAGTATAGACCTCACATTTAGCTTCACATAAATAATGTCTCCAAATTTTCAAGGCAAAGACTACTGCTGCCAATTCTAAGTTATGGGTTGGATAGTTTACCTCATTTGGCTTGAGTTGCCTGGATGCGTATGATATAACTTTTCCATTTTGCATCAATACACATCCTAATCTTTCTTTGAGGCATCACTATAGATCACAAACCCTTCCTTCTCCGTAGGCAGTGTTAGAATTGGCACTTTTACCAGTCTTTTCTTTAACTCTTGGAAGCTATTCTCACATTCCTGTGTCCATTCATACCTAACTCCTTTCTTTGTCAGCTTTGTGAGTGGAGCTGACAATTATGAGAATCCTTTCGCAAACCTTCTGTAGTAGCCAGCTAGCCCTAGGAAACTTCTTATTTCCGTGATATTTATTGGCTGTGGTCACTTTGTTATTGCCTCAATCTTTTAAGGATCTACCTGTACTCCCTTCTCGGATATAATGTGGTCGAGAAAGGCTACCTATTTCAACCAAAATTCACATTTATTGAATTTAACATATAATTTCTCCCTTCGGAGAATTTCCAATACTATCCTCAAATGTTTCTCATGCTCTTCTTCTGTTTTTGAATAAATCAGTATATCATCAATGAATACCAACACAAATTGATCCAAAAATTCTCAAAAAATCCTGTTCATCATATCCATAAACACTGCTGGGGCATTCGTTAGTCCAAATGGCATGACTAAGAATTCATAATGCCCATATCTTGTTCTGAATGCTGTTTTATGGATGTCTTTTGGACATATCCTCAACTGGTGGTAACCTGATTGTAAATCAATTTTTGAAAATGTAGAAGTTCCTTTTAACAGATAAAAAAGATCATCTATTCTTGGGAGTAAGTATTTATTCTTAACCGTTACTTTATTCAATTCTCTATAATCAATACAGAGTCTCAAACTCTCATCCTTTTTCCTTACAAATAGTACTGGAGCTCCCCATGGCGACTCACTGGGTCAAATAAACCCTTTATCTAATAAATCTTGAATTGGCACTTTCAACTCAGCCAATTCAGCTGTTGCCATCCTATATGGGGCCTTAGATATTGGGGCTGTTCCTGGAATAATTTCTATCTCCATATCCATCTCCCTTTCCGGTGGTAAACTATATAGCTCCTTTGGAAAAATAACTAAAAATTCCTTTACCACTGGAATTTGATCCATAGGTACCCATCTCTTTTATTGTGTTTATAGAGACCAGATAAGTTGTACATTGCTGGCGTATCAGCTTAGCTGCTTTCATAGCTGATACCATCCTTATTGTGTTTTCTAGATGTCTTATTTTACTGATCTCTACTTCATCTTTTGGTGTTTCAAATTGCACTTTTTATTTCTGCAATCAATTATCGCACCCCATTGACTTAGCCAATCCATCCCTAGTATGACATCAAACTCTGTCATTGGTAATAGGATGAGATCAGCTTCCAATATTTTTGTTCCTATCCTGATAGGACATGCCTTGCAAATTTGATTTATGCTTGCCAATCTATATACTGGGGATTCTACATGTATAGTACTACTGGTTTCTTCTACCCGAAGTGTGTGTGTGATTACGAATTGGTATCATATAAATGAATACGTAGCTCCAGAATCAAATAAAGCTACTGTAGAATTTTTCAAAATGTAAATCATACCTGTAATCACTTTCTCCTCCATCTCTTGTGATTCTGTTCGAGTGAGGGCTTGGACACGCACTGGGTTAGCAGCAGTACCGGGCCGATTAGTGATGGGGAGGAATTTTTACTGGGCCGGCCTCCCTCGGGCTGGTGCTCCTTGTGGCTTATTCGGACAGTTGGGCGAAATGTGTCCGACTTGACCACAGTTGAAGCACTTTATTATTTTAGTTTCGTCGGTCCCGCAATCCCGAGCCACATGACCCGCTTGGCCACATTTGTAGCATTTCCCCGTTCCTTGTAAACATTCGCCTGAATGGCGTTTGCGGCAAGTTCTGCAAGTCGGGGTGCTCTGTGTCTTATTGTCGATCTTCTTTCTCTTGGCGATTCTCCTTTTTCCTTTATTAGCCTCACCTTCCTTGGAGGCTGAAAAGAATTGTTTCTGAGCTTGCCTAAGCTCCTGAGTCCTCATAGACTCCATCTCCAATGCCCTAGCCCTCTCAATGCTAGAGGCATAGTCTTTTATTAATAATGGGGCTAACCCCTCTCTTATTTGGGGACTTAGTCCCCTCTGGAACCTTTGTGCCTTATTTTTCGGCACATTGGCAATCCATGACACGTATCTCACCAAGGCATTGAATTTTGTAGCATATTCTGTGACTGTCATCCTGCCTTGGTAGAGTTTTTCGAACTCTATCACCCTCTAGCTCTGTAGCCCTACGGGGAGATATTCTTTATTAAATTCCTTCAAAAATTTATGCCACGTAACTTGCTCCGGATGGGGCATAGTGACCATTAGCGTTTCCCGCCATTCATAAGCATCTTTTACAAGTAGGTGGGTAGCGCAAAACACTTTCTGTTAATCATTGCAGGGTGATATCCTGAATAATTTCTTAATTTCTGTGATCCACTGCTCTGCAATGAGGGGGTCTAGTTGCCCTGCAAATTTGGGCGGGCGCTGGGCAAGAAAGGCATTGATAGCCTTTCTGAAAGTTTCAAGGAGAGTATCCTCCACTCCCCTTGACGTGCCGGGATTGGCCGAGGGCCCTGGTCTTTCCCGGCTTCTCTTGATGCGGGGCCTGCTGGTTCCGCATCTCTTGTAATAACCCAGCTGTCTGGGTTGTCCATTGCTGCATAGCTTTCTCGATAGCCGCAGCAATTCTTTCTTATATATTGACCTCTACTTGAGGTCTAGGGCTTTCCTCTCGCCGTGAGCGGGTTCTAGAGGTTTGTTCTTCGGATTCTGCCCTACTAGTCCTTTTACTGGCTTCGCCCCTTGCCTGATTGACTGATTCTTCCATCGGGGCCTTTCCTTTGTTAGCTCTTGCTTTACCTCTGGTGAGCGGCATTTTTAACTTCACAAAACATTCATTAGTATAACATCAATATTTATCATATCATAGTCACATGTTTATATAACTCACATATATTATACATTGTCATCAATAATAAATCAATGGATCATAATCATAATTTCATGTATCCTAACTTCATCAATTCTTTCCTTTTCTGCCTATTTACCATCCATGCTTTGATACCAACTTCTGTGGCGCCCCAAACCGGGGTACCTGGAAGCCTTACTCCGGGATCGTTTTGATTGGTAAACGTGACTCAGGATTGTTGCCCTGATCACATGGCAGGATTTTTTATATATATATAGATATCATCAATACATGGAAAATTCTCATCTTTCATTCAACTTGAAATATAATTCACATACCACAGTTATAATCAAAAGCTGTTCCATAAACATTTTCATTGGAATAACAATATTCATTTCCATCTAAAAATTATCATCATTTTCTTTATATAAAATTTACATATACGACATTCATATCAAAACTACATAACACTCGGCATGCTGCCTTCATCATCATTTCCTGTCTATTGTTGAAAAAGCATGGGTGAGTAATAATACTTAGCAAGCAAGCTATACATAATTTTTCAATCATTTTCATGCATTTCATAAAATGCAAATGCAATGCATACATAGCATTAATGACATTACTTTGGATGCGACGCTAGCTAGGCGCCCATCCCGTACATGCTCCCATCTCAAGGAGGTCGCTGTTGGCCTGGACCTATATAAGCGACTTGGCGATAGTGGGGGGGACATCCGGTCCGCTTACTACCTCAACTAAGGCCTATTCCTCGTGCACATGCTCATTCACATACACATGCCGGCATGCCATTTCCAAATCATAAACAATTTCATAAAAAATATTTAATAAACAATTTAACAAACACATTTCAGTTCATGTAAAACAGTTATAGGTATGGCCAACCTTAAATAAATTTCATAAAGCAATTCACAAAAAATTTCAAGCATTTTGGAAATAATTTGCAAAATATATAACTTGCTTACCTTCTCAGTGTGTGTCTTCGACCTTCTCTTTTCCTCTTCCTATTCAAGGAAAAAAGATAATTTTTTTTCTTCTATTCAAGCTGCTTCCCATGCATGCTCTATAATATTTAGGCATTATTTCTTTATATGGATATTTTTATCCATACGTTCCTCAAAATTTCCATCCTTATATTTAAATATTAATCTCAAATTTTCTCCAAAATTGCGCTGTTTACTGTATCAAATCACTGTAGCAAATTACTGTAGCAGTTAATGTAGCAGTTACTGTTCATTCGAGATTACTGTTCACAGAGACGTGGTTACTGTTCATGGGTTCCAAAAAATTGATATTTTTTCCAAAAAAAAAAAATACCACGACATAGATTATGCATAGTATATCATAGAAAATTTCATACATTTTGAATTTATCATCATTTACTTGGCGAAAAAAATCATTTTCTCCATATACTAAAAGTCAACATAAATTCACTTAAGCATAATCCTTAATTCCAAAAATCATGAAATTAATACATCATCATTCCAACATCATACATCCCAAATCATCATTTATCAATTTTGGAGCATTATTTTCACATATCATTTGCTATCTTCCCGAATACTCTATCTTCGTTCCAAATTTTTGATGTTTTGGCATAATTTCATTTAAGCATTATATCTGTACTTATTTTCTCATGATAGGCATCATATAAGCATGTTTTTATCCTAATTAACATCCAAAAGAAATTTGGGTAGAAATCACTTACCCAAAGTGGAGATACGCCTCTTTTTCTCACACTTTCTCTCTCTAACTTACTCCCTTCTTTCCTTGGACGTGTGGGATGGTTTGGGGGATTGGAATGGCTCAAGTGGAGCTTGGATTTGTTGCCCTTGGACGTTCTCCCTGCTGCCCTATTTATAGGGTTGCATGTTTCAAGAATTTGGAATTTACCGCCTAGCTTTGAGGTATTTAATTATAAATTGGTATTTCTTTTTAATTTTAAAAAATTCTTTGAGCCATGTGCTGCCCACCATAGGCCTTCTCCAGCCCCCCTTTGCATCCCTATTTTTTACCTATTTTTTATTTTTAAAATTAATTAAATTAGGCTAAATTAATCTTAGCCATTGATTAAAGATGATGATGATTAATGAACATTGATCTTGGTCAATCCTCCAGACCCTGCAGCAGCTTCCTTTTAATTAATTTTTTAATTTTTATTTTATTTAAAAAGTCAAAAGTAGAATTTATTAAAAAGTTAGCTACTTTTCGATCTTGTTTTGATGTTCCATCTTGACCTTTGATTTGTGATTTTTATCACATCTTAACCCATTCATCATGTCCATTATGAATTTTTAACCATCTATAAAAAATTTTATCGAAATCCGACACCCGGATTGCAAATCATGAATTTTTCTTTATTTTTCCGCAAAAATCCAAAACGGTATTAAAATATCCAAAAGTAACGCTTTTTTGTCCTGTAGTGATTAAATCTCTATTTTGTCTTTTTGTGATTAAGTTAATCCAAGTGATTAACTCTTAATCACGTGTCTTAATCCCCGGTTACTATTCATGGGCATTATTCATGGGGTTAAATTTCCAATTGCATTATATCAATCTCCAATACACATATTCATCAATATAATTCATGAATTTTCATTTATCATAAAAATAATTACAAAAGAATCTAGGGTTACAATTGTCAAAATGACGCGTATATTGTCGGGGTTTCACAGAGAAGGAGGCAGCTATAGCCATAGAGCAGCATCATGCTCAAGGAATCTTAGAAGCACCTGTTCCACTAGGCCTTGATGAAGTTGTTATCCATATTGCAGGAAGGGATGGTGAATCCATTCAATTTGACAATGAAAATAATAATGACAATGATAACGATTACGAGGACCCTATGGAATACCTTGAACCCGAGGTGGAGGAGGAAAAGGGTGAAAGTGAGGGAGAGGAGGAGGACGATGGCGATGATGACGATTGTGATGATGGTGGGAAGGAAAATGTTCCCGCATGGTCTGACGCAAGTACGATTACTGAGGAACCCACACAAGTTCCACTGAGCCGTAGGCGTTATCTAAGGACGGGTCCCGGTAGGAGATGATGAATTTTCATGACTTTTATGAAAACTTGTATGTATAATTATGGTTTGATGACACTTTTTGGTTGATTATGGTTTGGTATGTGACATATATGTATAAATGTGTGTTATGTCATACTATGTTGAAACTTTGGTCCATGGATGGAATATTTGATGATATGAATAATGTTAAAAGTTACGATAATATAACTATATTTAAGGGTTTTAAATGTATGAAATGAATGAATGAATATGAATGTTTATGATTGATGACTAATGAAATATGACATGGTTATGATTGTGTGACCTGGTTATGTTAGATTAACCGTATGATAATGAGATATGTATGTGATGACCTAACCCTAACCATGAATGAAAGTTATATGCTTTGATATATTCAGAAAAAGCACCATGGTAGATACAAGGTCAAGAGTAAAAAAGAATAAGGGAAAGGAAATTGCTACTGAAGAAGTTCCCAGCCAGCATGAGGTTGGAGAAACTAGTAGACTCAAAAGGGGTAGATCAGAATCACATGGGCAAAACCTAAGAACTCATCAATGACGAGAAGATGTAAGCCCAGGACCAAATAGGGAAGAGGAACAAGAATCAAGGCAAGCTTGTATAATTGAGGAAAGGGTAGCTTCAGCAGTAAAGGAAGCTATGCACCAAGCTACACAAGACTGGGCAGCCCAAGCTGTTGATATTATTCAAGGCTTATGGGAAAAACCCAGCAAGGCCAATTGGGAAGTACTGAAAAACAAGGACCCATTTCGACAACTAATCTGACACACTCGATGGTACCAACAGAAGATGAGAATCAATTAATGGAGGCAGATAGGAGGGTTATAAATGCATTCCTTACTCAGTGATCTCCCAAGTTCACTGGTAAACCCGACCCCGTACAAGCTGAACAATGGATGACGGAGATCCGAAAGTTGTTCAGAATATCTCCATGCAATGACAAACAGAAAGTATTATATGTCACTCATTTATTGGCAAAGGATGCCTATGAATGGTGGGAAACCATGCTGATCACTATGCCGCACCCGGAGGAGGTGTCTTGGTAGAATTTATTGAGGAGTTCAACAAAGAGTATCTCTCGGCGGGACTACAAAGCCAAAAAGTAATTGAGTTTGAAAGGCTCTACCAAGGGAGAATGTCTGTTACAGAATACGCCACCAAGTTCAATACCTTGGTGAGGTATGTGCCTTGGATAACTAATGTGCCAGAAAACAAGGCACAAATATTTTAACAAGGATTGAAGTCATACCTCAGAGAAAGCCTGGCCCCTTTACTGATCAAGGATTATGCGTCAAGCGTAGAAAGGGCAAGAGCTTTGGAAGTTGAGGCAATCAAAACTCAAGAGCTAAGGCTAGGGTCAAGAATGTTTAGCTCGGGTGTGAAGGAGACCGAAACAGGGAAGGAAAAGGTCAAGAAAGGAGGCACGAGGAAATGAAAGGGAGCTCCAAAGAAGAAAATCCCACCAATTTGCAAGAAATGTCAAAGGCGCCATGTAGGCGAATGTTTAAAAGGGTCAAATCAGTGTTTCAAATGTGGGAAAACGGGGCATATAGCCAAGGAATGCTGTTAGGGAGAGGCAAAGGTCATTAAATGCTACGTTTGTGACTAAGTCGGGCACATTACCCCCAATAGTCAAAATAAAGCACAAACGTCGCAAGGGCGAGGAAGGACCGCACAGCTAAGGATAGCTGGAGCAGCTAGCAGACAAGGAACCTCTACAAATCCGGTTCAAGTACATGCCCTGGCCCGAACCAAGTTGCAAGAGCAAAAAGAGAAAGTGGTTACAGGTATGGTTTACATTTTAGAAAATTCGGCTATAGCTCTATTTGATTCGGGTGCTAGCCATTTATTCATAGCTTGCCAGTATGTAACCACACATGCACTACCTGTAGAGGAAACCGATAAAGTAATTCATGTAGAATCCCTTGTCTATAGGTTAGCCATCTCTGGCCAAGTATGTAAAGCGTATCTAATTAGGATAGAGTCAATGATTTTAGAAGCCGACCTAATCCTACTATCCATGACCGAGTTTGACGTGATACTAGGCATGGATTGGTTAACCCAATGGGGAGCTACAATTGATTGCAAAAGTAAGAAAGTGCAATTTGAAGTAGCTCCGAAAAAGAATATAGCCATTGGAAGGCTAAGACAGCCTGAGAATTCAACCATACTGATATCTTCTATGAGAGCGGCTAAAATGGTTCGTAAAAAATGCCAAGCATATCTAGTATTAGTAAGTGTAAAGAAAGAAACGAAGGAGGATATAAACTAAATTCCAGTGGTGTAATACCTAGACCTAAGTAGGACTCACATATTTTCATTTAAGGTGTAATTATGATTTATGTATGAATTGATTGATTTTTGGATGATTTTTATGAATTGATGAATTTTGCAATTAGGGTTTGCAATTAAGAATTGTGATTAAGATTAATCGCTAAAGTCCAATGTGAGTCAAGATGACTAAAGGGGCTTAATGAGGATCAGAATATGCTAATGTGACATGAATATTTATTTTAATTTCTATGATTTAATTAATAGAGATTAAAATGGAAATTATGGAGTTGTGTTGAAAATCATAGAAAATTCATAACTTGACGCCTATAAGGCTAAATGAGATGAAATTTTAAAGGAAAGCTCATGATTTTGGGCTCATGATTTTGATTTTAATCTCACACTCTAAGGATATTTTAAAAGGTTCATAACTTGACGTAGAAACGTCGGTTTGAGATGAAATTTGAAACAATGGAATAAAATTATGAAATCTATGGTATGAATGGATTGGATTAAGCTAATTATTATGTAAAAGTGATTAATTAGAAAAAGATACCTAGCATTGACTTTGTGTAACCTTGACTACCATAGCATTTAATAAAAAGCATTTGAGATAAATGACTTGTTTTAATGCTATACAAGGTATCAAATTATGGTGGATGGAGCTGGATTTTATGGATTTATTTAATGGTCAAATACATGGAAAAGTCAAGGATTAAATGCAAAGGATTAATGCCTAATATTTAGCTCAAATTGGAGCATAGGTTATGTGGCAATCAAGGGGACGTCCAAAGGCACTTTGGGCATGGAAATGTGATTTTTAAAAATGCAAAAATACATATCTAAGTTGCCTAATACCTAGGTGAAGTAAATGGGCACATAAATATGTGTAAAATGTGGCAAAAAAATGACAAAACCCAAGCTAAGAGGGGGCATCACCTAGTGGACAGCAATGCAACCCTTAGATGCATGGATTTTGTGGATTTTTGATAATTAGAAAATGCATATTTTACTTGGATATAAAAATGTCACGTCATCAAGGGATAAGATAGAAATGAATTACTCTCATGACATGTGGCAAAGTGGGTCCCGTGGGATGGTTAAAAAATATAAAAAGGGAGCTTGACCTTGGAAACGTTCACGTGGGGAAAGGGGGGGGAAATCCCAAAAATTTGCTAAGTGTGGGGGCAGCTCTTGGGCACGTCCAAACCAGCAAGGGGAAGGAGAAAAGGAGAAGAAAAAGAGAAGGAAAAAGGAGAAGAAAAAATAAGAGGAACCAAGCTAAACAAGTTGGATTTAAGTTAGATTCAATCCAAGTAAGTAAAACCTAAGTTTTGAATCATTTGAATCAAGGTTTTCTCTCTCAATTCATGAGCCATGAATATGGTTCATAAAGAACTCTTAAAGGATGAATTATGATGCCTTAATATGAGTATAATGATTTTTGAAAGATTTAAAGGAGATCAAGAGTTCAAGAGAGTAAAAAGGGAAGTTAAAGTTGAAATTTGAGATGAAAGCTAACTTGGAAATTCTCAAAACCCTAAACCAAGTTTCTGTATGATTTAAGCATGATTTTTTGGATGTAATTCATGTTATTTTGTATTACATATATTGATTTGAGCATTTGTTAATGATTTTAGCAAATATGGAACTTAGGGTTTCAAGAAATGCCCGATTTTTCCATTTTTGAGTTAAAAATGATATAAGGAAGTGCTTAAATTGTTTATGGATTAATTATAGGGTAAATTAACCTAAATTAAGGACCCTTTGGATGGTCTAAGTTTTCTGGATGAGTTTGCCATAAATCTGATTTTTTAGGGTATGTGAATGGGAAGTCCAAATAGGGGCCAAAACAGGTGCTTTCCATATGATTTTTGTCGCTGTTTGTAAATAAATGATTTATGGATGTTATAGAGGGTAAATTACCCTAGGATTAAGGTACTTTGAGTGTCCAAAAGGGCTTGGAAATATTTTCCCTAAATCTGATTTTAAGGATATATGTATGGACACGTCAAAACAGGTCAAAACGGATACCCTGTATGTATGAAAATGGTGCTGTTATAGAAGCAAATGAATTATGAATTTTAAATATGTGATAATAACCTAAATTTGGGTTAGGAAAATCATGTTTAGTTGCTAGAAATTATGACTTAAAAATCTGTTATGATTAAAGGCTTGAAAGAGGCATTGAAAGGATGAAAAACGAGTCTTAACATGGCTGTTTTGGATACCATTGACAAATGGAGTAAAAATACAAAATTAAACCCTAAAGTATATGTTAATTAAGGAGTTTAATGATGATGAAAATGGGTGTAAGTTTCTTTGTTAAGAAATTTTAAGAAACACATAATATATGTGTTGTATGTTGAACGTATGTAGAGCATATGTATGAATGGATGATATGTGACTTATGTGAACTTGCTAAAATAAAAAATATGCATGAATATGTGATGAAATTCATAAAGATATTTCCATAGGAACGATGTGTGATTATCTCAATTTTTGAGATTTATTTATGAAGCTTAAAATATCACTTATATGCTTAGAATAAGCATTGACCCCAAATGATGAATTATGACTGAATGTTATGTGTTTACCCTAAATATGAGATTAAAACACAATATGGAATGAATGATGTAATGCACAAGTGCATGTTATGTATGTATGATCGACTTGAAAATCCAAGTTGATTATGTATGATATAGATTATGAAATTGGAAAAGTAAGTGAGTGCAAGAAAATTATTGTTATGAATGAAATGTTATGTTTATGTATAGGCAAAGGCAAAAAGATAAGAAAGACGAAAAACTAAGTAAGCAAGGTAAGCAAGCAGTTTTCTAAATGCTTTTGTTTTATCAAATGTGATAAAATGATTATCAATGATATTCTAACTGTTTAAATGAGTTAGCAAATGAATAATTTCAATTCTATCTAAGTTGTTTAAGGATGATCATTCCTTATCTAAATGTGTATTGAAATATTATTTCCAATGAAATAAATGGATTTCTTACTGTTTTGCAATTATTTACGACAAATGATGATTCATGAGTTTATGAGTAAAAAATCATGCTAGCATGTCAAAGTTCATGTTTATGAAAGAAAGCGTGTGCACAAAAGCATGAGGTTGTAATACCCAGACCCAAGTAGGTCTATAAATATGATACATTTTTTATTTAAATGAATTATAGTTGATTTATGGATTTTTATGATTTAATGGTATTTTACAATTAGGGTTTGTAGTTAAGAATGATGTTTAAGACTAATCACCATAGCCCAAAGTGAGTCAAGATGACTAAAGGGGCTTAATGAGGATTAAGATGTGCTAATGTGGCATGAATATTTATTTTAATTTTCATGATTTAATTGATGGAGATTAAAATAGAAATTATGGAATTATGTTGAAAATCATAGAAAATTCATAACTTTACACCTACATGGCGAAATGAGATGAAATTTTAAAGGCAAGCTCATGATTTTAGGCTCGATATTATAAGTGGATTGGATTAAGGCACAAGTGATGAGATTAAGGTGATAATTATTTGATTTTAATCTCACACTCTAAGGATATTTTAAAAGGTTCATAACTTGACGTAGAAACGTCGGTTTGAGATGAAATTTGAAACAATGGAATAAAATTATGAAATCTATGGTATTGATGGATTGAATTAAGATAATTACCATGGGAAAGTTCTTAATCCGAAAAATATGAGTAGCATTGACTTTGTGCATCCAAAAGTACCATAGCATTTATTAAAAAATAAGTGGATTAAATGCATTATTTAATGGTATATATGAGGTGTCAAAGGGAGGCAATTCCAAGTGAATTTTATGAATTAAAAAAAATGCAAAAATCCATGATAAATCTCATGCATTAATGCTTGAATTAAAGGACTAATGAGCTAGCCTCAAGGAGGCTTGAAAGGTGGCACATGGCGGACGTCCAAGGGGTCATACACTTGGATTTTTTTGATTTTTTTTAACCCAAGTCAAAACCAAGCTATGCTAAGGGAGAAAGGGCATGTAAATGCACATAAATTAAAGGAGACTTGGTGGCCAAGAAAGCCATGGAAGGAAGCCATGTGGACGTCCACTTGGGGAGGAGCTAAGTAGCTCATTTAAGTGCTTTGATTTGGTGATTTTTATATAAGATAAATGTCTATTTTACTTGGTTATGAGTTAGCCAACACATCAAGGGATAAGATACCCATTAATTACCCTCCAAATGAGGTGGCAAAGTGGGCCCAAAAATCTGGAAAAATGAAGGGTATATAAGGGGCATATGGACGTTCCATTTGGGGAGGTTAGAGAGAGAAAAATCTCAAGGAGAAAACCCCCAAACCAAGGCAGCCCTTGAACGTCCCAAGACCAGAAAGAAAGGAGGAGAAAAAGATGAGAAAAGTAGAAGGGAAAAGGGGAGGAAAGAAAAGAATCCAAGTTGGGAAAGTTTGGATTTAAATTTGATTCGATTCAAGTAAGTATATTTCAAGTTTTGGATGCTTTAATCCTAAGTTTCTTCTCTCAAATCATGAGCCATGAATATGGTTCATGAAGAACTCTTAATGGATGAGTTAAGATACTTTGATATGGGGATTGAATAATTTTTGAAAGATTTAAATGAAATCAAGAGTTCAAAAGAGTGAAAATGGAAGTTTATGTTGAATTTTGAGATGAAAGCTAACTTGGAAAATCTCAAAATCCTAAACTAAGTTGCTGTATGATTTAAGCAGGTTTATTTGGACATAATTCATGATATTTTGAATTACATATGATGATTTAAGCGTTGGTTGATGATTTTAGCAAACATGAAACCCTAAGTTTCAAGAAAAGACTCGATTTCTCTATTTTTGGATTAAAAATTATACAAGGAAGCACTCAAGTTTTTTTTGGATGAATTTAAGGGTAAAGTAGCCTAAATTAAGGACCCTTTGGATGGCCAAAGTGGGATGGATTATTTTTCCCTAAATCTGATATTTTAGGGTATGTATTTGAGACGTCCAAATGGGGGCCAAAACGGGTGCTTTCCATATGATTTTTGTTGCTGATTGTAATGAAATGATTTATGAATGTTATGGAGGGTAAAATAACCTATGTTTAAGTTAATTTGAGTGTCCAAAAAGGTTTGAAAATATTAGCCCTACATCTGATTTTATGGACATATGTTTGGACATGTCAAAATGGGTCAAATGGATACCCAATATGTATGAAGATGTTGCTGTTATGGAAGCCAACGAATTATGGATTTTAAATTTGTGATAATACCCTAAATTTGGGTTAAGAAAATCATGCTTAATTTCTGAAATTTAAGGATTATAAATCTGTTAAGATTTAAGTATTGAAAAAGGCGTTGAAAGGATGAAAAAGGGTCCTAACGTCGCTGTTTTGGAACCCTATGATGAATGAATTGAAAATCTGAAATTAGACCCTAAATTAAATGTTAATTAAGGGGTTTAATGATGATAAAAATGGGTAAAAGTTTCTGTTTCAAGAAATTTTAAGAAATACCCAAGTTGTGTTGTAAGATGGGTGTATGTGGAAGGCTAAGCATGAATGGAAGATATGTGATTTATGTGAACTTGCTAAAATGAAAAATATGCATGAGTATGTGATAAAATACATGAAGAAGTTACTATATGAATAAGTATTGATTATCTCAAATTTTGAGATTTAAGTATTAAGCCTAAGACATCGAATATGTGCTTAGAATGAGCACCGACGCATGAAATGTGAAAAATAGATAAACAAAATGATAAATGGAAGGTAATAAACCTCCATATTATGATTTATAGATGGTTGTTATGTTTATGAATGAATACCCTACCTATGGGTTGGGGACATGATGAGGAATAGATGGTATGATGCACAAGTGAGTGCGATGTATGTATACCTGACTTGGAATTCAAGCGGGTTATGTATGTTAATAGATTATGGGTTGGAAAACTGAGTTGAATGCAAGCAAAAGAAAATACATGAATGCTATGTCATTCTTATATGTATAGGCAAAGGCAAAGAGATAAGCGAAATGGAAAGCTAAGCAAGCAAGGTAAGCAAGTAGCTTTCTAAATGATTTTTGTTTTAAATGCTTTCTAAGGTATTTAAGGAAGGTCATTCCTTTATTTCAATGTGTATTGAAATGTTATTTCAATTATGACAAGTAATTTGCTTATTGTTTCGCAAGTATTTATGAAAAGTGATGAAGCATGCAATTAAATGATGTTTCATTGAAACGATGTTTAAAAGGGATTGTACAAAAAATTCTCTACATGAGAATGACAAGTTTCCATATGTAAGGAGTATATAATGCCGGGGTAACTAAAAGTCATGTATGGAATGGAAGTCAAGTAGGCTAGTCGAGGTAGTAAGTGGACAAGGAGCCCCCCTTGACGTTGCCAAGTCGGAAGGTCCGGCAAGGTAGGCTAGTCGAGGTAGTAAGTGGACAAGGAGTACTCCTTGACGTTGCCAAGTCGGTACGTAGACGCCAAGGATGGAAAGGATTATGCTATGAAAGAATGTTCCCCATGCTAGCGTACCGTCACATGAAGGATAATGTCATGAATAGAAATGATGAATTTGCACATCCAATGTTTATGAAATGCCCAAAAACTGGGATTTACGAATGGTTTACGTGAATGATTTTTCATGAATGATTTTCATGAAATGTTTATGAAAAGTTTATGAAAAATTTTCTGCTCCGCAGGTAGTTGATCACTTGCTAAGTGTCTCTACTGAATGGAGAGAAATATTTTTAAAGAATGTTGCTTTCAAAATGAATTGCCTGAAAACCCATAGCTTGCTTATTGAGTTGAATTTCAACTCACATTTTGTTTTCCAAACCCATAGACAGGTGAAAGGAAGGAGGCAAGGAGCTCAGGTGGAGATTCAAAGATGAATGAATTTTTATAAGTATCTGTGTATGAACCTAAGGGTTGAATGGTTATATGAATGATGACATTAAATAGTTATTCAATGTTGTAGAAGGATTATGTTATGTTTTATGCTTATGGATTGGCGAAAAAATTTTATGGGTAAAATATCATGATATAATTAACTATGAAATTTATGAGATCAATTGTGAATGTCTCAAATGGTATAATGGCCTAAAAAGGCATTTGATGAAAATTGAAGGTATGAAATGATATAAACTCCTAAGGAGTTAAGTTTAAGTGGATAAATATCATATAAGAATCTGCCATGTGATTAGGGCAACAATCCTGATCCACATTTACCAATCGATAGATCCTGAGGTAAGGATGTGACGTCTCGATTTTGGGCGCCACAGAGGTCCACCTCAAAGGTGTAAGCGGACCGAATGTCCCCTTTTGGTGCGGCTAAGTCGCGAAGAGAGGCCTCGAGTCGGCGACGCCTCCCTGGAATGGGAGAGAGGATGAAAGTGGATGGTTGCCTAGCAAACTTCTATCCAAAGGAATGTCATGATTTTGAATGATGCATCACATTGTTTATGACATACCCTAGACAGGTATAAGAAGCATGATTTAAGATATCTCATCGAGTGGGTATAATGTGTCTTTCCAAGTTATTTCCAATGAAAATGTATTGCCTGAAAACCTTATAGCTTTCTTATTGAGTTTCGACTCACAGTTTTGTTTTCCAAATCCTAAAGACAGGCGAAGGGAAGAACCATGCAAGGAGCACAGGTGCAGATTCAAGAAAATATGAATTTCTACAAGTTACCTATGATTGAACTTTATGAATTGTATGGTTGTATTTCTGATGACATTAAATGGTGATTTAATATTGTATAAGGATTGTGTTATGTTTATGACTATGTGGTGATTTTAACTATAAATAGCAAAAAAAAATTTATGGTCAAATGTTAAGAATGATTTATCATGATATGACTAAGGATGAAATTTATAATATCCGATACGTATGCTAAATTGATTTAATGACCTAAAAAGGCATATGATGGAAATGAAATGTATGAAATGATATAAACTCCTAAGGAGTTAATATTAAGTGGATAAATATCCAATAAGTCTGCCGTGTGATAGGGCAAAAATCTTGATCACATTTACCAATCGATAGATCTTGGAGTAAGGTTGTGACGCTCGGGTTGGGCGCCACAAGTGGTTAAGGAATTTCCTGATGTTTTTCCGAAGGAATTAACCACATTACCTCCAGAAAGGGAAATGGATATGGCAATAGACGTCGTACCAGGCACAACTCCAATATATAATGCTCCATATCGAATTGCACCAGCAAAGATGAATGAGTTGAGAACTCAAATACAGGAGCTGTTGGATAAAGGTTTTATCAGACCTAGTGTATCACCTTGGGGAGCTCCAGTGCTATTTGTAAGGAAAAATGATAGGAGTCTCAGATTATGTATCGATTATAGGGAGTTAAACAGGGTTACAATAAAAAATAAGTACCCGTTGCCAAGGATTGGCGATTTATTCGATCAATTAAAAGGAGCTACAACATTCTTCAAAATAGATTTACAGTCAGGGTACCATCAGCTAAGGATAAGTCCTACCGATGTTCATAAGATGAGTTTCCGAACTAGGTATGGACACTATGAGTTTTTAGTGATGCCTTTTGGGCTCACTAATTCCCCTGCTGTATTTATGGACATGATGAATAAGGTATTTCGAGATTATCTGGACCAATTTGTGGTTGTATTTATCGATGATATCCTGATCTACTCCAAGTCGAAAGAGGAACATGAAGTTCATTTAAGAAAGGTACTTGAAAGGTTAAGGAAGGAAAAATTATATGTCAAGCTAAAGAAATGTGAATTCTAGTTAAAACAAGTGGCATTTCTTGGGCATATAATCTCAGAAAAAGGAGTTCAAGTTGACCCTCAGAAGATTGAGGCGGTATTAAAGTGGCCAAGACCAACGACCATTCAGAAATCAGGAGTTTTTTAGGATTGGCAGGCTACTACAGAAGGTTCGCTGAAGGCTTTTTGCAATTATCAGCCCCATTAACGAGTTTGACTAGTAAAGGAGTCAAGTATGTATGGTCTGAAGAATGCGAGCATAGTTTTCAAGAATTGAAACAACGATTGGTAAAAGCATTTATCTTAACCCTACCCGAAGGGAATGAAGGATTTGTGGTTTACAGTAATGCTTCAAGGAAGGGACTGGGATGCGTGCTAATGCAGAAAGGCAAAGTAATAGCTTATGCATCACGGCAATTGAAGCCCAATGAGGTAAGCTACCACACTCATGACGTAGAGTTAGCTACAGTTGTATTTGCCTTAAAAATTTAGAGACACTACCTGTATAGCGCTAGATGTGTGTGGCACCCCAAACCAAGACGTCACATCGTTACCTCAAGATCGTGTTGATTGATAAATGTGTGGCGCCCCGAACCGAGGCGTCACATTTGTCCTTACTCCAAGATCTTGTCGATTGGTAAGTGTGAATCAGGATTGTTGCCCTGATCACGCGGCGGGTAGATCTCGTCAAAATTTTTTTTCTTTTTCTTTCATCACATAAAGACACATACTTATCATCAAATCTCAATTATCATTGATAACATTCATACTTGTTTTTGTACAATACAGGTTATTTTAACCTGAACATTTTATACATACATAATTTGAAAACTCCTTATCATATGTTCATGTCATACCATATATGGATCAGCATATCATAAAATTTTCTTCATACCTTCTTTTTCCTTTTCTTCTTGGCCTGTGTTGTACCTGTCTATGGTTTGAAAAGCAAAACGTGAGTCGAAACTCAGTAAGCAAGTGTTTTTCATTTAAATGCATTTCTCCTGTTCAATAATAGACACTTATCAAGTGATCTACTATCAACCAGTGGAAACCTTTTCATAAAATCTTTCATAAAACATATGCTTGCAAACTTAACATATAGACCTCTTTTTCATAATCATAAAAACGTTTTCATAAAACTTCCTTTTTCCAAGGACACTCTCATGTCCTTAAAACATTTTCCATAAAATCTTTTCAAAACAAGCATATGCAACATACATGATGTTTCTGTCCGTCTGGCAGGTGACACTTACCAAGTGATCACTCTTTCCTACTTAGGAGAGAAACCATTTCATTTGATAACTCGCGAGCTAAGCAGTTATCCGTGTTCATCTCCCATTTCAGGGAGGGCGCCGCCGGCATTTCGCCTTTTGAAGCGACTTGGCCTATGTAGAGGGGGCCCATCTTGCAACCGCGTCCGGTCTGCATATCCTCTACAATAAACCTAGTACATAGCTCATGTGCACATTCTTCACGTTCATATGCTAGCATGCTTTTTATAAAACCCCACAGACCTTAATCTGTGTCTTTTTCCTTTTCAAAATCTGATGCTAGCATAACCTTTCAAAATAGTACAGACCTCGGCCTGTATTTCTATCTCTAACTTGATAACTCGGCATAGCTCAAGTTAATAAGTTAATAAAAATATTTTGTAAGAATGACCAACCTTAAATAAGTTTAAAAACATTTAAATGACACATTCTTAAAACATTTGAAATATTTGAGAAATAATAAATTTGAAATATTGCTAAAAAAATGTTTATAAATCATTTTTGATCGGTAAAACAATTTTGAAAAACATTTTAATATTTGGAAACCAAAGACTTTGGAAACATTTTTCTTCTCATTTCTAGATTTTTCATGAACAAAGGATATACTAATGCATAATTCATTTTCTATATATATATATCATATTCTTTGTCCATATAACACTTAAGTTTCTTCTATACGAAGATATGCTTGTATGATCCTTTGGTCATTTAAAAGAAATCTTCATTTAAATCGGTTATTGGTTGGCCTTCCTTAAATCCATTTCAAAACATTTTAATAAATCATTTTAAATTCATTCGATAAAACAAAATATCATTTTGAAAATCAAAACTTTTCCTTTTCCATTATAATGCAACCATTTTCATCTTTCTCATTATTTATAAGGATTTGCTTATGATAAAGCAATTCCCACATACTTCAACCTTTCTTCTTACTTCCATATGAATTTGCTTATAATAAAGCAAATTTAACATATTCCATAGTTGCACTATATAAAAATCATTTTCAAAAGTTTGCTTGCTTACCTTTGCTTTGCTTTAATTCGACTTCTTTATCCTTTCCTTTCCTTTTCCTATACAAGTGAAAAGGATATACATACTTTATCATGCATATTTTATATTTATTTATGACCTTATTTTCCACCATAAATTTTTAATAGAGGTTATCCTTAAAAATGCGTGATCATTATCCAAAAATAAAAAATATCATGACATACCTTATGCCTAGTATATCATTGGACATTTCATACATTTTGAATTTATCATCATTTACTTGGCCAAAAAAATCATTTTCTCCATATACTAAAAATCAACATAAATTCACTTAAGCATAATCCTTAATTCCAAAAATCATGAAATTAATATATCATTATTCCAACATCATATTTATCATAATCATACATCCCAAATCATCATTTATCAATTTTGGAGCATTATTTTCACATATCATATGCTATCTTCCCGAATGCTCCATCTTTGCTCCAAATTTTTGATGTTTTGGCATAATTCCAATTAAGCATTATATCTATACTTATTTTCTCATGCTTAGGCATTATCTAAGCATATTTTTACCCTACTTAACATCCAAAAGAAATTTGGGTAGAAATCACTTACCCGAAGTAGAGATACGCCTCTTTTTCTCACACTTTCTCTCTCTAACTTCTTCTTCTTCTTCCTTGGACGTGTGGGAGGATTTTGGGAGCTTGGAATGGCTCAAGTGGAGCTAGAATATGATGCCTTGGACGTCCACCCTGCTGCCCTATTTATAGGGTTGCATTTTTCAACAATTTGGAATTTACCCCCTAGCTTTGAGGTATTTAATTATAAATTGGTATTTCTTTTTAATTTTGAAAATGCATGGAGCTTTGTGCAGCCACCCTAGGCCTGCTCCAGCCACCCTATGGCAGCCCTATTTTTCCTAGATTTTTAATTTATTAAAATTAATTATTTTTAAGCAAATTAATCTCAACCCTTGATTAATGATATGATCAATTTGTGGCCATTGGATGTTTTGCCCCATTTTCCACACCCCCTGCACGTCCCTGCCATGTTTCTGCATTTGCATTTAATTTTTTTATTTTTTATTATTTATTTATTAAAAAGTCAAAAGTATATTTAATAAAAAGTTAAGTTACTTTTTCAACATCTATTTGCCACTCCATCTTGGCCATTAATTTGTGAGTTTCATCACATCTTATCCCATTCATCATGTTCATCATGAATTTTTAACCATCCATAAAAAATTTCATCGAATTCCGATGCCCGGATTGCAATTTATGAATTTTTTTCTATTTTTCCACAAAAATCCAAATTTGGATTAGAATATCCAAAAGTATTACTATTTTGTCATGTAGTGATTAATTCTCCTTTTTGACTTTTTGTGATTAGGTTAATCAAGTGATTAACTTTTAATCACATGTCTTAATCCATAATTACTTTGCACGTACACTATTCACGTATACTATTCACGTGTACTATTCACGTGCATCACATTCTTAATTGCATTATTCTAACCTCTAATACACATTTATCGATATAACATATTTCATAAATTTTTATTTATTATAAAAATCAGTACGGGTTTACAATCCTAGGTTTACATATACTATTCTAGGATTGCGGGTTTCACAATCCTCCCCCCCTTACAAAAGGTTTCGTCCCGAAACCTGTTACAACCCATCACTCTTCTGCTGCGCCTTTCATACACTATTTATTTCTTCTAGTAACATTGCAGGAGTAGTTGGTATGGAAATCACATAATATCATCATTAATTAAATCATCATCCATACCTGCAACTTCTTCCTCCTCTTGCTCTTGTGACCCTTCGTGAGTCAATGCATACATCCGCACTGGGTTAGTAGAGGTACCCTGTTGATAAGCAGCCATATTCTTTTGCTAGGCAGATTTCTCTTGACCTCTTGCTTCTTCGTTTGGACATTTAGTGGCAACGTGTCCTACTTGATCACAAATGAAGCACTTTAATAATTTTGCCTCAGCACTTCTGCAGTTCTTGGCTATATGCCCTATCTGACCACACTTAAAACATTTGTTAGAACCCTTTAAGCATTTGCCAAAATGATATTTTTGACAATTTCTACACATTGGAGCACCTACTGGAATGGAGTCTGACTTCATTATTCTTGTTACTATCTTCTTGCTCCTTTCTTTTCCCATATCATGCTCCTTGGTGTCAAATTTAAATTGCTTTTGTTCTTCTTGGGTTCTTAATGTTTCTAATTCTAAGGCTCTTGCACTTTCTATGCTTGAGGCATAATCTCTAATCAAATGAGGTGCAAGACCTTCTCTTAAACACGGCTTCAACCCTTGCTGAAACCTTTGTGCCTTATTCTCGGGCACATTTGCTATCCATGGAACAAATCTTACTAGGGCATTAAATTTTGTAGCATATTCTGTAACAGTCATCTCGCCCTGACATAATTGTTCAAATTCAATCACCTTTTGACTTTGGAGACCTGCCGGAAGGTACTCCTTATTAAATTCTTCCAAAAAATTTTGCCACGTTACTTCCTCCGAGTGTGGCATAGTAACTAGTAAGGTTTTCCACCATTCATAGGCATCCCCAACCAATAAATGGGTGGCGCATAATAACTTCTGTTGATCATTGCATGGGGAGATTCTAAATAACTTCTTGATCTCAATTATCCATTGCTCGGCTTTAATAGGATCCATTTCGCCTGCAAACTTAGGGGGATGTTGTGCTAGGAAAGCACTAATAGCCCTTCTATCAGCTTCTAATAGGCTATCTTCCATTATAGGGGTAGGGTTGACCAATGGGCCGATTCTTTCCCTATCCTTGTTTCCTAGCTGGGCATGTTGATGTTCCTCCCATAGTCCTCGGATCATGCCCATTGCTTGTGTTGTCCACTGCTGCATTGCTTTCTCTACAGCTGCAGCAACTATTTCTTCTATTTGTCTTTCTTGGTTAGTTCCTTTTTCTATATGGGGTTCAGAACTAACCTCTTCTCGTCGTTGACGAGTCCTTGAACCTGATTGTTCCTCCTGCCTTGGTTGCTTAGACCTATTACTGGTCTCTCCTTTTTCTCGTTGACTTACAACTTCATTTTCTGTGACAGCTTTTCCTTTATTCAACCTAGCTCCTGCTCTGGTGATAGGCATCTTTCTATATATTCAAAAATCATATCATTAATATAATTAATCATATTAATCATGCATACTTATCATACAAGTGTAAAATATTTTTACTTGTATTTAAAACAATCTACATTCATTTATTATTTCAAAAGTCAAAAAGAGACTTTTGCTATTTTCTCTATCCCTTTCTTACCACATATACTCTGCTTAGCTAGTGCTAGACCAACCAAGTCATCTTTACTTTTCTTCTTTCCACTTCTATTTATCAATCAAAATTTTGATATCATCTCCTGTGGTATAAAATCTATCCTTTCATCATTCATTGTTTTCTTTTTTTTCCCGCCTATTTACCAATCCTTGCTTTGATACCAACTTCTGTGGCGCCCCGAACCGAGGCGTCTCATTTGTCCTTACTCCAAGATCTTGTCGATTGGTAAGTGTGAATCAGGATTGTTGCCCTGATCACGCGGCGGGTAGATCTCGTCAAAATTTTTTTTCTTTTTCTTTCATCACATAAAGACACATACTTATCATCAAATCTCAATTATCATTGATAACATTCATACTTGTTTTTGTACAATACAGGTTATTTTAACCTGAACATTTTATACATACATAATTTGAAAACTCCTTATCATATGTTCATGTCATACCATATATGGATCAGCATATCATAAAATTTTCTTCATACCTTCTTTTTCCTTTTCTTCTTGGCCTGTGTTGTACCTGTCTATGGTTTGAAAAGCAAAACGTGAGTCGAAACTCAGTAAGCAAGTGTTTTTCATTTAAATGCATTTCTCCTGTTCAATAATAGACACTTATCAAGTGATCTACTATCAACCAGTGGAAACCTTTTCATAAAATCTTTCATAAAACATATGCTTGCAAACTTAACATATAGACCTCTTTTTCATAATCATAAAAACGTTTTCATAAAACTTCCTTTTTCCAAGGACACTCTCATGTCCTTAAAACATTTTCCATAAAATCTTTTCAAAACAAGCATATGCAACATACATGATGTTTCTGTCCGTCTGGCAGGTGACACTTACCAAGTGATCACTCTTTCCTACTTAGGAGAGAAACCATTTCATTTGATAACTCGCGAGCTAAGCAGTTATCCGTGTTCATCTCCCATTTCAGGGAGGGCGCCGCGGCATTTCGCCTTTTGAAGCGACTTGGCCTATGTAGAGGGGGCCCATCTTGCAACCGCGTCCGGTCTGCATATCCTCTACAATAAACCTAGTACATAGCTCATGTGCACATTCTTCACGTTCATATGCTAGCATGCTTTTTATAAAACCCCACAGACCTTAATCTGTGTCTTTTTCCTTTTCAAAATCTGATGCTAGCATAACCTTTCAAAATAGTACAGACCTCGGCCTGTATTCTATCTCTAACTTGATAACTCGGCATAGCTCAAGTTAATAAGTTAATAAAAAATATTTTGTAAGAATGACCAACCTTAAATAAGTTTAAAAACATTTAAATGACACATTCTTAAAACATTTGAAATATTTGAGAAATAATAAATTTGAAATATTGCTAAAAAAATGTTTATAAATCATTTTTGATCGGTAAAACAATTTTGAAAAACATTTTAATATTTGGAAACCAAAGACTTTGGAAACATTTTTTCTTCTCATTTCTAGATTTTTCATGAACAAAGGATATACTAATGCATAATTCATTTTCTATATATATATATCATATTCTTTGTCCATATAACACTTAAGTTTCTTCTATACGAAGATATGCTTGTATGATCCTTTGGTCATTTAAAAGAAATCTTCATTTAAATCGGTTATTGGTTGGCCTTCCTTAAATCCATTTCAAAACATTTTAATAAATCATTTTAAATTCATTCGATAAAACAAAATATCATTTTGAAATCAAAACTTTTCCTTTTCCATTATAATGCAACCATTTTCATCTTTCTCATTATTTATAAGGATTTGCTTATGATAAAGCAATTCCCACATACTTCAACCTTTCTTCTTACTTCCATATGAATTTGCTTATAATAAAGCAAATTTAACATATTCCATAGTTGCACTATATAAAAATCATTTTCAAAAGTTTGCTTGCTTACCTTTGCTTTGCTTTAATTCGACTTCTTTATCCTTTCCTTTCCTTTTCCTATACAAGTGAAAAGGATATACATACTTTATCATGCATATTTTATATTTATTTATGACCTTATTTTCCACCATAAATTTTTAATAGAGGTTATCCTTAAAAATGCGTGATCATTATCCAAAAATAAAAAATATCATGACATACCTTATGCCTAGTATATCATTGGACATTTCATACATTTTGAATTTATCATCATTTACTTGGCCAAAAAAATCATTTTCTCCATATACTAAAAATCAACATAAATTCACTTAAGCATAATCCTTAATTCCAAAAATCATGAATTAATATATCATTATTCCAACATCATATTTATCATAATCATACATCCCAAATCATCATTTATCAATTTTGGAGCATTATTTTCACATATCATATGCTATCTTCCCGAATGCTCCATCTTTGCTCCAAATTTTTGATGTTTTGGCATAATTCCAATTAAGCATTATATATCTATACTTATTTTCTCATGCTTAGGCATTATCTAAGCATATTTTTACCCTAATTAACATCCAAAAGAAATTTGGGTAGAAATCACTTACCCGAAGTAGAGATACGCCTCTTTTTCTCACACTTTCTCTCTCTAACTTCTTCTTCTTCTTCCTTGGACGTGTGGGAGGATTTTGGGAGCTTGGAATGGCTCAAGTGGAGCTAGAATATGATGCCTTGGACGTCCACCCTGCTGCCCTATTTATAGGGTTGCATTTTTCAACAATTTGGAATTTACCCCCTAGCTTTGAGGTATTTAATTATAAATTGGTATTTCTTTTTAATTTTGAAAATGCATGGAGCTTTGTGCAGCCACCCTAGGCCTGCTCCAGCCACCCTATGGCAGCCCTATTTTTCCTAGATTTTTAATTTATTAAAATTAATTATTTTTAAGCAAATTAATCTCAACCCTTGATTAATGATATGATCAATTTGTGGCCATTGGATGTTTTGCCCCATTTTCCACACCCCCTGCACGTCCCTGCCATGTTTCTGCATTTGCATTTAATTTTTTTATTTTTTATTATTTATTTATTAAAAAGTCAAAAGTATATTTAATAAAAAGTTAAGTTACTTTTTCAACATCTATTTGCCACTCCATCTTGGCCATTAATTTGTGAGTTTCATCACATCTTATCCCATTCATCATGTCCATCATGAATTTTTAACCATCCATAAAAAATTTCATCGAATTCCGATGCCCGGATTGCAATTTATGAATTTTTTTCTATTTTTCCACAAAAATCCAAATTTGGATTAGAATATCCAAAAGTATTACTATTTTGTCATGTAGTGATTAATTCTCCTTTTTGACTTTTTGTGATTAGGTTAATCAAGTGATTAACTTTTAATCACATGTCTTAATCCATAATTACTTTGCACGTACACTATTCACGTATACTATTCACGTGTACTATTCACGTGCATCACATTCTTAATTGCATTATTCTAACCTCTAATACACATTTATCGATATAACATATTTCATAAATTTTTATTTATTATAAAAATCAGTACGGGTTTACAATCCTAGGTTTACATATACTATTCTAGGATTGCGGGTTTCACAAAATGTGAATCAGGATTGTTGCTTTGATCACGCGGCGTGTTCTTAATTGGATCTCGTCCAAATTTTTTTTATCATGATTCATTTCTTTACATTTTAAATCATTCATCATACAAGCGGCGATACACATGTAATAAATCTTCATAATTTCATTTCAAAGCATATCATCATGTTCTACTACAATAAATGTCTTCTTGACTAAGTCATAACATATACATACATTCAATCATTAAATCAAATGGAACTTAAAATTCTAATTAAGTTCACATACACATCCACATACCTTAGAACTTTAAGCCATGCTATCCATACACCATGGCTACCATTATATACCTTCCTTCATTGCTTAGATTTGCATCCTCTTGAATTTCCCCCGGTACCTGTCTAAGGTTTAGGAAAACAAAACGTGAGTGACAACTTAGTAAGCAAATATTTTATCTTTTAGGGAAAGACTTCCTTTAAATCATTTTTCTTAAACATCTTGAGCACCTTTTCACTTAAGGACATTTATATGTCCTAAAACATTATCATGAAATTCTTGTTCATAAGGACAGTTCCATGTCCTTGAACATTTTCATAAACATCATTCTTAAAATCATTTACAAGCCACGTCTGGGCTTGTTAAGGAAAAACATATGCGTTTTACCCTCTTTAATTAATTTTCTTTGGTCTTATGTGAACATTTCAAATGTTCCAAGACATTTACATAAAACCATCTTTTGCCAATGGACTTTTTACATCGAAAATATATTTTTCATAAATTCTTTGGCAAAGGAGGACATTCTCATGTCCTAAAACATCATTCACATAAGCCTTTCTCGGAAGAGGACATTTTTATGTCCAAAAATATTTTTCATCATAAAATCCTTTAGTCCAGAGACATTTGGTGTCTCAAAACATTTTTTTCATAGCTTCTTTTAGAGATGGACATCCATATGTCCTAAAACACTTTTCATTTAAGCCCTTTGGCGATGGACATTTTTATGTCCAAAAAAACTTATCATTTAAATCCTTTGCAAATGGACATTCATATGTCCAAAACCAAATTTCACATAAATCCTTTTCATAATCCCTGTCTTGGGGCTTGTTTACAACAAACCAGACAAATAAAATACATAGACCATTTTCATAAATGCATTTGCATAAAAATATTTCCTTTCATTCCTGTTATTTACACTTTTTGTGTGAAACACCCTATTTTTAGGATAATCATTTTATAAAAATCCCTTTAGGATAATGTGGCGCCCCGAACCGAGGCGTCACATTTGTCCTTATTCCAAGATCTTGTCGATCGGTAAGTGTGAATCAGAATTGTTGCCCTGATCACGCGGCAGGTACTTAATTGGATCTTGTCCAAAAAAAAATTTCTTTTCTTTTATCACATAAAGACACATACTTATCATCAAATTTCGATTATCATTGATAACATTCATACTTGTTTTGGTACAATACAGGTTATTTTAACCTGATCATTTCATATATATGTAATTTGAAAACTCCTTACCATATGTTCATTCATACCATATACAGATTAGCATATCATAAAATTTTCTTCATACCTTCTTTTCCCTTTCCTTCCTGGCCTGTGCTATACCTGTCTATAGTTTGAAAAGCGAAACGTGAGTCGAAACTCAGTAAGCAAGCATTTTTTTTCATTTAAATGCATTTCTCCCGTTCAATAGTAGACACTTATCAGTGATCTACTATCAATCAGTGGAGACCTTTTCATAAAACCTTTCATATTTCATACCAAAAACATATGCTTGTAAAACTTTTCCTGTATGGACATATTTTTATGTCCTAAGATTATTTTTCATAAAATTTCCTTTCTTCAAGGACATTCTCATGCCCTTAAAACGTTTTCTATAAAATCTTTTTAAAACAAGCATATGCATCATGCATGATGTTTCTGTCTGTCTGGTAGATGACACTTACTAACTGATCATCTTTTGTCCTTAGGAGAGAAACCATCTCAATTGATAACTCGCAAGCCAAGCAGTTATCCATGTCCTTCTCCCATTTCAGGGAGGGCACCGCCAGCATTTCGCCTTTTGAAGCGACTTGGCCTATGTAGACAGGGCCCATCTTGCAACCGCGTCCGCTCTACATATCCTCTACATTAGACCTAGTATATAACTCATGTGTACATTCCTTTCTCCACATTATTATGCTAGCATGCTTTTTATAAAATTCCACTTTTCTTTTTCAGAAGTTGATGCTAGCATGTCACTTCAAAATAGTACAAACCTCGGCCTGTATTCCCTTTTTCTAACTTGAAAACTTGGCACAACCCAAGTTAACAAGTTAATAAAAATATTTTGTAAGGATGACCAACCTTAAATAATTGTGAAAACATTTAAATAACACATTTGCAATGCTTGAGGGAAACATTTGAAATAACAATATTTTTAAATTATCGAATAAGTAATTTTTTTGAATGATAAAACGACTTTTAAAAATATTTGAAACCAAAAGACTTTTCCATTTATGGGCTTTTTCATGATCAAAGGATATGCAAACACATAATTTCATTCAATATCATATACTGTCCACATGACACATTGTACATTTCTATGTGTGATATGCTTATATAATCCTTTGAACATTACTCAAATCATTGTTATAAAATCCATTTATCATGTTGGCCTTCCTTAAATCCATTGTGAGACAATAGTGTTTGGAAATTCCAAGATAAATCAATATATAAAAGACTTTTGAAAACTTTTGAAAACATGTCATTAAAACACTTCAAAAATTTTTTTAAAACTATTTTCAAACATTTATTCAAAATATTATTTTAAAAACTCATTTTCCTTTCATTGCAACCTTCTCAACATTTCCATTTCAACATTTCCATCTCCTCATTCCTTAACATTTAAAGGATTTGCTTATGATGAAGCAATTCCTAGAAACATTTCGATGTTGCAAAATAAATTCATATTTTTAAAAAGATTGCTTGCTTACCTCTGTTTTACTTCAGTCTGAATCCTTTATCCTTTCCTCTCCTTTTCCTATACAAGTGAAAAGGATATACATACTTTATCATACATATGTTATATTCATTTATGACCTTATTTTCCTTCATAATTTCTTATAGAGGTTAACCTTAAAAATACTTTGTCATTATTTCCTTATATGGATTTTTATCCATAAATCCTTAAAATTCCATCCTTAGATTTATATATTAATCTCAAATTTTTTCCAAAATTATGTTGTTACCGTTCATCCGAGGTTACTGTTCACAGCAACGTTGGTTACTGTTCATGGGTTCCAAAAGTAAAAAATACCATGATATAGCTTATGCTTAGTACATCATGGAAAATTTCATACATTTTGAATTTATCATCATTTACTTGGCTAAATAAATCGTTTTCTCCATATACTAAAAATCAACATAAATTCACTTAAGCATAATCCTTAATTCCAAAAATCATGAAATTAATATATCATCATTTTAACATCATATTTATCATATTCATACATCCCAAATCATCATTTATAAATTTTAGGGCATTATTTCCACATATCATATGCTATCTTCCCAAATGCTCTATTTTTGGTCCAATTTTTGATGTTTTGCATAATTTTGATTAAGCATTATATCTATACTTATTTTCTCATGCTTAGGCATTATCTAAGCATGGTTTTACCCTACTTAACATCTAAAAAAATTTGGGTAGAAATCACTTTCCGGAAGTGGATATATCCCACTTTTTCTCATATTTTTCTCTCTAACTTTCTCCTCTTCTTCCTTGGACGTGTGGGAGGGTTTTGGGAGCTAGAATTTCTCAAGTGGAGCTGAGATTTTGTTGCCTTGGATGTCCCCCCTGCGGCCCTATTTACACTTTTTGATTTTTCGTCAAATTGAATTTACCCCTTGCTTGAGGTATTTAATTATAAAAATGTATTTTTTTTCTAATTTTGAAAAATGCATTGAGCAAAGAGAAACCACCCTATGCCTGGTACAGCCCACCCTATTCAGCCCTATTTTTTATTTATTTATTTGATTTTTAAAATTATTTAATTTACGCTAAATAAATCATAACCGTTGATTTTGGATGATGATGATCATGGACCATTGATTTGGTCAAATTTTCCAGCCACCCTAGCCTGTCACACCCCTGTTGCAGCTGCCTTTCATTTATTTTTTTATTATTTATTTTATTAAAAGTCGAAAGTAGATTTAATTAAAAGTTAAGCTACTTTTTCGATCTCTATTTGACGCTTCATCTTGACCTTTGATTTATGATTTTCATCACATCTTAACCCATTCATCATGTTCATCATAAATTTTTTAACCCTTCATAAAAAATTTCATCGAAATCCGATGCCGGATTGCAAATTATGAATTTTTCTTTATTTTTTCACAAAAATGCAAAATGGTATTAAAATATCGAAAAGTAATGCTATTTTGTCTTGTAGTGAATAAATTTCTTTTTATTCTTTTTGTGATTAGGTTAATCCAAGTGATATTAGGTTAATCCAAGTGATTAACTCTTAATCACGTGTCTTAATCCCCGATTACTATTCACGTGCACTATTCACATGCACTATTCACGTAGTTTAATCCCACAATTGCATTTCTTTAACCTCTAATACACACATTTATGGGTATAACATATTTCATGAATTTTATTTATCATAAAAATTAGTATAAGAATCTAGGGTTTACAACCCTAGGTTTACATGTGCTATTCTAGGTTGCGGGTTTCACAATTCTCCCCCCCTTACAAAAGGATTCGTCCCGAAACCTGTTACAACCCATCACACTTCCACTGTGCCTTTCACATACAGGGGTTTTACGTAGAGACGCTATTTATTCCTTCTACTAATAGTGTAGGAGTAGTTGATATGGAAATCACATAATGTCATCATTAATTAATTCATCATCCATAACTGCAACTTCTTCCTCTCCTTGTTCTTGTGACTCTTCGTGAGTCAATGCATACATCCGCATTGGGTTAGTAGAGGTACCCTGTTGGTTAGCATTCATATTCCTTCGTTGGGTAGATCTCCCTTGACCTCTTGCTTCTTGTGCTTTGTTCGGACTTTTGGTGGCAACGTGTCCTACTTGATCACAAATGAAACACTTTAATAATTTTGCCTCAGCACTTCTGCAATTCTTTGCTATATGACCAGTCTAGCCACACCTATAACATTTATTAGAACCCTTTAAACATTTGCCAAAATGACACCTTTGACAATTTCTACACATTGGAGCACCTACTGAGATGGAGTTTGACTTCATTATTCTTGTTACTATCTTCTTGCTCGTTTCTTTTCCCATATCATGCTCCTGGGTGTCAAAATTAAACTGCTCTTGTTCTTCTTGGGTTCTTAATGTTTCTAATTCTAAGGCTCTTGCACTTTCTATGCTTGCGGCATAATCTCTAATCAAATAAGGTGCAAGGCCTTCTCTTAAACATGGCTTCAGCCCTTGCTGAAACCTTTGTGCCTTATTTTCGGGCACATTTTCTATCCATGGAACAAATCTTACCAGGGCATTAAATTTTGTAGCATATTCCGTAACAGTCATCTCGCCCTGACATAATTTCTCGAACTCAATCACCTTTTTACTTTGGAGACCTGCTGGAAGGTACTCCTTATTAAATTCCTCCATAAAATTTTGCCATGTTACCTCTTCCGGGTGTGGCATAGGAACTAATAGAGTCTCCCACCATTCATAGGCATCCCCAACCAATAAGTGGGTGGTGCATAATAACTTATGTTGATCATTGCATGGGGAGATTCTAAATAACTTCTTAATCTCAATCATCCATTACTCGGCTTTAATAGGGTCCGGTTCGCCTGCAAACTTAGGGGGGTGTTATGCTAGGAAAGCATTGATAGCCCTTCTATTAGCTTCTAATAGGCTATCTTCCATTCCTATTATAGGGGTAGGGTTGACCAATGGGTCGATCCTTTTCCTATCCTTGTTTCCTAGCTGGGCACGTTGATGTTCCTCCCATAATCCTTGGATCATGCCCACGGCTTGTGTTGTCCATTGCTGCATTGCTTTCTCTACAGCTGTAGCTACCATTTTCTCTATTTGCCTTTCTTGGTTAGCTCCTCTTTCTATACGGGGTTCGGAACTAACCTCTTCTCATTGGGGACGAGTTCTTGGTCCTGATTGCTCCTCCTGCCCTGGTCGCTTAGACCTATTACTGGTCTCTCCTTTTCCTGTTGACTTATAGGTTCATCATTCGCGACCGTCTATCCTTTGTTTAGCCTAGCTCCTGCTCTGGTGATAGGCATCTTTCTATATATTCAAAAATCATATCATCAATAATTTATAGCATAATTAATCATATAAATCAGTAATCATATATACTTATTATACAAGTGCAAAATATTTGCACTTGTATTTAAAACAACTTATATTCATTCATCATTTCAAAAGTCAAAAGAGACATTGGCTATCTTCCTCTACCCTTTTCTTACCACATATATTCTACTTAGCTAGTGCTAGACCAACCAAGTCATCTTTACTTTTCTTCTTTCCACTCTTATTTATCAATCCCAATTTTGATATCATTTCTTTGATATCAAATCTTTTCTTTCCACGCCATTACCAATCCTTGCTCTGATACCAACTTCTGTGGTGCCCCAAACCGAGGTGTCACATTTGTCCTTACTCCAAGATCTTGTCGATTGGTAAGTGTGAATCAGAATTGTTGCCCTGATCACGCGGTGGGTACTTAATTGGATCTTGCCTAAATTTTTTTTCTTTTTCTTTTATCACATAAAGACACATACTTATCATCAAATTTCAATTATCATTGATAACATTCATACTTGTTTTGGTACAATACAGGTTATTTTAACCTGGTCATTTCATACATATATAATTTGAAAACTCCTTACCATATGTTTATTCATACCAAATACAGATCAGCATATCATAAAATTTTCTTCATACCTTCTTTTTCCTTTCCTTCCTGGCCTGTGTTGTACCTATCTATAGTTTGAAAAGAAAAACGTGAGTCGAAACTCAGTAAGCAAGTGTTTTTTTTTTCATTTAAATGCATTTCTCCCGTTCAATAGTAGACACTTTGTGGCGCCCCAAACCCGAGCGTCACATCCTGAGCCTTACCTCGGGATCGTATTGATTGGTAAACGTGATCAGGATTGTTGCCCTGTCACACAGCGAGTGTTATCGGATATTTATCCTATTAATTATGATCATATAGAAGTCCACATAACAATTCAAGTCTCGTAATTTCAATCTCAGACATATCTAAGTCATTTCGATCCATTCATTACATACAAATATGTTGTTCGAGCAACATTTCAATAAGTGCTTAAATCAGATGTCACGGCATATATACATCATAGTCATCAAACGCCATATAAAATTTCAGTTTACATTCTTCCCACATAAGTTCTATAACATAAAAATTCTAATTTTTTCCATTGATTCCTTAAACCGACACTTGCTCCTTTGCCAGGACCTGTCCTTCACCTGTCTTTGGGTTTGGAAAACAAAATCGTGAGTCGAAACTCAATAAGCAAGCTATTTGCATTTTACAGGCAAATCATTTCAGGCAACATTTTGCATTTAAAATCATATTGGAAAGAAATTTATACCTTATCTAAAGGTATATCTTAAAAGCATGAAATCATGTACCCATCACGGGTCCCATATACATAATGCCATATGAAAACATGAACACATATACCATTTCTCCCTTAGGATGGAAGCTAGCCAGGCGACCATCCGTCATGTTAACTCCTTTTTAAAAGAGGGCGCCGCCGGCCTTAGGCCTGTTTCAAGCGATTTGGCCACACCAAGGGGGGACAATAGGTCTGCTTATACCCTTCAAGTGGACCTAGTAACCTGTGCACATGAAGTTTTGCATAAATCCATCTTTAACATGCTAGCATGATTTCTCAATCAGAAACATAGAATCAAATCATTTTTCCATAGCATTTACCAAAGAAAGAATTCATAATATTGCATTTAAAATAAAACATCATTTCAACACCATTTTGCTAAGGGATGGCCATCCTTAAACACATTAGAAACAATTTCCACAGTTTCATCAAACAAGTTAAAGAAAAAATTGCATTTATGGAAACAATTTAGAAAAGCAAAAATCCTTTAGAAAATTTGCTTGCTTAACTGTGCTTCTTAGCTTTCCACTTCTGCTTTCTCTTTGCCTTTGCCTGCATGAGAATAATATATTTTTTTCATATATTTTTTTGCTCGTATTTCATTTAGTTTTCCAACCCATTCCATATACATACATCATTTATTGTCTTCACAAGTCATTATACACACATATAGCTCATTTTGCACATTTCATTGGCTAACACATAACATAACGTATATATGTAACCCCACTATTAGGGTATTCATTTCAATCACACAAAATTTATTTAATAATCATTATACATAGGTTCATTAACATCACTTTTTCCATTTATCCATTTTTCCACTCTTTTTCCACAATACACACATCGGTGCTTGCTTTAGCACATGTTATTGCCTTAGGCTTCATTAAGAAAATTTTAAATTTTGAAACAAATCATCATACACTCAAAACAGATGTATAATCATGAAATTCATCTTATTTTTATGCATTTTTGCACAAAATCATTTTTCATAGGTCATTCATCACCTAGTCACCTTTATCCCTTCACATAAGCCCATTTAGCACATATACATAATGCATTTCATAAAATTTGTTAACTCAGAAATTTAATCCATATTTCAATGGGTTAATTACCCTTAATTCTCATTGCATTTAGGGTATTTTCATGGGATTTAAATTCATTCACCCTAGGTTTCCAAAACAGCAAGTTTGGAACCCGTTTTTCACCCATTTTACGTGTCTTTTGACACATAACCCTATGCAGTCATATAATTCCGAAATTCTAGAAAATAAATCCATTTTTCCTAATCCATATTTAGGGATTAAACATAGATATAAAATCCATGCATTATCATTTCTTTAAACAGAAAGTTACCTACACGTTTTGAGTCCCGTTTCACAGCGGTTTGATATTCTTTCATAAAATCTATAAAAATCAGTTTTAGGTTTTCTTTTCCCAAATATTTTTGGGCATCCATTATATCTTAAACCTATTTTACCCTACATAACAAGCATAAAACATGCAAACCTATTTTCATAGCATTTTTAGCATATGCAAATAGAAATTAGGTCAAAATCATCACTTTGCATTCCATAACTTCAAAAATTCATCATTTAATCATAAACCATCATATATTTTGCATGAATACATGATTCATAACCTAATCACTCCATCAAACCAAAACAGCAACTTGTCTTGGAGATTTAGGGTTTACCAACTTGGATTTTCTACTCAATACACATGCATAACTTCACTTTCATCAACTTAAACTTGTAAATTCATACATAAAACCTAATATGCATTCAATATTCATTCAAAAGAATTTTAAATCACCATTTTACAGATCCTTTGAGCATCCCTTCCATTTTCAAGTTTTTGAGTTTAAAACTCAAGTTACACAACTTAAAACCAAACACATACTTACTTGGTTTTGAGCTAACCCAAACCCTAATCCTTTGAGTTGCTTTTCTCCTCAATTCCTCCCTTTTTTTCCCTTGATTTTCTTCTTCTTCTTGCTGGAAAATATGGACGTGAGCTGCTGCTGTTATATGGGACGTTTTCAGCACTTAGGCAATTTCCCAAAATCCCTTCTCAATTCAACGTGCATGGGTTTTATAGTTGCTGGAATTTTTCCAGCTGTGGGGCCCACTTGCAAGGCATTTTACACACACATAAATGCATGCATATCACCCTTGTAGTGCTGGCACAATTTCAGCCACATAAAAATGCATTTTCACCATTTCTCAAAAGTCAAAAACTGATTTAATCTATGGCCGTCCAAAGCTATCCCCCAATCATGTCCAGCTGTCCAGATTTTCCATCCATTTTTCATTTTTAACCCTAATTTAAGGGTAAAATGTACACTTAATTACCCATTAATTCATGTATTAATTTGGTGTAAATAAATTTAACAAAAACTGCAGCAACGTAGCATTTCAAACCACATTTTTCATCCTCATATGCTGTCCACGTTTCAGCTGCATGTATCTGCCTTTTCCAATTTTTTTATTGCTGCGAATCTTCATAATTGAATGCACATCTCCATGTACTTGCATCCCAACAACTTATATGCATATTTTAAAAATTAAAAAATCGAAATATGCATCAAAACAGCCCCTTGGACGTCCCATGTTGCCACCTCTTCTAGGCTAGGTTTCGCCTTTTGTAGCTCCATCATCATATGCATTCAATGGATGGATAATTCTCATATTTTTTCATTTTAAATAATTGCACAAAATTCCCTAGAAATGGCCTACAATTTCCACCTCAAATCCCATTCACATCATGTATTTATGCTTGGTACTCTAGCATTAAATGCATTGTACTCATATGGAGCATTAGTCAACCATGCTCACCTTTTTCAATGCAGGTATTTTCTCAAAATTTCATGCTTAATCCAATCCATTCAAAATAAACATCTCACAATTTCATTCAACCATTTCAAATTTCATCTCAATCCGAGTTTCCTAGCTCCCGTTATAGCCGTTTAAAGTTAACGGTTGAAATTGAAATATGATAAATAAATCATAATCTCATTTCATCAAGAATTTTCATAACTCATTAATTCCATAATACCAAGCCCAACATTATTAATTTCCATTTCAAATTTCACTTGAATCCGCCTTACAGACATTGAGTTATGAATTTTTCAATATTTTTCCATTAAACTTGTCAATTATCATATAAATTCCCATAATTCATATTAAATAATGAAAAATAATTTTTCATGATATATTTGCATATTTAAATCAACATCAATATTTTCTAATCCCATTGTCTCATTTTAACTCAAAATGCTTAATCACATCATTATTGCTAATCCATAACCCTAATTGCAATAATTAGCAAAATCTGATAAAATCTTCATAATTCAATAATTCACATATAAATATCATATACATGATTAATGCATACATATGGGTCCTACATGGGTTAGGGTTTCACACACTTATCAAGTGATCTACTATCAATCAGTGGAGACCATTTCATAAAACCTTTCATATTTCATACCAAAAACATATGTTTGTAAAACTTTACCTGTATGGACATATTTTTATATCCTAAGATATTTTTCATAAAACTTCCTTTCTCCAAGGACATTCTCATGTCCTTAAAACATTTTCTATAAAACCTTTTTAAAACAAGCATATGCATCATGCATGACGTTTCTATCCGTCTGATAGATGACACTTATCAATTGATCATCTTTTCTCCTTAGGAGAGAAACCATCTCAATTGATAACTTGCGAGTTAGGCAATTATTCGTGTCCTTCTCCCATTTTAGGGAGGGCGCCGCCGGCGTTTCGCCTTTTGAAGCGACTTGGCATATGTAGAGCGGGCCCATCTTGCAACCGCATCCGGTATGCATATCCTCTACAGTAGACCTAGTATGTATCTCATGTGCACATTCATTTCTCCACATTCTTATGCTAGCATGCTTTTTATAAAGCTCCACAGACCCTAGTCTATGATTTTTCTTTTCCAAAACTTGATGGTAGCATGTCATTTCAAAATAGTACAGACCTCGGCCTGTATTCCCTTTTTCTAACTTGAAAACTTGGCACAGCCCAAGTTAACAAGTTAATAAAAACATTTTGTAAGGATGACCAACCTTAAATAATTGTGAAAACATTTAAATAACACATTTGCAATGCTCGAGGGAAACATTTGAAATAACAATATTTTAAATTATCGAATAAGTAATTTTTTTGAATGATAAAACAACTTTTAAAAATATTTGAAACCAAAAGACTTTTCCATTTAAGGGCTTTTCATGATCAAAGGATATGCAAACACACAATTTCATTCAATATCATATACTTTGTCCACATGACACATTGTACATTTCTATGTGTGATACACTTATATAATCCTTTAAACATTACTCAAATCATTTTATAAAATTCATTTATCGTGTTGGCCTTCCTTAAATCCATTGTGAAACAATAGTGTTTGGAAATTCCACGATAAATCAATATATAAAATACTTTTGAAAAATTTTGAAAACATGTTATTAAAACACTTCAAAATCTTTTGATAAAACTATTTTCAAACATTTATTGAAAATATTATTTTAAAAACTCATTTTCCTTTCATCGCAACCTTCTCAACATTTCCATTTCAACATTTTCATCTCCTCATTCCTTAACATTTAAAAGGATTTGATTATGATGAAGCAATTCCCAAAAATATTTCAAGGTTGCAAAATAAAATCATATTTTTAAAAAGATTGCTTGCTTACCTCTGTTTTGCTTCAGTCTGAATCCTTTATCCTTTCCTCTCCTTTTCCTATACAAGTGAAAAGGATATATATACTTTATCATACATATGTTATATTCATTTATGACCTTATTTCCCTCCATAATTTCTTATAGAGGTTAACTTTAAAAATACTTAGTCATTATTTCCTTATATGGATTTCTATCCATAAATCCTTAAAAATTCCATGCTTAGATTTAAATATCAATCTCAAAATCTTTCCAAAATCACGTTGTTTACTATAGCAAATTACTGTAGCAAATCATTGTTCATCCGAGGTTACTGTTGACAACAACGTTGGTTACTGTTAATGGGTTCCAAAAATTGATATTTTTTTCAAAAATAAAAAATACCATGATATAGCTTATGCTTAGTACATCATGGAAAATTTCATACATTTTGAATTTATCATCATTTACTTGGCTAAATAAATCATTTTCTCCATATACTAAAAATCAACATAAGTTCACATTAGCATAATCTTTAATTCCAAAAATTATGAAATTAATATATCATCATTTCAACATCATATTTATCATATTCATACATCCTAAATCATCATTTATAAACTTTGGAGCATTATTTCCACATATCATATGCTATCTTCCCGAATGCTCTATCTTTGCTCCAAATTTTTGATGTTTTGGCATAATTTCGATTAAGCGTTGTATATATACTTATTTTCTCATGCTTAAGAATTATCTAAGCATGGTTTTACTCTACTTAACATCCAAAAGAATTTTGGGTAGAAATCACTTACCCGAAGTGGATGTATCCCACTTTTTCTCACACTTTTTCTCTCTAACTTTCTCCTCTTCTTCCTTGGACGTGTGAGAGGATTTTGGGAGCTGAAATTTCTCATGTGGAGCTGGTTGGACGTCCCCCCTGCTGCCGTATTTATACTTTTTGATTTTTCATCAAATTGGATTTTACCCCCTTGCTTGAGGTATTTAATTATAAAAATGTTTTTTTTCCAATTTTGAAAAATGCATTGAGCCAAGAGCAACCACCCTATCCCTGGTCCAGCCCACCCTATGCAGCCTTATTTTTAGTTATTTTTTTATTTTTAAAATTATTTAATTTTAGCTAAATAAATCCTAACCGTTGATTTTGGATGATGATGATCATGGACCATTGATTTGGTCAAAATTTCCAGCCACCTTAGCCTGTCACGCCCCTGCTGCAGCTGCCTTTCATTTAATTTTTTAATTTTTTAATTTATTTTATTAAAAAGTCAAAAGTAGATTTATTTAAAAGTTAAGCTCCTTTTTCGATCTCTATTTGACGCTTCATCTTGACCTTTGATTTGTGATTTTCATCACATCTTAACCCATTCATCATGTTCATCACAAATTTTTAACCATCCATAAAAAAATTTCATCGAAATTCGACACCAAGATTGCAAATTATGAATTTTTCTTTAATTTTTCACAAAAATCCAAAATGGTATTAAAATATAAAAAAGTAACGCTATTTTGTCTTGTAGTGATTAAATTTCTTTTTCATCTTTTTGTGATTAAGTTAATCCAAGTGATTAACTCTTAATCACGTGTCTTAATCCCCAGTTACTATTCACATGCACTATTCACGTAGTTTAATCCCACAATTGCATTTCTTTAACCTCTAATACACACATTTGCAAATATAACATATTTCATGAATTTTATTTATCATAAAAATTAGTACAAGAATCTAGGATTTGCAACCCTAGGTTTACATGTGCTATTCTAGGATTGCGGGTTTCACAGATAACTTTCATAAAGACATACTTTCATGTCTCAATCTTTGGGCTTTTCAAAAGCAAAACATACGCAAATGCATTTCTCTCCATCCAGTAGTGACACTTAGCAAGTGATCATGCTACCTTTTAGAAAAGAATCCTTAACAGCACACTAGCCAGGCGGCTGTTCATTCATCCTGCTCCCATCTCAGGAAGGGCGCCGCTGGCACTCCTATCATCCCTTAGTGACTTGGCCATAGGTAGAGTGGGCCCTGGTCCATCTCCGACCGTACTCTACAACCGACCTATTCCTTGTATTGGTGCACCATACATCATCATCACAGATCGCAACCAGTGTGGTTTAAAGTATCATAGACCGCAACCTGTGTCCTTTTAAACCATCTTAAAAAAGCGGGATCACAGACCGCAGTCCGCATCCATTCTTGAAAAACATCACAGACTGAGGTATGTATCTTTTTAAATCATTTTGAAACAGAATATGATAGACCGCAGTCCGTGTCAACTTGTAAAGCGAGTACACCCACTTTAAACAAGTTTCATTTGACATCGAGTTTTAGGATGACCTTCCTTAAATTCTTTTAGAAAATTTTTGATTAAAATATTTTGATAAGCAATTGAATTGAGAAAACAATAAATCTTAGAATCCTTATGATGAAAAAACTTCAAAGCTTTTGAATTTTCAAGAATAAACCACATATTTTCCTAGCATCTTTTTGGTTTCCATTTCAAAGCCTTTTGCTCACAAAGGTCATGCAATTGTATCATTCCCTTCTTAACCACCCTGATATCAAATCCTTGTCCACATATCCAATTTGCCATTTTTACATACAGAGGGCTTGCATAGCCTTTTGCATGCCATTTTAGCAACTCGAAATCAAACCATTTTATAAAATCAACTTATCTGGTCGGTCATCCTTAAACCCCTTTTTATCAACATCCATATAAATAATTTTTTTTAAAATATGATTTTAACATATTTCCTTATCTAAAGGAAATCAAAACTTTTCTAATATCATTTCAAACATATGGACCATGTCCAATTATCATTTATGTTTAAACGTCACGTCATTAAAATCAAATCTCTTTTGAAATCAATATCATAAAGAACTTGATTGCTTAAAATCCATTGGCATAGACCATGAAATTCTTAAAAAAAACATCTTGAAGAATTTGCCTACTTGTAAGAAAATTCCTAAATCCGTCAACATAAAGCATTCCTAAACCTTGGCAACACTTGTGATAAAATAATCATCTTAAAAAGTGTTGTTTGCTTCCCATGAAGCAAACCTTGAGGCTTTTCATTAAAGTCATCATTTTTAAAACTTATGTTTGCCCATTCGTCAAAACATCATCATAAACATTTTCAATCATGTCAACACATAAAAAGAAAACTGTATTTTGGAATGTTCGCTTGCTTACCTAAGATAGCCTTAATCCCTTTCTCCATACCTTTCCTTGCCTTTGCCTAGGTAAATGAAAATGACATTTCATTTATATGCATCAAATTTAAATTCTTACATCCCTTAGGGTTTTCCAACCTATATGAATTCATTTGGATTTACTTTAAACTAACTTAACCCACTTGTCTTGCAAGTCAGGTGTTCATACATAACAATATAACGTATCCATCACATGATCCATTCATTTCTTTTTTAATAACCTTATGTAAGGTAAACTTTATACATGTAATAATCATTCATTAAATCATTACTTGGAGTTTCATTACCTCCATTTACCATTTTTAATATATTTTTCATTTTTCATACAACGGTGCTCATTTTAAGCACTTAGTTGCTAACTTATACATCATATAATAATCTCAAATTTTGAAATTATCATTATTTATCAAAAAAGTAACCTAATCCATGTTTTCCATCACTTATTTATGCATTTTTGCATTTTAACACTTTACATAAGTCATTTATCACTTATCTATATATATCCTTCTATATACACTCATCTTATGTTACATAACTTATGTGTTTCTTAAACTTTTTCAAATAGCAACTTGTTTCTCAATTCAACATGATTAAAATCATTAATTAACATATAATTTAGGGTTTATTTTTGAAATTTTAATCCATTTATCATAGGGTTCCAAAACAGCAATTTTGGGACCCATTTTACACACTTTCAATGTCTCTTTTGATACTTAAATATAAACATATTTTTAATCCATATATTCTAGAAATTAATCATGTTTTTCTTAACCCTAATTTAGGGTAATATCATCTGTTTAAAATTCATATATTGGTTGCTTCCCAAAGTAGCAACTTCTACAAATGTTTTGGGTGCCTTTTGCACCCCTCTTTGGACACCCCTTTGCATACCCTTAAGAATCAGATTTAGGGCATACCTTCCTAACTTCTTTTGGTTGTCCAAAGTATCCTAATCCTAGGGTATTTTTCCCTCTAAAACATTCATAAAATAATTAGCATAATTCAAGTTTCATACATATCATAAAAAGATGAAAATCGGGTCATATACATAACCCTTAGTTCCATCCTTTCTAAAACCCACCTCTAATAGGTTAAATCCTCATAATAACTTATGATAATTGTTTATTTCCCATTTTAAGTCAAATTTCATCCCAAAAATCTTAAATTTAAAATTTATTTTGATTTATTCCTAAATCTATCCATAATGTTGAAATCATACATGCTGAATTCTCAAAATCTTGGATTATTATCAAATCAATTATTTTTTATATGAAATTTCTATCATACCTTAATAGCTTCATGAATTAACTAAAATAAATATTTCAAGGACAAAATATCAATAATTTATATTTATTTTGGTATTTTTACCCTGCTGGACATAGGGGTGCAACTCGGGCTCATGAAACTCGGGTTCACCTCAACCCTAACCCTAACCCTATTTGTAAAACTTCAACCCTAACCCTAACCCTAACCCTATTTGTAAACCTCAACCCTAACCCTATTTTTGAAATTCGGGCTCGGGTTGAGTTTCGGGTTGACATCTTCTATTAATATGACTTTGTTACTCATCTTATATATAATTTTTTTTTATCACAAATCTATTATATAAAAAAGTTTAAAAAACAATTTATTGTATGAAATTAAGAAAAATTCAAATACTGCTTAAGAGTAGAAAGAAAGAAACTTGTTTTGAGCATTCTCTTTGTATCAAGTAGAATATGGATTATGTGTAAACATTGTCAATAAAATTGTATTATTAATCATTAATTGTATTTTTTTACTCATCTATTGTTTTAAGCTTATTTTACAACTATAATTTTAAAGTTCTCATAAATTTTCCTGTTGGAAAAAAAGATCTCAAAAAAATTTAATATTTAGTATCACAGGATTTCGTTGGTCAAAAGGCTTCAGTAGAAAAGGCGTGAAGAGTAATTTTTTTTAAAAAAACTGTTGGACCTATATCGTAATGTAAATTGGGAATAGGTATTTTGTTGAAATCACTTAAGATGTTAGATTGTCTCGGCGATGAGCTGTCCATGCCTGCCATGCCGTACTCCTGTTGTCCATCATCCATCCATGAGTAATATGTTATTATTATAATATAAATTATATATTTTATATAAATGCAAATTCGGGTTCGGGCTTGCCTAAACCCGAAACCGAGCCCTATTTGAATTCGGGTTCGGGCTCGAAAATCGGGTTCGGGTTGAAAAGCTTAGAGTTTCAACACTTTATTTTTTCGGGTTCGGCGGGCCGGGTTCGGGCTGAACCCGGCCCAAGTTGCACCCCTAGTTGGACAGCAGTAGCTATTTTCAGATAGTTCAAATCACGTTAATTATTAGGTATATTTATACCATTAAAAAATTAATTTTTATTTTTTTATTGTAATATTAAGGATTTCTTATAATCATATAAAATTTTCAAATCAAAATACATTTTATAAAAATTATTAAAAATCATTTCGTGCAGCTGAACCTGACACCCGTTCAACCCTGTCCAGGTTTATTTTCCCAAATTTTTAATTTGCAACTTACTTATCATTTTAAGCTTATAATTTGGAATTTTCTTAATCATACAATCATGAGTTCTCACACAAATTTTCATGCAAAAAATCGTTCATGTGCTACATCTTTCATAATTTTCTTTTTTGTTCCAGATTCACTACACATGAGTGTAGATTAGATGATATGGGCTAATTAATTCCCAAATTAAACTTTATAAATAAAATTGATTAATTAGGCATGTTTAATCCTTAAAACATGTTAATAAATCACCACATACCTGGATTTTTTTGGAGAGAAATCAATCCCCAAGAAAACTTCTAAGATGACCTCCTCTTACTTCTCTTCTCCTTCTCCTCTCTCTCTCTTTCTCTCTCTTTCCTTCTCTCTTTCTCTCTCTTTCTCTCCCTCTTACTGGAAATGTCCAGCCCTTGCTGCCCCTTTTTCTCCTTTTATTTGCTTCCTTTCTTGCTCTCCAAGCAACCCCATGGGTATTTAAGTAATTTCCATTTTAACTTTCTCAAATTATCCCTCTTTACTTAGCTCTTAAGTAACCTCTTACTTGCTCTCCAAGAAATCAAATTTCCATGATAATTAGCTTAATTCAATCCATTCATATCATAAATTTTATAATTTTATTCAATTGTTTCAAGTTTCATCTTAAACCGACTTTTCTAGGTCAAGTTATGACCCTTTGAAATATCCTAAGAGTGTGAGATTAAAATAAATACTTATCATCTTAGTCTCATCACATTTACCTTAATCCAATCCACACATTAGGTCAAGCCCATAATCGTGAGCTTATCTTTAAAATTTCACCTCAATCTGCCTTATAAGCGTCAAGTTATGAATTTTCTACATTTTCCAACATAATTCCATAATTATCATTTTAATTTTCATAAATTAAATCATGAAAATTAAAATAATTATTCATGCCACATTAGCATCTTTTAATCCTCATTAAGCCCCTTTGGTCATATTGACTCACATTGGGTTATGACAATTAATCTTAATCACCATTCTTAATCATAACCCTAATTGCAAATATCATTAAATAATAAAATCATCCATAAATCAACAAAATCATACATAATTCATATTTATATGCCGAATGCATATATATGAGCCCTACTTGGGTTTGGGTATCACAATGTGAGATTTATACAAATCACAAAAGCCTTGAGTATATTTTCATTCAAAAGAAGTTGAACATGAGACAACAGAGATGGCTCGAATTATTAAAGGATTATGTTTTGGAGATTTGATACCATCCAGGTAAGGCAAATGTAGTAGCTGATGCATTGAACAAAAATGTTAGCATTGCGCACCTTATCACAAAGGAGGAAGGATTGCTTCGAGAAATAGGGCAATTAGAACTGATTGTATGTCCCCCTAGAGTTCAAGCAACATTATCACAAATGCACATACAATCTTCCTTATTTGAACAGATCAAGACTGTGCAGCAAGAGGATACAGACCTACATGCATATGTGAAAAAGATGAAGAAAAAGGGGTTGAATGAATTTGTTATTGACGAACAAGGTATGTATCGGTACAAGGGTTGCCTATGCATACTTAATTCAGGAGAATTGAAGGAACATACTCTCAAAGAAGTGTATTTCTCGCCATTTTCTATGCATCCAGGAAGCACTAAAATGTATCAGGATCTCAAGAAAGGATATTGGTAAAATAACATGAAAAGAGAGATCGCTGAATACGTGTCTAAGTGCTTAACATGTCAAAGGGTGAAGGCAGATCACTAACGGATACCTGAAAAATTACAGTCTTTGAAAATTTCCGAATGGAAGTGGGACGATATAACTATGGATTTCATAGAAGGATTGCCTAAGACTCAAGAAGGAAATGACTCTATATCGGTAATAGTGGATCGATTATCCAAAGATGCGCATTTTATACCCATAAAGAGAACTTATATAGAAAAAAGGTTAGCCAAGGTATACTACAAAGATATAGTACGACTCCACGGAATGCCTAAGTCAATAGTATCTGACCGAGATACAACATTTACATCCCGATTTTGGAAGAGTTTACATGAAACTCTAGGCACCCAACTTCAAGTTCAGTATGGTATTTCATCCCCAGACAGATGGACAGACGGAGCGAGTAAACCAGATTATCGAGGATATGCTCCATATGTGTACATTGGAATTTGGAGGATCGTGGGATGAATACATATCGATAACGGAGTTTGCGTACAATAACAGCTATCAGACTAGTATTCAAATTGCTCCATTTGAAGCATTGTATGGAAGACAGTGTTGAACACCATTCAACTGGGATGAAGTTGGAGAGAAAAAGCTAGCCCTAGACTTGTCTCAACGAATAGCAGATAAGGTACAGGTTATTCGCCAGTGTATACTCACAGCCCAGAGTCAGCAAAAGAGTTACACAGACTGCAAGAGAAGGGATTTGAATATTTAAGTTGGCGAATATGTTTTTATAAGGGTCACTCCATTCAAAGGAGTTACAAGATTTAGGAAAAGAGACAAGTTAAATCTGAGATATATTGGGTCATTTGATGTATTAGAAAGAATTGGGAAGTTAGCTTATAGGATAGCGTTACCTCCAGCGCTAGCTTTAGTGCATAATGTCTTCCACATTTCTATGTTAAGAAAGTACGTTCCAGACCCGACCCATGTGCTAATAGCAGAAAATCTACCAATTGAGGATCATTTGAATTATGAGGAAAGATTACTTAGGATCTTGGATCATAAAATATAGAAGCTTCGGAATAGAGAAATTGAGTATGTTAAGGTTTAGTAGAACGGATATTCTGAAAGCGAGGCTACTGGGGAACTGAAGGAAGAAGTGGAAAGGAAGTATCCCCAATTATTTTAAAAGTAGACGGTTTCAGGACGAAACCTATTATAGGGTGGGGAGGATTGTAATACCCAGACCCAAGTAGGGCTCATATAAGTGCATTTGATATGTAATTAAGATTCGTGTATGCATTGGTTGATTTATGGATGATTTTTATAATTTAGTGACATTTTGTAATTAGAGTTATGATTAAAAATGGTGGTTAAGATTAATCATCATAGCCCGATGTGAGTCAATATGACTAAAAGGCCTTAATCAGGATTAAAAAATACTAATGTATCAAGAATAATTATTTTAATTATCATGATTTGATTAATGAGAATTAGAATGATAATTATGGAATTAAGTTGACAAGTGCTAGAAAATTCATAACTTGACGCTTACAAGGCAGATTGAGATGAAATTTGAAAGATAAGAATATGATTTTATGCCCAATCTTATGGATGGATTGGATTAAGAAAAATATGATGAGATTAGGATGATAATTATTTATTTTCATCACAAATCAAAAAGTTAATTTCAAACGACTATAACTTAAGATAGAAAAGTCGTTTTGAGATGAAATTTGAAATGAATGGGTAAAACGATCTGTTGAATATTATGGAAGGATTTGATTAAGCTAACTATCATGAAAATATGCTTAATCACAAAAGGACAAGGGACATTGACTTTATGCTCCATAAAGTAACACTGCATTTATGTAAAAGCTAAAGAGATTAAATGCATGCTTAATGGCACAAATGAGGTGTCAAAAGGAGGTAATTTCAAGTGAATTTTGTGAATTTCCTAAAATGGAAAAATCCATGATAAATTAAGAGGTTTAATGTATGATTTAAGAGGCTAATGGGTAGCCTCAAAGAGGCTTGGAGTGGTGGCACATGGTGGTGACGCCCAAGCAAGATAATGCTTGATTTTTGATTTTTTAAAATTTTCCAAATATGTATATAATTACCTAGTAAGCTAGGGTAAGTAATTGGAAATAAATTAAAGTGGAATTTGATGGAAAAAAATGTAAAAAAGAGGCAGCTACAAGGGACGTTCCAAGTGGAGAGCAGCATTGCTCTTAAATGAGCTTATTTTGATGAATTTATATATATGATAATTACAAATTTTACTTGGGTAAGATTTAGCCATGTCATCAAGGGAGAAGAAGGAAATAAATTCCCTCGAATGATGTGGCAAGTGGGTCCCACAAGATAGCAAAAAAATATAAAACATGGAGCTGATACACATGGGATGTCCACATGCACGTGAGGAGAGAGAAAATCCCAAGCAAGAAAGCCCTAGGACGTGCCTAAGTTCAGCAAGGAAGGAAGGAAAAAGGGGAAGAAAGAAAAGGGGATTCAAGCTAGGGAAGTTGGATTCAAGGTTGATTCAATTCAAGTAAGTGTATCTTGAGTTTTGAATTATTTAAACCAAGTTTTCTACCTCTAATTATGGGTCATGAATATGATTCATTAAGAACCCTTCAAGGATGAGTTATGATGCCCTTGATGAGGGTATTGAATGAGGATGAAATGTTATATATGAAATCAAGGGTTCAAGAGGGAGAAAATGGAAGCTAGGGTTGATTCTTGAGATGGAACCTATCTTGAATTTTCTTATAACCCTAAGCTAAGTTGTTGTTTTGTTTAAGAACCATGATTAGGACATAATTCATGTTCTTATGAATTATGCATGTTTGATTTGGGCATATGCTAAATATTTTAGTAAAAATAGAACTTAGGGTTTCATGTATTACCAGATTTTCCATTTTTATGTTAAATATGATGCAAGGAGTAGACTAAATGATTTAGGGGTGAATTGTAGGGTAAAGTACCCTAAATTAAGGACCCTTTAGATTTCCTACATGGGGTGGAAGAGATAACCGTAAAACAGATTTTTGGGGCACATACATGGGAACGTCCAAATGGGGCTAAAACAGGTACCCTACATGTATATCATGTTGCTGTTTTGTAAATAATTAAAACATGGATGATTTAGAGGGTAAAATACCCTAGGATTAGGGTACTTTGGATGGCCAAAATAAGTTGGAAGGTATGCCCTAAATCTGATTTTTTAAGGGTATGCGAAGGGGCGTCCAAAGAGGGATGCAAAAAGTATCCAAAACATGTGTAGAAGTTGCTGTTTGGAAACAACCAATATATGGATTTTAAAAATATGATATTATCCTAAATTTGGGTTAAGAAAAGCATCATTAGTTGCTAGAATTTATGGATTAAAAATCTGTTTTGATTTAAATATCAAAAGAGGCGTTGAAAAGCTGAAAAGCAGGTCGTAACGTTGCTGTTTTGGAACCCTGTGATAAATAGATTAAAATTCTGTAATTAAACCCTAAATTATATATTGATTAAAGGGTTTAATCATGCTGAAATAAGATACAAGTTGCTGATTTAAAAATTTTTAAGAAACACATAATATATGTGTTGTAAGATGGATATATGTGGAAGGACATGTATGAACAAATAATAAATGACTTACATGAATTGGTAAAATGAAAAAATGCATGAATATATGATGAAATGATTAAGTATAATCTAAAATTTTGATTTTAATGTATAAAGCCTAAGACATCAACTATATGCTTAAAATGAGCATCGACGTAGGAAAAATGAAAAATAGATGGAAAATGATAAATGGGAGGTATGAACCCCCACATGATGATTAATGAATAATTATTATATGTTTACCCTACATATGAGTTTAAAATGATTGAATGGTATGATGCACAAGTATGTGCTATGTGTGTGTACTCGACTTGAAATTCAAGTTCGTTGTGTGTGAATGAATTATGGGTTGGAAAACTGGATATATGCAAGAAAATGAAAGTTTTATAAATGCAATCTCATTCTTATGTATAGGCAAAGGCAAAGAGAAAATTGACTCGGAAAGCTAAGGCGAAAGAGGTAAGCAAGCGATTTTCTAAATGCTTTTTCTTTTATCAAAATGTGATAAAATAATTGCTAATGATGTTCTAACTATTTATATAGTTTAGCAAATGAATGTTTTAAATTCTTTCTAAGATGTTTAAGGATGACCATTCCTTTATCTCATTGTATATTGAAATGATATTTACAATATGTTAAATGAATTCTTCAATGCTTTCTCAATTACTTATGACAAGTGATGAAACATGAATTTACGGATGCAAAATCATTCTAGCATGTCAAAAAGGATGTTTATGAAAGCTTCATGTGCTTAAAGTATGAGGTCCACCTCAAAGGTGTGAGCAGACCGATTGTCCCCCTTTGGTATGACCAAGTTGTTAAGATAGGCCTCGGGCCGGCGACGCCTCCCTGGATTGAGAGAGAAGTTGGAGACAGATGATTGCCTAGCTAGCTTTCATCCTATGATGTCATGCTTAAAAATAATGCATTGCATTGGTTATGATATACCCTTGATGGGTATAAGAAATCGTGTTTTTATAGTATACCCTCAAGTGGGTATAATGTTGCTTTCTAAGATGTTTTAAATAAAAATGAATTGCCTGAAAACCTTATAGCTTTCTTATTAAGTTTTGATTCACGATTTGTTTTCAAACCTAAAGACAGGTGAAAGGAAGCACCAAGCAAGGAGCACAGGTAGAGCTTCAAGAATAATGAATTTTTATGAATACCCGTATATGAGCTTATGGTTGAATGGTTGTATGATGATCCTAAATGATTGTCCTGATGTTGAATAAGAATAATGTTATGCTATATAACTATGGATGACGAAAAATTTTATGGACAAATGCTAATGTATAAATTATCATATTATGATTGAATATAAATTTTATGTGATAACATGTGTATATTCAGATGTTATAATGACCTAAAAGGGCACTTGAATGGAAATTGGAATGTGTTGAATGATATAAACCCCTAAGGAGTCAAGAATAAGTGTATAAATATCCAATAAATCCTGCCGTGTGACAGGGCAACAATCCTGATCACGTTTACCAATCAATAAAGGTCCCGGAGTAAGGCTAATGTTGTGACTCTCGGACTGGGGCGCCACGACTCTTGACTCCACCCAAGTTGTGGCGACCTTGACCTGAGGCATCGTAGCTTTACTCTGGGATCGTTTTCGATTGGTAAATGTGACATAGAATTGTTGCCTTGTTTACGTAGTGGGATTTTTGTATTCATTTCATTTAGCGAACTAATTTTTTTCTTTTCTTTTCATTCCATTTCCTTCATCATTTTTCAACTAATATATATACTTGAGAATAGCTATACATATCCTTTACCCCTGTCATCTTGTTCATTTGCATCATATTGAGTTTCGACTCACGATTTTGTTTTTCAAATCCTAAAGACAGGTGAAAGGAAGCACCAAGCAAGGAGCACAGGAGGAGATTCAAGAATAGATGAATTTCTATGAGTTACCTGTGTATGGATTTATGGATTGAATGGTTGTATGAATGATGGCATTAAATTGTGATTTAATATTATATAAGGATGATGTTAAGTTTTATGACTATGAATGGTGAAAAAAAATTTATGGTCAAATGTTAGTATATGAATTAGCATGAAACGACTAAGTATGAATTTTATGATATTTTATGTGTATTTCTCAAATGAAATAATGACCTAAAAAGGCATTTGATGGAAATTGAAACAAGTGGAATGCTTTAAACTCCTAAGAAGTCAGGAATAAATGGATAAATATCCAATAAAGTCCGCCGTGTGACAGGGCAACAATCCTGATCACGTTTACCAATCAATAACGGTCCCGGAGTAAGGCTAAAGTTGTGACGCTTAGGCTAGGGAGCCATAAGAATGGTGAGGTGACATGCTAATTAATGCCCCATTTTTATTTTAATTATTGATTAATTATTTCATTGATTTATATCTTATGATACATAAGTGGGATTGCGAAGAAAATTGAAGGGAAAGTTTAAGCTGACGTGCCCTACAAGATGAACGGTTTGGATTATGAAAATTATGAATGGATAGGGGTAAAATGATTAGAATTACATGATACTTCATGAATTAATTTCAAGAGCTTATATCTTAGGCTATGATGATCATTTTGAAGTGAAATTTTTTAGAAATGGCTAAGACAATGTGCTTTACAATGTATATGGATTTGATTTAATCAAATGTCATTATGAAACCCTAAATGACAAGGTGTTAAGTGTGATTAAATAATAATGATGACAAATTAATTAAGGCACTTGAATTTTGATCAATGAAAGTGATTTGTCATAAATGCAAATAAAAAACAAGTGGACATGTGTCATTTTAGGGTGAAGTGGGAAGAGATAAAGTTGACTTTTGGTAAAACCCACTTTTGAGGTGGCAAAACTAGGTACCTTGGGGAGGAATTAAGCCAAAAGGGTGGCTAAGAATGGGACAAGTAGATGACTTAGATTAGGGCAATTAAATGCCTCTAATATGGTTAAATGATGGCTAACTAAGGGTAAAATCTCAACAATATATAAAAGGGTTAATGGGCTTAGCAAGGGACGTTTTTATCACTCGAGAAGGGAGAGAAAACTTAGAAAAAGAAAAGAAAAGAAAGGGGAAGCAAGTGTGGACGTCCAAGGCACCATGAGGGAAGAAGAGAAAGAGGAAAAAGGGGAAAGCGGAAGAGAGAAGAGAAGGAAAGCCCTACACATCCAAACAAGTAGGTGAATTTGAGTTTTGTTTATGTCAAATATTTTATTTATGTGTAAATAAGAGATGGGTTCATTCATGAATTTCTATTTAGTGATTAAGCAGCCCATATTATGTTTAATTAATGATTAAATAAGTGAAAATTCTAAGGAACTTCACAAGTATATTAATCATGGATCATTAAGATGTGAATATGGGGGTAAACCCTAGCAAAATTAGGATGATACAGGGCTGTTATTAGAAATAAATATAAACTCCAAAAATTTTAATTTTAAGAGAGGATATATGATTTAGTTTAGGAATTAAGAACTAATGATTAAGGGTTTGGCATGTATATTGAAATTATAAATGCTATTTTCTAATAATCATTGTTGGGTCCCGAATAGATGGCAAAACCCAAGAGGGGAGGGGTGAATTGGGTTCTTAAAAATTTCTTTTGGTAACCTAAAAAACTTAACCCCTTGTAGAATTAATCCCCTTTAATGAAGAAACTTGAATGGAAAGCAAAGTAATAAAGAGAGCAGAAATAAAAGCAAGTAGACAAGGATTTTATAGTGGTTCGGGCAACCTCCCTACTCCACTCTTCCAAGCTCACACACCTTGTGACTTGGGTTCCACTATTGTATTCTCTCAATACAATTAGAGCCTCTTGCTCTCTTCTAGATTCAAAGCTCTAGGGGGCATCAACAACTAGAGCCACTTGCTCTCTTCTAGATTCTAGCTCTAGGGGGCATCAACAACTAGCACAAGTAGGTGATGAGTCACACTCCAATCACACACTACTTTGCTATCACTTGATCTTAGCTACCCAAGCTAAATCAAGTTCAATACAAACAAATAATCAATGAAAGAAATCTACACTTTACAGATGTGTAGAAGCAGTTTGGCGCAGAGAAGAACTTGTGGATGATGGCTTTGAAGTTTCTGAATGTAGCTCTTGCAACTTGAAGCACAATTCTTCCTCTCTTGATTGGCTTGATCACTTTAATGCTCTTGTAGATAGGAGTTATGCTCACTTAATGTTTTCCAACTACTTCCCTCGTCCACCATGAATGCTATTTATAATTTTGGAGGGAATCCGAACGTTAGAAGGTAGGTGGCGCGCATTTAATGCGCCAACGTTCGAATTAATTCCGACCGTTGCGACCCAAGTCGCATGTGGAGTCGACTTGGCCTGCGACTTGGCTTCCAAGTCGCACCTGGAGTCGACTTCGTGTGCGACTCCAGTTCTTCAGATTTCCAAGTCCGAGTCTGGGTCAACTTGGCCTTCAGTCCTCAACTCAAGTCGATCCTGGAGTCGACTTGGGTTGCGACTTGGCGTGGTCTTTTGTAAGAACATCTTGATCTTCTTGAACTGGCTTGTACTTTGTTAAATTGGTCTTCATGACTTGGATATTTCTTCATTTAGAATAAGCTTGAAGATTAGCTTTGGACTTGATAGACTTGATTTGAACTTTGAATATAAATCTTAGCTTTTGATCTTCAAGAAACTTCAGTTGCTTTTTGAGAATGAACTTTGCATCTTATTTGGATTTGATAAATTCCAAATGGATCCTTGGAATAAGATTGAAACTTCAATCTTCAAGTCTGAACTCCTCAAGTCGAAGTTGGAGTCGACCTCGTCTGCGACTTCGCCCAAGTCGCACCTGGAGTCGACTTCACCTGCGACTTCGTCATGTCCGTTTCCACTTTTTCAACTCTGGATGCTTGAAGTCGATGCTGGAGTCGACTTCGTCTGCGACTTGGTTTCCTAAGTCGCACCTGGAGTCGACTTGGCCTGCGACTTCACTTGTTCTTCTCCCCTTTTCAGCTCTGGACAGATTTGACTTCTTGAAGTCGATCTTGGAGTCGACTTGGTATACGACTTGGCTTCCATACTTGATTTTCTTCAAATGAATATTCCTTAAACATTTCCACAAACTTGTTAGTAGCCAAGACTTACTCAAATTTAGTTTGTTAATCATCAAAACATAGATTTAGCTAGTTTTCCACATATTTCCAACAATCTCCCCCTTTTTGATGATTGACAAAACTGATTTGAGTGGATACCTTTCATTAAAAATAATATGTTCATATTGCATTTTAAAATCATGCTTATGCTTATGCAAACAGAACATTCAAATATCATGTAAGCATATCCTACTCTCCTCCCCATTCTTACTCTTCTCTTCTTACATCTCTCTCCCCTTTAATCATCTCTCTCCCTTTTAATCATTAAGACTTCTACTCAATTTTTCAACTCAAATACTCTTCTTCTCCTTAAATCTCTCTCCCCCTTTTTGTCAATATATCAAAAAGATTAGAGGGTAATCAAAGAGGTAGGTGGGTTAGCTCCCCCTAAACGGGTGCTCCCCCTCAATTTATGCTTTAAGTGAGTTCAAGCATTCCCATGTCATTTCTAATCTTATAAAATGCTTCTTTTGCTAGGGGCTTAGTGAATATATCTGCAACTTGATCCTCTGTTCTTACATATACCAAACATATGTCATGATTTTCTACATGTTCTCTAATGAAATGATGTCTAAGGTCTATATGTTTGGTCCTAGAATGCAAGACTGGATTCTTGGTTAGACATATGGCACTTGTATTATCACATTTGATAGGTATATCTTTGAAATCCATGCCATAGTCCCTAAGTTGCTGTTTCATCCAAAGTAATTGGGCACAACAGCTCCCGGCGGCAATGTATTCGGCTTCCGCCGTAGATAGAGCAACACTAGTTTGTTTTCTTGAAAACCATGAAACCAACATGCTTCCAAGGAACTGACATGTTCCACTAGTGCTTTTTCTATCTACTTTGTAACCAGCAAAATCCGCATCCGAGTAGCCGATTAGATCAAAATTAGAGCCCTTTGGATACCATAATCCTAAATTGGTAGTGTCTACTAGGTATCTAAAAATTCTTTTCACAGCTACCAAGTGTGATTCTTTTGGGCATGACTGAAATCTAGAGCACATACACACACTAAACAAAATATCCGGCCTAAAAGCAGTTAAATACAATAAGGAACCTATCATGCTTCTATACACTTTCATATCAACTAATTTTCCCTTTTCATCTTTGTCCATTTTGATTGTGGAGCTCATGGGCGTGTTTGCTCCTTTGCTGTTCTCCATGCCAAACTTCTTGAGCATCTCCTTGATGTATTTGGACTGGTTTATGAAGATTCCTTCATTTAGTTGCTTGATTTGCAGTCCAAGGAAGAAGTTTAGCTCTCCCATCATGCTCATCTCAAACTCTTTCTGCATAAGCTCAGAAAATTCTTGGCAAAGAGTTTCATTAGTAGCACCAAAAATGATATCATCAACATAAATTTGAATGATCAATATGTCCTTTTCTTTATATTTGATAAACAAAGTGGTGTCTACCTTTCCTTTTTTAAAATCGTGATCAATCAGAAATTTACTTAGTCTATCATACCAAGCCCTTGGAGCTTGTTTTAATCTATATAATGCTTTGGTTAGCTTGTATACAAATTTAGATTGATCTTTTTCCTCAAATCCAGGTGGTTGCTCAACATACACCTCTTCATTTATATAACCATTCAGAAATGCACTTTTGACATCCATTTGAAACAATTTAAAGTTCATGTGAGATGCAAAAGCTAGTAAGATGCGAATTGCCTCTAATCTAGCAACCGGGGCATAGGATTCTTCAAAATCTATTCCTTCTTCTTGTGAGTACCCCTTTGCCACAAGTCTAGCTTTGTTTCTCACTACTAGTCCACTTTCATCTAATTTGTTCCTAAAGACCCACTTGGTGCCAATAACAATACAGTCATTCGGTCTAGGAACAAGGTGCCAAACTTGATTTCTTTCAAATTGATTTAGCTCTTCTTGCATTGCTATAATCCAGTTTTCATCATCAAGAGCTTGTTCAATATTAGAAGGTTCAATCTTGGATACAAAAGCATATTGTCCACACACATTTTGCTTTGACCTTCTAGTTTTGACACCTTCATACACATTTCCTATAACTTGCTCAATTGGATGTGCATGATTGAATTTTAAATCAGTTGGAGGTTTATAGGAATTGTTACCTTCACTTACCCTTTCCTCCATGGATTCTTCTTGCTTTTCCATATGCAATTTTTCAAGATTGCTTGTTATGTCATCTGCATCACTTAGATCATCTTTTCTTTTAAAGCATGGGTTAGTTTCATCAAAAACAACATGTATGGATTCTTCTACAACTTGGTTTCGTTTATTGAAAACTCTATATGCTTTGCTATTTGATGAATAACCAAGGAATATTGCTTCATCACTTTTAGCATCAAGTTTTCCCAAGTTGGTTTTTCCATTGTTCAGAACATAACATGTGCATCCAAAAGTATGAAAATAAGATATGTTTGGTTTCTTTCCTTTCCATAGCTCATATGGGGTCTTTTTCAAGATTGCTCTAATGGTAACTCGATTCAATACATGACAAGCTGTACTTACAGCTTCACCCCAAAACTTCTTAGATAATTTGCTCTCATTTAGCATAGTTCTAGCCATCTCTTGTATAGTTCTATTTTTCCTCTCCACTACTCCATTTTGTTGTGGAGTCCTTGGTGCAAAAAATGTGTGATGAATTCCTTTTTCATTACATAATTCTATGAATCGTTTGTTCTCAAATTCACCACCATGGTCACTTCTTATAGTCATAATAGTACTTTGTTTTTCATTTTCCACCAAGTTTACAAACGTTGCAAACATAGAGAAGGCTTCATCTTTGCTAGCTAAAAGAATTATCCATGTGAATCTTGAAAAGTCATCAACAATTACAAATACATATTTCTTTCCACCAATGGTTAAAATGTCGGATGGCCCATATAGATCCATGTGTAGCAATTCAAGCGGCCTAGTGGTGGAAATCTCCTTTTTGGTAGAGAAAGGCATCTTTGGTTGTTTAGATAATTGACATGCCTTACATATTTTGTCTTTGTCATATTTCAACTTAGGCAAGCCTTCTACCAAACTCTTTTTCCATAGGGTTTTTATATTTCTCATGTTTATGTGTCCAAGCCTTTTATGCCAAACCCATGGATCATTATCAATGGCCATTAGACATTGACCATCTAGTTCATCAAGTGAAACCAAATATATATTTCCATGTCTTTTTCCACTAAACATGATATGCTCACCATCAAATACATTGCATACAGATGATTCAAACACAACCTTATATCCTTTATCACATAATTGGCTAATGCTCATTAAGTTATGCTTGAGTCCTTCAACAAACAAAACATCCTCCATACATGCATTTGAGCTACTGTAAATATTTCCTTTACCTTTGATTTTACCTTTCTCATTATTACCAAAGGCAACCGTTCCGTCGTTGCAAGGCTTAAGTTTGTGAAATAAATTTCTTTCTCCAGTCATGTGCCTTGAACAACCGCTATCCATGAACCATACATTATTTGCCTTTGCCTTTAAACAAATCTGAAAAGTAAACAAATAATTCTTATCTCTTTGGTACCCATTTTATGGGTCCATTTGGGTTAGTAATATTATTTAATCTTTGTTGCTCTAACTTAGAAAGCCCAAATCTTGTGTTCTTTGGAACCCAAACTAATTTAGCACCATGGTCAAATAATCTCTTAAAGTTACACTTATAAACTTTATGACCCATTTTGTTGCAAAAATTGCAAGCCATTGGTAATCTATGAGTAGGCCTCCAAGTATATTTTGGTTCAAATGTTGGCCTTCTAGTCCACATAACATTTCTCCTTTGTGGCTTGTATATAGGTGCAATTTTGGTTTGATATTTCCCAAGTGTAGGCACATTTGATTTGCCACTTTCTCCTTGCTCAAATGTATTGTATCCAAGACCTCTTTTGTTTGTTTGGGAGGTCATGTTCAGAAACATCTTTACACTTTCTCCTGGATTAGAGAACTTTGCTAATGATTCATTTAAGGATTTGTTCTCCTTTTTCAGTTTCTCTACTTCTTTCAACAATGATTCATTTTCTTCTTTCAGTTTTGTTGATTTTTCAGCTAGTTTTCCATTTTCAATAATAACAAAGTTGCATTGTTGTTTCTTTGAGGACAACTTGTTTCCTAGCTTTTTGATTTCCTCATATAATGAATCATAGGCAGTTTGTAGTTCTTCTAATTCAGCACATTTGAGGCAATTTTGAAAAGAAGAATAACTTGATTGAGAATAGCAAGGTTTGGAAGTTACCTCATCATTGCTTGTACATTTGGTTGATTGAGAATAACTCGATTCGTGCCATGCAGCAAATTCTCGCACAGTTGGCTGCATCATTGTCGTCGGTTGAGGAACTGCATGTTGATGAAGTCTCCTCGTTGACGAACATGCCTCTTCCTCGTGGCCTTTCTTCCGGTGTAGGACATTGAGCTTGCATATGTCCTATGCCCCCGCATCGGTAGCATTTTGTAACCTCCTTTTTCTTTTCTTTATGTGGTCTTTCTTTGAAGTCTTTGAGGTTCTTTTCTTTTCTCACAAATTTCCAGAATTTGCGAGTGAGAAGAGCAATGTCTTCATCATCGTTGTGAGATGAAGAGGTGGATTCATCTGAATTGTGAGTGGCCTTGAGTGCAATGGTTCTCTTCCCTTTGTGATTATCTTCGTTTCTTCTCCTAATTAGCTCATGTGACATTAATGAGCTAATAAGATCTTCTAGCTTCAAAGTGTTTAGGTCTTTGGCTTCTTCAATTGCCGTTATCTTTGGAGTCCATGAATCCGGTAGAGCTCTCAATATCTTCATAACCTGTTCGGATTCAGAAATAGCCTTTCCAAGACCTTTTAGAGCATTAGTAATCTTAGAAAATCTAGCAAACATTTCAGAAATATTTTCTGTGTCTAGCATTCTAAAACTTTCCAATTCTCCTATCAAGATATTTCTCCTAGTCCCTTGGACTTGAGAGGTTCCTTCATAAATGGATGTTAGAGTATCCCATATCTCCTTGGCGGTTAGGCAAGATGATACTCTATCATATTCCGAAGCCGTAAGAGCACAAAATAAAGAGTTCATAGCCTTAGCATTGCTCTTGACGGTTCTTACTTCCTCTTCGGTCCACTTGGAAGCTCTTTCATCAATTGGCAAAGTTACACCATCTTGGATAGCAATCCAAGAATCCATATCGGTAGCCATGATGAGTTGCTTCATACGAAGCTTCCAATAGCCAAAGTTGCTCCCATCAAACAATGGTGGCCTAGTGAATGATTGGCCCTCAGCAAAAGCGGGAACGGGAAACGATTGGGATGCCATATCAATAGATCTCTTTGGTTTAACTCAAAGACCTGCTCTGATACCACTTGTTGGGTCCCGAATAGATGGCAAAACCCAAGAGGGGAGGGGTGAATTGGGTTCTTAAAAATTTCTTTTGGTAACCTAAAAAACTTAACCCCTTGTAGAATTAATCCCCTTTAATGAAGAAACTTGAATGGAAAGCAAAGTAATAAAGAGAGCAGAAATAAAAGCAAGTAGACAAGGATTTTATAGTGGTTCGGGCAACCTCCCTACTCCACTCTTCCAAGCTCACACACCTTGTGACTTGGGTTCCACTATTGTATTCTCTCAATACAATTAGAGCCTCTTGCTCTCTTCTAGATTCAAAGCTCTAGGGGGCATCAACAACTAGAGCCACTTGCTCTCTTCTAGATTCTAGCTCTAGGGGGCATCAACAACTAGCACAAGTAGGTGATGAGTCACACTCCAATCACACACTACTTTGCTATCACTTGATCTTAGCTACTCAAGCTAAATCAAGTTCAATACAAACAAATAATCAATGAAAGAAATCTACACTTTACAGATGTGTAGAAGCAGTTTGGCGCAGAGAAGAACTTGTGGATGATGGCTTTGAAGTTTCTGAATGTAGCTCTTGCAACTTGAAGCACAATTCTTCCTCTCTTGATTGGCTTGATCACTTTAATGCTCTTGTAGATAGGAGTTATGCTCACTTAATGTTTTCCAACTACTTCCCTCGTCCACCATGAATGCTATTTATAATTTTGGAGGGAATCCGAACGTTAGAAGGTAGGTGGCGCGCATTTAATGCGCCAACGTTCGAATTAATTCCGACCGTTGCGACCCAAGTCGCATGTGGAGTCGACTTGGCCTGCGACTTGGCTTCCAAGTCGCACCTGGAGTCGACTTCGTGTGCGACTCCAGTTCTTCAGATTTCCAAGTCCGAGTCTGGGTCAACTTGGCCTTCAGTCCTCAACTCAAGTCGATCCTGGAGTCGACTTGGGTTGCGACTTGGCGTGGTCTTTTGTAAGAACATCTTGATCTTCTTGAACTGGCTTGTACTTTGTTAAATTGGTCTTCATGACTTGGATATTTCTTCATTTAGAATAAGCTTGAAGATTAGCTTTGGACTTGATAGACTTGATTTGAACTTTGAATATAAATCTTAGCTTTTGATCTTCAAGAAACTTCAGTTGCTTTTTGAGAATGAACTTTGCATCTTATTTGGATTTGATAAATTCCAAATGGATCCTTGGAATAAGATTGAAACTTCAATCTTCAAGTCTGAACTCCTCAAGTCGAAGTTGGAGTCGACCTCGTCTGCGACTTCGCCCAAGTCGCACCTGGAGTCGACTTCGCCTGCGACTTCGTCATGTCCGTTTCCACTTTTTCAACTCTGGATGCTTGAAGTCGATGCTGTAGTCGACTTCGTCTGCGACTTGGTTTCCTAAGTCGCACCTGGAGTCGACTTGGCCTGCGACTTCACTTGTTCTTCTCCCCTTTTCAGCTCTGGACAGATTTGACTTCTTGAAGTCGATCTTGGAGTCGACTTGGTATACGACTTGGCTTCCATACTTGATTTTCTTCAAATGAATATTCCTTAAACATTTCCACAAACTTGTTAGTAGCCAAGACTTACTCAAATTTAGTTTGTTAATCATCAAAACATAGATTTAGCTAGTTTTCCACATATTTCCAACAATCATATCGTAAGTTCTATCACAAATCTTCATGCTAAAACTTGTTCATTTATTATTTCTTTCATATTTTGATTTTCCGTTTTGGAAGTATGATTTTACTCCTTATAATTAACTGTTTCAAGATGGTTTCATGTTAAGAAAGTTCTTAGAAATGCTATTTCAAAAGCATTTTATGATGGGAGAATTTTGACTCTTCTACAAAAAGATATTTAAAAACAAGGTTTGGGAATTCTATTCCTAAAGGGGGTTTTATTTAATTGAATTAAAATAGGTTATTTAGATGTGTTAAAATGATTTATTGAAAAATTTTAAGTCTCTTTGAAAATTGAAATACTTTAAAAACATTTACACTGATGTATTCAAAAGGATTTAAGGATGACCAACTCAATAAATATAAAATGATTTGATGATTGTTTTGTTTAAATGATGTTCAAAAGATTATGCAAACTCTTCTCTACACAAGAGTAATAAGGATGTTGTGTGGACAAGGCATATAATGCTGATATAAATGGATGAAAATGTGTTTGCATATCCTTGGTTCATGAAAAGCCCAGAAATGGGAGTAAAACTATTTACAAGAAAAGCCTTTTCTTTTAGAATATTGAAATATTTCGAAATGATTCTAAAATTGTTTACTAACAAATAAGCAAAGTTTTGAAAAAATATTATTTTCTCAAATATTGCAAATGTTTTGTAAATTTGATTTACTAAAATGTTTCCAAAATTCTTTAAGGGTGGTCATCCTAATATTATAATTTGAAAACAATTTATGAAAGTATTTTATTTTTAAAATGATTATGCCAGTTCTCAATTTGGGAAGGGCTCAGTCTGAGGACTGCGAAGGATTAAGCTTATCAAGTTTTAACTTGAAAAATGGCATGGTCTGAGGATTGTGTGGATTTTATAAAATCATATATAGTGCCCCAACCCGAGACGTCACATCTTGATTCTTACTCCAAGAACTTATCGATTGGTAAATGTGAATTAGGATTGTTGCCCTGATCACGCGGCGGGTTCTTAATTGGATCTCGTCTAAATTTTTTTTCATTTCATTCCTTTTCCTTCATCATTTCATTTCTTTACATTTCATCTCACTCATCTTACAAGCGACAATACACTTGTAATCAATTGCACATATTAAGTGCGCATTTCATTCATAACAGCTCAACTTTCTCTTTTACAATAAGAGTCTTCTTGACTTAATCATGACATTTTTATACATACATACATACATCTAATCATCAGTTCACATAGAACACAAAACTTTCAATAATTTTCACATACATCAGCTTAAAACATTAAGGAATATCATCTCACACATCCTGGCTAATCATTTTAGCCCACATTTACATATCATCTTTTATCTTTCCTTAGATGCTCAGGTCCACGACCTCTTGAGCTTCCCGGTACTTATCTAATGTTTGATAAAACAAATGTGAGTGACAACTCAGTAAGCAAGCATTTTGGGGCAAGACTTTCCTTTAAAATTTTCCATAAACATCTTGAACACCTTTTTACATGAGGACATTTGTATGTCATAATACATTGTCATGTAATTTTTTGTTCATGAGGACAATTCTATGTCCTAAAACATTTTCATAGATATCCATTCTTAAAACCATTTATAAGTCACGTCTGGGCTTGTTAAGGCAAAACACATGCATTTTACCCTCCTTAATTAATTTTCTTTGATCTTGTGTGAACATTTATAATATTCCAAGACATTTACATAAAACCTTCTTTTGCCAATGGACGTTTTTACGTCCAAAATATTTTTTCATCATAAATACCTTTAGCCAAGGGACATTCGATGTCCCAAAACATCTTTGACATAAACTTTCTTTGGCAATGAACATTCATATATCCTAAAATATTTTTCACATAAACTCTGGCAAAGGACATTCTCATGTCCAAAAATATTTTTTATTTAAGCACTTTGACATTGGACATTCTCATGTCCATTAATAATTTTCACATAAATCCTTTTCATAATCTCCATCTTGGGGCTTGTTTATAGTAAACAAGACATAAAACTTATTTCGTAATCCCCATTTTGGGGCTTGTTATAGCAACAAGACACATAAATCATTTTTCATATAAACCCTATTTCATAATCCCTGTCTTGGGGCTTGTTTATAACAAACAAAGCATAAAACATATAATCCATTTTCATGAAAGCATTTTCATAGAAAACATTTCATCCGATCTTTGATATTTACACTTTTTGTGCAAAACACCCTGCTTTTAGGGTAACTTGTTTATAATGGCTCATAAAATCCTATTTAGGACAACTTTTCATAAAAATGCTTTTATATCCCAATCTTTGGGTTTTTCAAAAGAAAACATATGTAAATGCATCTCTCCCCATCTAGTAGTGATACTTAATAAGTGATGAGTGTACCTTTTGAAAGAGAATCCTAAACAGCACGTGAGCCTGGCGGTTGTTCCTTCATCTTCTTCCATCTCAGAGAGGGCACCGCTGGCCTCCTACCATCTCTTAGCAACTTAGCCATATGTAGAGTGGGCCATGGTCCATCTCCGACCGTACTCTACAACCAACCTATTTCTTGTATTGGTGCACCATACATCATCATAATAAATATTCATATACTAGCATGATCTCATAAAATATCACAGACCGTAGTCTGTGTGGTTTAAAGTATCACAGTGACAAGCTGCGTATATGTCAATTGAAATGCTCACTATTTACGCAAGTATACGTGTCGTGTCAAGTAATAAAGAGTGAGTAGAGTATCGTTCCCACGAGAATTATTTTAAACGGATTAGCACCTTAAATCTCAATTGTTTAAGTGAATTAATAAATATATGAGAGTTTGTTTTTAAAGAATTGAATTAAACTAAACTAAGAAAGCAGTAAATGACCAAAGTGATGTGGATATTGCTGAGATTGCCTTGAGGTGATAAAGATAGGTGGGAATATGAATTCATTGAATCATAGCTATGTTATTTGGTTCCAATTAAGTTAGTTGTGCAGAGATTATTAATCTAGGTTCATTCATATTCATATATGTCTTCCAACACATACAAACCTAACCAAGTTTTAGTTATGTGCTATGTTCCCATGCATGTAAGTAAAACAAGGTTGATAACCATATAACCTAATCAAGATTACATCGGGTTAATATGTATATTTCTATCCATATTAACATCTAACACAACATGAGCTAGAATACCTGTGCCTTATATATGGATCTTATTCAAATCCCACTTTTCCAAGCATGAATCTGAATATTAGATCAATCCATAAGGTTGCAAAGCTTGTAAACGCATTAAGCATGATATATAAGGGTAATATCAAGTAACACAAGTCACAGCACAACAGTATTATCAATTCAAGCATAAGAAAACCAAATAGCATAAGGTATGAGTTCAAATCCTACATATCTCCCACCATAGGAAGGTTCAGCCCATAACCATGACTTCAATTCCCATTAAAATCAAGTTACGATCATCCCAAGAAAGGAGAATAACAAAATAGGAAGAGATAGATGAGAAGGGGAGATGAAACTCAATGTATTTGCAGTGATAGCTTGGATCTCCACTTGCTCTTCTCTCCTTTCTTGAATCTTTCGTGTTTCTCCCTTTTCTCCACAACAGCCACGACCCTCTCCACGTCTCTCTCTCTCTCTCTTGAATCCCTAAGTTTCTATTTATAATGGGTAGCTTGCGCAGCACATGTGCAGAAACCTGCGCGTACGGATGCGTAGTGGCGCCTAGGTGCCGCTAGCTGGCGCCTGGGCGCCAACTCCCTGTGTGCTGGGTAACTTGGAAACCTTTCTGGAAACCCTAAGACTTCATGCCTTGGCGCCAGCCTACCTGTTTCTTCACTTGGCTCTGTTCATCCTTCGACTCGCTCGCGTGCCTGTAATTCTCCGTCCTTACTGTAAAAATTAATGAAACTAAATAAATGAACTAAAAATGCATAAAAATTACATAATGCTCCTAAAATGCAAAGCGAGTGAAAATTTAGATAAATGGATGCAAACTAAACCTAATCTCTTGGACTAACACACAAAAATAGTCTGAAATAGGCCATGATAACTCGTATTTTTATGAGTTATCATACCCTCAAACTTAAATGTTGCTAGTCCTCGAGCAACACATGCAAACACAATGAATGAATGAACGAATTTGAACTCCATCAACTCAACCTAATTCCCATTATACTTCCAACAATCCATTTTTTTATTCAACATGATCAAGAATAATCTAGACTTGAAAAATCGTCCATTTATCAAAACAGGACATGCATTTTCATTTATCATTCACAAAACAAGTTACATGTAGATGATCATATTTCTAGTTCAAAGTAATAATTCAACATGCTAATCTTACTCTTGATCAAAAGAGATTGGTTAGAAAATCAATCCAAACAGGTGAACGAAGGTTTAAGCTGAATTAACTAGTCAAAAAACATGATAATCATTCATTGGATTCAATTTTTTCCAACTGCACATTCTTTCCCCCCCAAACTTATTGCAAAACTCTCCTCACCATATTTCAGGATATATGGAGATCTTTTTTTTTTGTTTCGAGCTCCCCTCACCATATTTCAGGGTATCTGGGGAGAGTTTTTTTTAAAGCGTTATTACTGTGATTTTTCTTTGCTTTTTTTATGCGAACCTTGACATTTGTTAATGCCAAGTCCCGGTTACTCAGCTTAGATCAGTCACCCCCTTTTTATTATTTCGATAACTTGGTAGGGATACTGAACATGCAAGAAAATTTTGTGAAGTATTACCATTTCTGAGACCATTAATTTCCTTAAAGCACATGGTTAACATTTTTTTAACTCAATTCTTATCATTTCAGTTGAAAAATTAACGCTGACTTGAATTAGAACAATGTACTATGAAATTCTCTTGATTCATTCACTTGTCACTTGCAACTTTTCTTTACACATAGTCCTTAGCATGAATTTTCAATTTTTCGTGAAATCAATTTCAAGTTAAAATTTTTCTCAACCTTGCACGTTTTCATCAAAATGGATTGAAATAAGATAATTTCCATCGGTAGAGTTTGACATAACATGCAATCTAACAAATATATTCAAAACATGAAATACAAACTCACAAACGGGAATTGTACACCCCCCAAACTTGAGGGATACATTGTCCTCAATGCATGAAACTATATGAAACCTATATGATCATAAACTGATAAAGAAATACAAAAGTAAAACAAAATGAAAAGGACAGGAACTCCCCTAGGTGTCAGATTCAGTTGAGTCATCGTCATTCTCGCTCGCTTCACCTGGCTGCTGTGAGGACTGACTGAAGCAGTCCCGGAACTCAGGAGGTGTCGATGGGAATAGAGGTAAAGCTGTCGTGTCGATGTGTCGATCCTCCGTAAGTCTAAGAAAATGCGCCTCCATAGCCCGATTAGACTGCTGTAGAAACCGGGCTTGGGCTGTCATTAGATTCTCCAAGTTGGTTATCCTCACATTGGTTGGGAGCGGTTGAGAGCGATGTTATAAATAGGAAGAAGGAAGAAATCGATCAGCATAATATTGAAAAGTGCACTGCAAGCTCAAATATCCAGGACTCTATGCCCCAAATATATTCCATAAAAGCTCTTCTCAGAAAATTCAACTCAAGTTTCAAGCCATATGATTGATATCACAAGTGCAGTTCATAAACTCCTCCCCCATTACTTTAAACTTTTAGCCACAACAAAATAATGGAACAGCTTGAACCAAAAGGTTACCCACAAGCAACACATCCACTTGCTCGTAAATATATGAAAAATGAAAACCACCCACTTGCACACCTTTTATTTAAAGTAATAAAATAGGTGATTCACTAAAAGCAGTAAAACAAATTGCGTAGAACTTCAACGGCCCAAAATATGCAAAGATGGAGGATTTTGATATTGAAAATGATATTGAATAATCAAACCATGGTCTTCATGTCGACAAGCTCGAAAAATTCTTTCCGTTGATATGTGGTAGCTCCTGTAACTCCTCCGGGATCAAAAGTTATGACCAGTTGAAGTTGACATGCTGAAAATTCGTGTTTTGCTGCTTTTTTATGGTGGCAGGGGGTGGCACCGGGGTGCTAAAAATCGAAGCCTAGGCACCGACTTGCTGACTCAAAAGTTACAACATGTTATTTCCTTGAAAAATATGGCGCCAGTGCGCCACTTCTCTGATCCCAACTAGCTGCAACATGTTCTTTTGCAAAAATTTAGTGTCGGGCACCAAAAATTGAGGCCGAAACCTCACTCCGACTGCATTGTCTTGTGTTGAATGATGAATATAAACTATAAGCTCCTTGCTTCCATCAATTATCAACTTCAAAGTGGATTGAAAGTCCATATTTGAGCATGATAATCTTGTCATTCCTTGCCTTGGGAGATGACTACTTTATTCTTGAAATAAAAATCAAAAAGTATAATGGGTTGCCTCCCATTTAGCGCTAAATTTATCGTCTTCAGCCCGACGTTCCACTACGATTAGCCAATTCTCGCTCTATTGAACTTCCTTCCATGCATATTGTGCACTGGAAGTTCAGCTCTCTTCTTAGCCTCTTCAAATGGATCAGTTAGCCTCTTTTCTTGAATTTCATAGAGACTATAGAAGAGGTTTTCAGGGTCTTGAACAAATGATGGCTTCAAGATGTTGTTTTCCAAGGCTTTGCATTGATCGATTAATTCTTGTTGCACCCGAATTTCAGGAAGACAAATTAGAGGAGTGTTGATATGATAATTTCCAACTTTCTCCACTACATCAACCTCTTTTTCTTTGTCAATTTCTTCTTCCACTTCCTGGCTTTCCATTGGCTCAGCCACATGTTCAAGAACATGCTGAGGTACAGGTTGCTCTATCACATCAATTGATATATCTTCATTAATGCTTGGAGTGACTTCGCAGCCCTGTTCCAACTCGTTTTCTTCTGTAATTTCTTTGATATGACTAGAAGACGGCTCTTGATGCCTACATTGGATTGCAGTAGCCAATTGCTCCACCTATTTCTGCATGTTCTCATTAAATTGCATCTGGCTTTTCATGAATTGCATGAACATGTCCTCCAAAGATAACTTGCTTTCAGGTAGTGATGGCTCCTCAAACTCCTGTGCTTGACAATCGAAAGGCATCATATTCCTCGCTTGCAAATATCCATGGTAGCCCTATGTATCATTTGAATGCTCATAATAGCCCACGGACGTTGAATAATACACGCATTGGATTTACAGATGCCCTTCGCCTCTACATAAAATGTAGTAGCTTGAATAAGAATTATCCATTCCCTGCATTTGATAATCAAAACCCGCGAATTGATCTGAGGGTGCCAATGCGTCATTAAACCCATGGAAACGGTAAGTGCTTGGTGTTGAAAATTCTGTATTTAGCCATTGAAAATTACAAAACAAAGACTCCTGAAATAGAATTTGATCAAAAGAAAAGAAAGAAAAGAAAAACTATGTATAATATATACACATTCACAGAAGACAACTGAAATTGTCAGGTACTAAGTTTAAAGCACCAATCCCCAACAACGGCGCCAAAAACTTGACGAGCTGCGTATATGTCAATTAAAATACTCACTATTTATGCAAGTATACGTGCCTTGTCGAGTAATAAAGAGTGAGTAGGGTATTGTTCCCACGAGGATTGTGTTAAATGGATTAGCACCTTAAATCTCAATTGTTTAAGTCAATTAGTAAAGTAATGAGAGTTTGTTTTTAAAGAATTGAGTTAAACTAAACTAAGAAAGCAGTAAATAACCAAAGTGAAGTGGATATTGCTGAGATTGCCTTAAGATGATAAAGATAGGTGGGAATATGAATTCATTGAATCATAGCTATGTTATTTAGTTCCAATTAAGTTAGTTCTGCAGAGATTATTAATCTAGGTTCATTCATATTCATATATGTCTTCCAACACATACAAACCTAACCAAGTTTTAGTTATGTGCTATGTTCCCATGCATATAAGTAAAACAAGGTTGATAACCATATAACCTAATCAAGATTACATCGGGTTAATATGTATATTTCTATCCATATTAACATCTAACACAACATGAGCTAGAATACCTGTGCCTTATATATGGATCTTATTCAAATCCCACTTTTCCAAGCACGAATCTGAATATTAGATCAATCCATAAGGTTGCAAAGCTTGTAAATGCATTAAGCATGATATATAAGGGTAATATCAAGTAACACAAGTCACAGCACAACAGTATTATCAATTCAAGCATAAGAAAACCAAATAGCATAAGGTATGAGTTCAAATCCTACATATCTCCCACCATAGGAAGGTTCAGCCCATAACCATGACTTCAATTCCCATTAAAATCAAGTTACGATCATCCCAAGAAAGGAGAATAACAAAATAGGAAGAGATAGATGAGAAGGGAGATGAAACTCAATAGATTTGCAGTGATAGCTTGGATCTCCACTTTCTCTTCTCTCCTTTCTTGAAGCTTTCGTGTTTCTCTCTTTTCTCCACAGCAGCCACGACCCTCTCCACGTCTCTCTCTCTCTCTCTCTTGAATCCATAGGTTTCTATTTATAATGGGTAGCTTGCGCAGCACATGTGCAGAAACCTGCGCGTACGGATGCGTAGTGTGTGCTGGGTAACTTGGAAACCTTTCTGGAAACCCTAGGACTTCATGCCTTGGCGCCTAGGCACCAACCCCCTGGGTGCAATATGTTGTGTGAGGTGTTCAAACTTCCGGCTTGGCATGTAGGGTGGCGCCTGGGTGCCAGCCTACTTGCTTCTTCACTTGGCTCTGTTCATCCTTCGACTCGCTTGCGTGCCTGTAATTCTCCGTCCTTACTATAAATGAAACTAAATAAATGAACTAAAAATGACTAATTTATACTAAAAATGCATAAAAACTACATAATGCTCCTAAAATGCAAAGCGAGAGAAAATTTAGCTAAATGGATGCAAACTAAACCTAATCTCTTGGACTAACACGCAAAAATAGTCTGAAATAGGTCATGATAACTCGTATTTTTATGTGTTATCACACAGATCGCCGCCCGTGTCCTTTTAAACCGTCTTGAAAAACCTCACACACTGAAGTCTGTGTCTTTCTAAATCATTTTGAAAAAAAGAACATTACGAACCACAGTCTATGTCAACTTGTAAAGTGAGCGCACCCACTTTAACAAGTTATCATTTGAAATCTAGTTTTAGGATGACCTTCCTTAAATTCTTTGAGAAACATTTTGAGTAAAATATTTTGATAAGTATTTGAGATGTTTGAGAAAACAATAGATCTTAAAATCCTTATAATAATGAAACTTCAAAGCTCTTCAATTTTCAAGAATAAACCACGTATTTTCCTAGCATTTTCTTGGTTTCCATTTCGAGGCCTTTTGCTCACAAAGGTTATGCAATTGTACCATCCCCTTCTCAACCAACCTGATATCAAATCCTCATCTGCATATCCATCTTGCCATTTTAACATAAAGAGGGGCTTGCATAGCCTTTTGCATGCCATTTTAGCAACTCAAAACCAAACCATTTTATGAAATCAACTTATCGGATTGGTCATCCTTAAACCCCTTTTTAACAATATCCATATAAACATTTTCCAAGATATTCTCAACATATTTCCTTGTCTAAAGGAAATTAAAACTTTTCTCACATCATTTCAAACTGATGGACCATGTCCAAATCATTGCTTACGTTTAAGTGATCTAGCATGAAGAAACCAATTTATTCCTATAAGCCAAATCCCTTCTTGTTTTCTTTCATAATCATAGTTGTTTATCACAAAAATCTCATAGGAGTAAACTTAAACTCGTTTGGAAGTATTACATTGTGAAAAGGGTCTAAAATCCCTTTTCTTTTTAAAACCCTTTTAAAAAATAGCATCATGAAGAACTTGGTTACTTGGAAGAAAATTTTTAAAAGCATCAACATAAAACGTGAAATCCTTTGGGAATAATATCATGAAGAACCTGTTTGCTTGTAAGTAAATTCTCAAAATCATCAATATAAATCATTCCTAGTCCTTGCAACACTTGTGATAAAATAATTATTTGAAAAGTGTTGCTAGCTTCTCATGAAGCAATCCTTGGGGCTTTTCATTAAAGTCATCCTTTTCAAAACGTGTGACTTTTCATTAAAACCATCATTTTCAAAACTTATGTTTGCCCATTCGTAAGAAATTCATAAAACATTAATCATAAACATTTTCAACCATTTCAACATATAAGAGAAAATTAATATGTTTGAAGGTTCGCTTGCTTGCCTGAGATAGCTTTAACCTCGTTCTTCCATACTTTTCCTTGTCTTTGTCTAGATAAATGAAAATGAAATTTCATTTATATGCATCAAATTCAAATTCTTGCATCCCTTAGGGTTTTTCAACCTACATAAATCCATTTGGATTTCCGTTAAACTAACTTAACCCACTTGCTTTTCAAGTTGGGTGTCCATTTTCCAATTCTCACATTGGTATAAGTTGTGCTTCCATAGCACCTATTCCTTTTAAAATCCACTTCTAATAGGTTAAACCCTCATAATAACTTATGATATTTGTTTATCTCCCATTTTAAGTTAAATTATATCCCAAAAATCTGAAATTGAACATTTATTTTGATTTATTCCTCAATATGTCCGTAATGTTGAAATCAGACACACTGATCTCTCTAATTTTTGAATCATAGTCAAATCAACGAATTTAAATCTGAAATTTCTATCATACCTTAATAAATACATTATTTAACCAAATAAATATTTCCAGCACAATGTATGAAGTATTTATATTTATTTTTGTATTTTTACTCTGTTGGATAGTAGCATCAATTTTCAGATGATTCAAATCACGTTAATTATTAGGTATATTTATACCTTTTAGAAACTAATTTTTATTTTTTTTGAGTTTCACTCAATATGAATTACATATCATATAAACTTTTCAGCTCAAAATTCTTTATATAAAAATTATTAAAAATTATTTGGTGCAGCTAAACCTGACACCCGTTCAACCCTGTTCAGGTTTATTTTATTTTTATAGATTTTTAATTTACAATATGCTTATCCTTTTGAGCTGAAAATTTGGTTGTTATTTAATAACCCTATCATGAGTTCTCAAACAAAGTTTCATGCTAAAACTCATTCATTTACTATTTTGTTCATATTTTTCTTTCCTATTCCAAATTCAACACATATGAACATATCCATGTGATTCATTTCACCCTTATAAGTATTAACAAATAATCTATATGTAGGGTTTGGTTTTCTTAATCATTAATCAAGCATTCAAGGAGATATTTACCTATGAATTTAATATTTATAACCATCTTGACATTAACCATCAACCAAACATGATTTAGGTTAACGTATATGAATAAAAAATGTATAATAATCACCCAAATTAAACATGAACATGGTTAAGCCTTGTTGAATCCTTTTTATCTTCCTTTCATCTTCCTTTTCCTCCTTTCTTGGCCTGCTTGGGAAGACCCTAGCTGTTGCCCCTTTGTGGAGAAAATTTTCTCTCCCTTTCTCTCTCTCTCTCTCTCTCTCCCTCTCTCTTTCCCTCCTTTTTCTTGCTGGAACGTCTCCTTGTTACCACTTTCCTCCTTGTTTCCTCCTTTCTTTCTGCCCAAGCAATCCCTTTCTATTATTTTTTCTATTTTATAATTTTTAAATGTCAAAAATATCCCCATATGGACGTCCCATGTGCTCCCCATCATATACATCATTTCTGATTTTTAGGGCCCACATTTGCCACATCATTTGAGCATAAATTAATTCCCTCTTATCTTTTAATTGTTGGGATCATTTTATCCAAGTAAAATACATAATTATCATATAAGAAAAATCATCAAATTTAAGCTAAATCTAGCCCTTCCACATGTCATGGGTCTTATGGCAATTTTTTGCCACAAAATTCAACCTAATTTAATGTCCATTACTCACCCTAGCTTCCTAGGTCATTTAAATGCATATTTTGCATTTTTAACAAATCAAAAAATGATGCAAATCAAGCTTGGCATCACCACCATGTGCCACCTTAGCTAAGCCTCTTTTAGCTATACCATAGCCACTTAAAACTAACCATTTAAGCCCTGGATTTTTCATGGATTTTAGCATTAAAAAAATCCAAAAAATCTAGCTGAAAGCACCTCCATTTGACAGCTCTCATGGCCATTAAACCAAGTCATTAAACCAATGACTTTTTAATAAATGCTATGGTGCTTTTGGGTGCACAAAGTCAACGCTACTCACCTTTTTTTGATTAAGCATATTCCCATGGTAATTAGCTTAAACTAATCCTTCTATAGCGTTAATCTCATAATTTTATTCACCCGTTTCGAATTTCATCTCAACACAACATTTCTATGTCAAGTTATGATCATTTGAAATTATCCTTTGGGTGTGAGATTGAAAAAAAATAATTATCATCTTAATCTCATCATATTTTTCTTAATCCAATCCATCCATAAGATTGAGCCCAAATTCATGTGCTCATCTTTCAAATTTCATCTCAATTCGCCTTATAGGCGTCAAGTTATGAATTTTTTACATTTTCTAACATAATTTTATAATTATCATTCTAATTTTCATTAATCAAATCATGATAATTAAAATAATTATTCATGACACATTAACATTTTTCAATCCTTATTAAGCCACTTTAGTCATATTGACTTCCATTGGGCTATGACGTTTAATCTTAATCACCATTCTTAATCATAACCCTAATTGCAAAATATCATTAAATGTTAAAATCATCCATAAATCAACCAAATCATACATAATTCATGTTTATATGTCAAATGCATATATATGAGCCCTACTTGGGTCTAGGTATCACATCATGTTAGCATGACAATGCGAATATAATGAGTGTGCACGAGGATCATGTACTAGGCCCATGTGGAGGCGGTACCAATGCCCACCTTTATATGTGGCCAAGTCGCTAAGTGAAGGCCAGAGGCCAGCGGCACCTTCCCTGAAATGGGAGTAAGATCATAGACGACCGCCTAGCTAACGGTGCTATCATATGGATGGTTTATTTCCTATGAAAGGATGAACACTTTGTAAGTGTCACCTACCAGAGGGTTAGAGACGTATATGCATATGTTTTGTTTTAAAAGTCCAAAATGGGGACATGAGAATATTGTAGGACATAACAATGTCGACAAAAATAATGTTTATTTAAAGATATTTCAGGACATGATAATGTCCACACAGATAAAAATGTTTATATGCATATGCGTTGCTTTTGAAAAGTCAAAAATTTAGAATATGAAAAAGGATTTATATGAAAATATTTGAGAACATACAATTGTCCTCATATGAAAAGGTTTATATGAAATTGTTTGAGGACATACAATTGTCCTCATATAAAAAGGTTTATATGCGAATATTTTAGGACATAAAATTGTCCTCATATAACAAGGTATATATGAAAACGTTCTAGGATATATAATTGTCTTAACGAAAAGAAAGGGTTTTATAAAGGGTTTATATGAAAGGTTTTCATGAAAGATTTCTTTCTGTTGATAGTTGATCGCTTGATAAGTGTCTCCTACCATACAGCTAGAAATGCATTTATACAAAAATGCAAAATGCTTACTTAAAAAGTTTATTACTCATGTTTTATTGTTCCAACCCTAGACAGGTTCAAGGAAGCTCAAAAGAAGAAAGGACCTAATAAATTGAAGGGAAGAATGATAATGTGTTAATAAATTGTTAGCTATCATGTAAGAATTGATATGATTAGAGAATGATTGAATGCTTGTATTGATTATGAAGATGTTAGGTTATAAATGTTCATGATGTATGTAAACAAGTTGATATTTTACAAGTACATATTTTCTTGTGAAATGAATAGTGAGAATGATATGTATAGTTAACTTTAAGTATATATTGCTTAAAAAATGATGAAGGAAATGGAATGAAAAGAAAAAAAGAATTCCGCTAAACAAAATGGATTCAAAAATCCCACTGCGTGATCATGGCAACAATCTTATTTCACATTTACCAATTGATAGAAATCTTGGAGTAAGACTCAGGTTGTGACGCGTCGGGTTGGGAGCACCACAAAATAGAAGAATGACAGAGAAAGAAAAGAGTGTCTATCGAAGCCAACAATGGCTACCGGAAGCTTTCACCTTCCGAACATGCCCAATCGGCCAATCTAGCTTGTCCCTTGCCCACCTCCATTGATTATGATAGTAGCATGGTGGAAAAGCCCTAAGAAAATTCTGTCCACTAGCCACACCCTTCATTTAAGCTTCAATCACCAACCAAGCAAAACGGACATCCATTTTGATTGCATCTTCTCTAGAAATGGTGTCAATGAACCAGTAAATCAAAATGCCCTCCATTAATTTGATCACAAGCAACCCATTAATTCAGTAATCCGAGCAAGCAGTTATGGCCATGAAAATAAAATTCACCAAGCCACAGATTTCCAATAGCAACGCAACTAGTTGTCTAAGATTTCGGCCATGAAAACTAGAATTGTAGCCCATCAACCGAACCCATGCAAGCACCACATGCAATGACCAAGCCTTCCACTCCACTAGCAACAGAATGACGGTAACCTATAGGAAAAATTAGATCCGGCCAAGATCTAAAGGTCCCCAGGTAGCTTTGATTCCATATCCCTAAAAATTCCAATTACGAGCTGCACATTGGCTAGAAGAAAAGAAGGCAACAACCTGCAAATGTAGCCATCAAAGAAGCCCATTCAAGCACCAAGTTCATAGTAGCTTACTATGGTAGTGTAAAAATCTCAAATCAGATTCTCACTTTAGCTATGGAGTGCCCCACACATCTATAAGGGCCCCTCTTGCCTTCAAGGACACAAAAACTCCCTCACTTAGGTGGGACACCACTTCTTGTGGGACCTCCCATTGGGTTGGTTAAGCAATAAAGTCATTATGGTGGAGATTTGCTCTTTGCTTTGGGTGATGCAAATTTTATTCTATTACTTTATAATTGTTAATTTTTCGGTTTTAAATTTTAGATTAGGTTTATTACTTTATTTAATACTTTATTTCTTACTTTGTAATTTTTAGATTAAATTTAATGCATTTTTCTTTTCAGCTTTTATAGTTTAAGTTTAATACTTTTTAATTACTTTTAGAGAAGATTTAATTTAGTTGTTGTTAATTAATTATAATTTCTTTCTCTTTCTAGCTTCTCTTCTTTCTATTAACTCCTTTATTTCATACTTTATTTCTTACTTTGTAATTTTTAGATTAAATTTAATGCATTTTTCTTTTCAGTTTTTATAGTTTAAGTTTAATACTTTTTAATTACTTTTAGAGAAGATTTAATTTAGTTGTTGTTAATTAATTATAATTTCTTTCTCTTTCTAGCTTCTCTTCTTTCTATTAACTCCTTTATTTCTTTCTTTCTCTCTCTCTCTTCCCTCTTCTGTTTCTTCTTTCTCTCTCTCCTCTCTCCTCTCCTCTCTTCTCTTCTCTCTTTACCTCTTCTCTCCTTACGTCTTTTCTTTCTCCCTCTTGCTTTTCTCTCTCTACTATCATCTTCTTTTTCTCTCTTCCTTCTTTCCAGCTTCTCTCTCTCTTTCCCTCTCCCTCTCTTCTTCTGTTCTTCTCTCTTTCCCCCTCATCTTCTCTTTCATATTGCAAGTAAATCCTAAATAATTCAAAACCTTATCGCCTTTTAGTGAATTAGACCCGACTCACAATTATTTTATGTTGTCTCCCGTATAGTGTTAGCTTTAATATGTTTCAATTAATTTAATTTAATTAGTGATCATAGTGCTCTTAACGACAAGCACTTGGTTTGCATCAATTTGCGACTTAGGTTAAGTTGCAACCTAAGTCAACTCCAGCTGTGACTTGGGAGATTTCAGGCTGCTAAAGAAGAATCCAAAGAAGTCAAGTTGCATTCCAAGTTAACTCTGACATGTGACTTGGATGAAGTCCAAAAATGAAGTCAACTCAGCAATAAAACTTGGATTACTCAAGCATGAGAATGAAGAATTAAAAGTTTCAAATATGCAATGTATACAAAAGTTGAACACCCAAGTGAACTTCTCTTGCAACTTGAGTCAACTCTTAGAACTAAGTTGACTCAAATATAGGATTCGATGCCAAGGAATGCAAATCTCGAAGAATTGAAGTCAAATATAAACAAATGGAGTTCAAGAGTTAAAGCTCTAAACAAGACTTGAGCCGAAGAAGAAGATGATCTTGAAAACCATGAGAAGACCAACTTGAAAACCATGAGAAGACCAAATGAAAATTGAGACTATGAAGATTAAATCATGAAGACTTAAAGATACAAAGATGAAAGTGTATAAATTATGAAGACTTGGAGTTCCAAGCACACAACGTAATGTGAAGACACAACAAAAGTTGGCTTCATCTGTGACTTGTGTCAAGTTCCAAACTAAGTCGACTTGAAAATGGAACTTGGAGAAGTACATAAGGAGCAAAATGACCTAAAAGGAAAAGAGAAGACCGAAGTCCCGCCCAAAGAAACTCTAGTCTGCGACTTAGGTGGATTCATATCTCAAGTCGACTCCAGATATGATTTGGTATGTAATGATTGTAAAAATTCGAACGTTGGTGCATTTAATGCATGTCACCTATTCTGCAACGTTTAAAATAACTCTATAACTATTTAAGAGATGTTAGAGTTATAAGAGTTTGCAAGAGCATTTATTGAACTTTCATCTTTCTTCCTACAAACTATTATTTGTACAGTGAGTGCTCTACTAGAAAGGACTCTCACTTTCACTCTGAGGGCAACAACTTCTAATACATCTTAATTATTTAAGAGTTTTTCTAATACTGAATCTACTCTACATGATTTGTAAAGTATAGATTCTATTTTTTCAATTGTATTTATTGTATTGTGATACTTGGCTTGGAGTTGGAGGCTAAGGCCAAGTTGAAACAAGAGTGTACGATTGGAATGTAACTCGTTGTCTTCTTGTGCAATTGTTGTCAAGGCCCTTAAAGCTATAATCTAGAAAAGAGCAAGAACTCTAGTTGTAATCTCTTTAAGATTGTGGAACCCAAGACACAAGGAAATGTGTTTTTAGAAGAGTGGAGTAGGAAAGGTTGTCCTGAACTACTATAATTCTCTGTGTCTTCTATGCATGATATTATTATTTCTCTATTGCTCTCCTTTACTCTCCACGTTTTATTCAATGGGATTAAACTCATAAGAGGTTAAAATTTTTAAAGCACCAAAAATAAAATTTTTTAAAGAACCCAATTCATCTCTTCCCTATTGAGTTTTGCCATAAACTTAGAACCAACACAATCCACCATCATATATTATAGATCCACTTCATAAGGACCATGATCTTAGTAATGAATATTGTGGCGTGCTATCTCCACTATCTCGTCATCCATCCTGACAATAAGTAGTTGTTGGACCTCACTCCTTTACGTCAAAAAAAAGATATGAGTGAACTCCAATAGTCTTTTCTAGAGTACTAAAGCAACATGGTCATTGTATATTCTGGTTGTCACCAATTTTGATTTGTTCATCTGCCGTAAAATGAGAAATAAGACTTAGATGATTACCGAGACTCAAACCCCTGCTAACAAGCTGATGCATGCTTTTGTTAATCTGTCCTTGACTTGACATGGATGATGGAATCCAATCCCTTAATTTGCATTACGAGACTTGGAAAATAAGCCTAAGTCATCAGTGTACGGTTTTCACTAACAAAAAAGGAATTCCACTCACACACACAAATGTCTGGACTAATCATGCTAGCTGCTTTTGGATTCATGATTTAGATGGAGGCCTTTAAAAAGTCTAGATTAATTTAATTTGAAGGAATTAATAGGGCAACTTTTTATTAAAAATCGATCCATAAAAAATTTACATAAATGAGAATTATATAATATCAAGATATAATGAGTCGTAACAAGCAATGAATGAATTTAGAAAGCTACGTTATGAAAAAAATGATTTTCCTTCTTCATGTCTTTTTTTTTTATAATTAGAGACCACAGTAAGTATAAAAACATAATCGATTATTTTTGTTAATAATTATTATTTTGTAAAATATTTTTATTTTGTTGGTCCCATGTGATGGCTATTTAAAGGACTTTGGTAAAGTGATGTGAATCAAACAAAAATACAAACCATAATAATGAAATCAAACTATAAGACAAGAACACATAGTGGTTTGGATCTCCCTATCCTACATTACTCTCCAAGCACAACGACTTGGGATCCACTAGTCAACTTTAACACACAAGTTACAATTGTACAGTTTGTTCAACTATCTTCTAGATTGGTACTAAGCTTCAAAATGGCTCATTAAGTAATTAAAACTTTGATTTACTTCCTTTTGGTTTGATCGCCATCAATACCAAGGTAATACAAATAACAAAACTTTAAATAAAAAGCAAATCAATTTAGCACATCTACAAGAGCAGCATGTTCAACATTTGAATGACAACTTGAAGCTTTGAATCACCATAGTAACTTCACTTGAGAGATGACAACTTTGCTTCAAGAGTGTTCTTCACAAATGAGCAAATTTGAATTCCTCACTCTTTACATGCTTGGTCAGATTTTCTTTGATGTTTCTAGCTCCCCCACGTCCTCCTTTTTAACCCTTAGAACATGGCCTAGAAGATAGCCCTAGAGGTCTCTATGAAAATCCAAACTTCTCAAAATCTGAAATTTTAGCGCCCTGAAAAGGTTGACCTTTTCAGACTAAAAGTCGACCTATTGCTACTCTTGTTTAGACAGAGTATTTTTGGCATGAAAATGTCGACCTTTTTCATCCAAAAGATCAACCTTTTCCCCTTGTTTTCTTGTATCTGAATTTTGGGAAAAAAGTCCTACTTCAAGTGAGTTAATCTACTTAAGATAAGAATAAACGAATGAACCCATCTTGACTTAAGATTAACCAAAACTCCAAAAGCATATTTCATTATCGTTCTAATCAAAGTTAACTAATTTAGCATACTCCAAGATGATTTCATGCATATCTACTAGCATATTCCAATTTTAAATTTTAAGCTCAATCTTATTACAATTAGTATGATAAACTCAAAATGATAATTTCACAAACACACCATTCTTTTCAATTTGTTCAAAATTCCATATAAGATCATCGTTTCACAAAATCATCCCAAAATACAATTTCACAATATTAAAACCAATGGCACAAAAGTATTTCTTTTGTCATTATCAAAACCAATCAAAAATAGATTTTAACAGAAGTTCACATATTTTATGAATTTATTTGAAAAAACACCTCTGTTATTTCAATCTAGTCTAGACCCGCCCTAACCTGTATTGGACCCACTCTGACTCTAACGAAAATTGACGGTACAGGGTTTAGTATTTGGTTCAACCCGCACCTGAACAAATACGACCAGTATAGGTGCGGTCTAGGTTGAGAAAAACCCGCTTCTTGTGCACCCCTACATTGGTTTAAAAAACGATCCACATGCTACAAAAATCAAACAAGCACAATCTATTGAATAATTATACGCACTCATAAAGTTTACCGGAGGCATCTATTCAAAGTTTACAAGACGAGCGTTTTTTCAAATAATATTTTTTTAAAAATCAATATTATGGTACAATTGCCAAATTTCAAAAAGATACATAGATGAATGCAAAGTCTGTTTTTTTTTTTTCCCATCCAGCTAACAATGCGCAATGACTGCCCTAAATATCATATACGCGTGCCAGGCAGATTCAATTCATTTTTTATAATTCCGCGATCGACATACCCACTAAATATTCAATGATGGAGACAAAGGAGAGGGGCATTGCATGAGCATAATGCCCGGATTTCACGGTTAGACAAAAACCAGAAATTGATAGATAACGACATGGACTCATTCTTCATTTTCGACTCTGGACATCTGTCCTCGCATATTCTGCAACTGATCATGAAATCAGGAAGATCCATTCCTGTCAATATGATTTACTGATGATTAAAATACTCTTTCATCTCGTGGTCCTGATCTACCGAAGAACGAAGGGCAGGGAAAACCCTGAGCAAGTCTCAAATAGGACAGCTCAATTAAGAGAATCTTGTAAGTGGGGCCAACCCTATGACCGGCAGTAGTTTGCGCTAACTGCATCTAGCCATTTAACATATTTCTCTATGGGTACGCTTCTATGAAATCTCCAACATTTTTAAAATCTTGATGGGATAAAAAATTCACTCTATCCATTGTATTTAACATCATTTATAGTATCCTGAAAACTCTTTTATTTTTTTAATTTTAATATATATGAGTCCTATCTATAAATGTGTCAAATCAATGTAACAAAATAGTCCGTGGGTCCTATCTATAAATGTGTCAAATCACAATGTAAGAAAATAGTCCGTGGGTCTTATCTATAAATGTGTCAAATCAATGTAACAAAATAGTCCAATAGTAAAATATCAACTTTAAAATAGTTTTTCAACATCTAAACCATCTAAAATATCAATAATATGTCGATAAATGATCTTATAAAATATTGTTACATTCTAATACATGTGTGAATGGATCTAAGCGTTTTTCATAATTTATACATGAATGTACCTATTTTTGAGCAAATGTGGCCTATCAATATATTATATTAAAATAAAACTTGGTCTCCTAACTTAACAAATGTTGTAAAATATAATGAATAGATTGTATTTTCCATCAAGGATCAACATTTCAAAAATGAAAAGAATTTCACGAAATCAATTCTATGAAACTCAATTTCAAAGAAGTATTCCCGTTGCTCTATTATTTTAGAAAAATAATCGACTTAGACCTTTCTAAAAAACATATTGTTAGGTATTTTTTCAGTTTTCTTTTTACAAAGACACTAAGCTTAGTGTATCGAATCATAAACTAAGTTTTACCATTTTTGGATGTTTTTATATATTTTTTAAAGATTTTTAAACATAATGATATTATCGTAATTTTTAAAGAACAGAAAATTATAAAAATGTCATTGTGTTTAAAAATATTTCAAAAATATTTCGAAAATATCCTAAAATGGTAAACTTAATTTATAAATTCAATACACCTAGCTTAACATATTTGAAAAATGAAAACCGAAAAAAACCTAAAAGTATACTTTTCAGGCCGGCCTAATAGGATCAATCCCATTATTTTTTACAATATGTTAATCCAAGTATATTGAATTTATAGCAAGTTTTACCATGTTAGATATGTGTATATTTTTATTTTTAAATACATAGATATTTTAGTTATTTTAAACCGGTGAAAATGACTAAAATACTACTGGATATAAAAATACTATATATATACATTTTCGAAAAAAAGTAAAATTTAGTTTATAAATTAAATACGCTTAGATTAGCATATAAAAAGAAAAATTTATAAATATAAATATGTATAATATGAGTTTGGGCGGTCGCATATGATTGGCCGTCATCCTATAATTACCCAATAGAAGAAGTTGAACTGTCTTGTAGTACTCGGACTTTAATTTGAAAGTAGTTGCATAAAAAGAACAATTCAAAGCTAGACAAAGGATCGTGATAAGGATAAACATACGCCCATGCCATGTGGAAGTTAAGCGATCCATAGGGTATCCTTCAGCGTTTTCTTCAAATTATATGGCAGGTGAGGCGCTCGGAGGAATCATGTCTATGTAAAGAAAGATACGCAATCATCAAATGTAGTAGGCTAGTAATTGGCTTCTATAGTTGATAGTCAACTATTTACATTTTAGGCTATTTTTTTGTCTACTTTTGGGATTTTGTAAATCTTTTTTCTTTCAGATTTATGAATCTATAAATGATTTTTTTATTTACATTATAGGCTATTTTTTGTCTACTTTTGGGATTTTGTAAATCTTTTTTCTTTCAGATTTATGAATCTATAAATGATTTTTTTTTTTTTTTTTAAAAATGGCCTTGTTTAACAAAAACACCTTTTAATCGACTCTGATTAAAATTTGCGACCTATTCCAATATAGATAGAGCCGTATAACGGCATTGTTAGATCATACCCACTTAATTCATCATAGTGGTAACTGGTAAGCGGGTCATATTTGATCATCAATTCTTAACCATCTTGTTTGAAGTGCTTTTGCGAATAATATTATTGACAAGAGTTATTTGCGCTAGTAACCATCTCGTTGTAATTTTATTGCTCCTATGCCAACAAAGAAAATTTTTATTGTATGTATACCAATAGAATTCTAAAAAAAATATTATATCATGCCAACAATCTATTATACATTTTCGAGGTCAAAAATTAGTTTTAGACGTTCAAAAAGGTTATTTGCTTCTATGTCAATGAAAATAAAACAATTGTATATGTGTCCATAATTTTAACTATATCAATATAATTTTTCATATTTCTTTTATATATAATGGGATATACCACGGCACACCATGTTGTACCCTACTTAGAGTATACTATAATGAAAATAGGGCCACCTTGATGACGAAATCAAGATCTAATCCATCACATTGTTTAAAATTGTACCTCTTACTATATCACTAAAAATCATTTTAATCAAAATCGAAGGTGAATATATTTGATTTAAAATGTGTATAATGAAAAACCTAGATCCATTAACATATGGAGTAGAATATAATAATAATTAACATAATCAATAATGAACGTAAAAATAAAAATTTCAGACAATTTAGATATTGAAAAATATAGCTTTACATTGTTCAGTAAATCAAGCATATTTTATACATAGATGTCACACCTTTTTATATGGGGCCAAAAATATATTTGATTTGGTTATACTTCGTTGTTTCCTTCTTAAATAAATTATTCTAATTACAATGAGAGAAGTGGATTTGAATTTTATCATTAAGTGGGGCGTTATTTGATTATACCGCACTCTAACTTGTGATAAAATCTAGCTATTATGTCCAATATATAATATATGCGCAAATAATAAAAAATAAGAAGATAAACTGAAATACAACAGTTCATTTTAAAATACATTCCTTATATTAAATAGATTACTTTGATGTTTGCAAATTTTCTCCATAAATACTATTAAACATTATTTTTCTAATATATTTTTCAAAATTTTGATTTTTATCGTAAAAAGTTTGATTTTTACTATTAGTTATGCTTAGATAGTCGACCGTGCGTGGCTAGGAAAATAGAAACCCATAAAAAAAACATAAATATTTAACAACTATATAAATGTATAAAAATATTTTCAGAGGGAGCCATCTAATATGACCATTGCATGGAAATTTTCACCGAACCTCCTGCTTTTTATTTATTTTTAGATCTAAGCCATTCATCGCATTATTCATGCATTTTTTTGACTGGGAGGGTATACATTATATTTTATTTCATATTAAAATCAATCTCAAGAGAGAAAACATACTCTCATCTATCAATTGAGGAGATAACAAACTTCCACCTGTCTGTTAGGGAGATGAAAATTTACACTTCCATAAAAAATGTGTATACACATGTATTTAGAAAGTGTAATCTACGCAAAATCTACACTTCAATAAAAAAATTTATCTTAGTTCAATTGAATAATCAATGTACAACCATATGAGATGATGACCCGAAAATATTAAAAGCATAGTTTGTGATTTATCTATCAAAGTGCATAATTAAGTCTTTTTCCACTAGCATAACAAGACGATTTATTTTCAAAACCTTCTCATTTTTTTTTGATGGAAAAGAAAACACCCTATCCCAACTCCCTTCCAAAGTGGAAGGGGGAAGAGATGGGGTGATCCAAGAAATTCATTGCCAAAAAATTGTCTGTACAAATTTTTTCCTATATAGCTTGGGGAGGGTTACCCCACCAAACCTGATGATCCAAAAAAGACACAGAAACAAAATTAGCCAAAGCATGTGCAACCTCGTTCCCCTTCCTTAAAACATGGTGAACAGAAATGAGGTTAGTAGGTGAGAGGATAGACTTTATCTCCTCAACCACAAAACCAACCGGTGAAAAAATAGATTCATCACGGGATAGATAGTTGATGAGAAGAAGCAAGTCCGATTCTATCTGTACATGACCCATCATAAGCTGGAGCTCCCATTTTGCTCCTAAGAGGAAAGTAGTTGCCTCCATAAGTAGGGGTTCCATAACACCACCCTTTCTCCATCCACTTGCAGCAAAGAAGGAACCCTGAGAATCTCTGATAACCGCAGCAAACCCCATGGCCTGGTTGGCATAATGTTTCCGGGCATCCATGTTCATTTTGAAAATGCCATCCAGTGGAGTTGTCCATCTGGGAACAAGTGGCCGGTCTATCACGCCATGTTGGATGAGGACTTTTGCTCTTCTATGTTGCTCTAGGAAATCCTCACTGCATTCAATAGTTTTTGAAAAAACTGGTCGAACCCCTTCTTCCCTTAGCATATTCCGCATGTACCATACTCTCCAACAACACACCATGAAAAGGGCAAGATCGTCAATCCTATTTCTTAAAGCTAGAAATTCCAAAATATCCTGCATAGTAGCCCAAGAAAAGGTTAGCCTTGCGGCATTCAAACAGATCCACTTAGTGAGCTCGCACTCCACGAATACATGATTAGCGTCCTCCACCCCATTCCTGCAGAAAAAGCACCTAGGGTCCACCTCAATTCCCCTGTTCCTCAAGTTCTGCATAGTTGGGAGAGCATCCCTGACCAGCCTCCATCCAAAAATTAGGACTTTTCTTGGGAGTTTAGTCCTCCAAAGAGCCTTATAGATGTGAGAATGAGAGGAGCGATGTTGTGTTGAAGTGAGGAACCGATAAGCTGATTTAACAGAATAAGCACCATGTGGTTCATGCATCCAAAAGATACGATCATCTTCGTCATTTTGAGAGAGGGGAATAAGATTGATTACCTGCCACCCGATTTCCCCCACTGCAGCCACAATGCGCTCTTTAATCCACGACTTGGCCTCCCGATTAATAAAGTGAGATACTTTAACATTGTCCGGGATTGATGCCGGGAGAGGGCCAACCTTAGTCACAGCGGAATCAAGCCAAACGTCCCCAAAAAATTGTACCCGCTTACCATTGCTGATTCTCCATTTACATCCGTGTCGGGTTATGTCTCTTGCCTTCAGGATACTCCTCCATGTGAACGAGTTTGAGGCTTTTGCAGTACAACTCCAAATGTCCCCATTCGGCAAGTATCTGGCTTTTAAAACCTTGAAGCACAAAGAGTTGGTGGTGGTAGATAGCCGCCACACTTGTTTTGCAAGGAGGGCATAATTGAAGGTGTATAAGTCCCGGAAACCAAGCCCACCCGATAGCTTTGACTTGCACATATCACTCCAGGCCACTCAGCTCATTTTGCATTTGTTTCCCTTTTCACCCCACCAAAACTTTCTTAGCAGCCCGTCGAGATCATGACATAAAGATTTAGGAAGGAGGAAAATGCTCATTGTGTATGTCGGGATTGCTTGGGCAACTGCTTTAATTAAAGTCTCTTTTCCTCCCCAGGATAGAAGTCTACCCTTCCATCCTTGAATTATTTTCCATATGCGCTCTTTGAGGCCCTTGAACATTCTTGTCTTTGACCTACCCAGCCAAGCTGGGAGACCAAGGTAGTGATGGAACTCGTGGCCCGTGTATTCCAGTAGAGCTTTTATCTCCTCCCGAGTACTACTTCCCGTATTAGAGTTGAAGAAAACAAATGTCTTGTCAACATTCACTACCTGCCCTGATGATGCCGAGTATTTTTGGAGGAGAGACATGAAATTTCTGACATCCCGGCTCGTGGCTTGAAGAAAGATAAGAGCATCGTCTGCAAAAAGTAAATGAATGAGTGTTGGCCCATGAGGATTGATCTTGATACCATGAATGGATGCTCGTGCAGCCGCGTTTGCAATTAGTCCAGATAGCCCCTCAGCACACAGAATAAATAGGTAGGGAGATAGCGGGTCTCCTTGCCTTAGGCCCCTTTGAGGTTCGAAATACTTTGTTTTGAAGCCATTGAGATTTACATGGTATGTTACAGTTGTAATACAGCTCGTTATCCATTTTATCCAGCCCTGACCGAAGTTCATCGCTTCCATAATGTGTTGGAGGAAAGTCCACTCTACCCGATCATAAGCTTTTGACATATCCAGCTGTATAGCCGTCTCCTGCTTTTTCCCTCCCCTTCTCCGACAAAGAGAGTGGATAGCCTCATATGCCACCAGCATGTTATCCGTAATAAGCCATCCCGGGACAAAGGCACTTTGTTGCTCTCTGATGATGTCTTGAAGGCATACTTTAAGTCTATTTGCCAGAACCTTTGCTAGAATCTTGTAGGCGACATTGCATAGGCTAATAGGGCGAAAATGAGACATAGTTTGGGCCTCAGCCAATTTCGGGATCAAAACTAGGGTGGTGGAGTTGAAAGGCCGGATGTGGCCAGTCCATCGTGCAGGGTCCGTCTCCTCCATGAACTTTTTGCACCGAAGGTACACCTCGTGTCCCACCGTTTGCCAATGCTGTTGGAAAAACCCAGCTGACATCTCATCTGGCCCCGGGGCCTTAGTTGGGCTCATGGCTTTAACCGCACTTGCAACTTCATCAAAAACAAGGGTCTTTGTGAGGGTCTGCCTTTGCTGGTCGGATATCCTTCTAGTGATGAGATCTTTTACCCAAGAAACATCCGTTTGCCCCAAAGAGGAGAAAACCGTCGAGAAATGTGCCACCGCAAGGTCTTGCATTTTATCTTGATCACGAACCCACTGTCCGTTTAGGTCTTTTAGTGCATCAATGGAATTTGACCTTCTATGATTGGAAGCAATACGATGAAAGAAACCCGTATTTTTATCTCTCAAAGGAACTGCCTCGTGAATGATTTTGCAGTGCTTTTTACTTAATCTATTAATATTTTCCTTTCGATTTTTGCCTTGGATGACAAGATTTTTACAACATTTACTTTGGCGGGTGGATGGAATCAAATTTTTTTATATTGATATTATGTACATTGTGATATCTGATATTACAAATTAAGTTTATTCACAATCCTTACTATGAAGGAATATTTAATAAATACCTGTACACTCATGGGGAACAACAGTAAATTCCCTGTTACCAAGGGACCACAAATATTTATTTCCCATTGAAGGAGAATCCCTTCAGCACGCCACAGCCTCGACCAACTAGTTCAACTTTGTACAGTCTTTAGTGGTGTTTTAATGGTAGACGTTGGTGGAAATATTCTCGAGCATGTCCCTTGGAGGAAATCACGCAGCGAAAAATGCCAGCTCGAGTTGGGATGCCTGGCGGCACTAGCTGCCAATATACTTCACTCGTCCCTAGGCTATTAATCGGAGAATCCTACTTTTTTCATTTCCATATTTTCAAGACTCATTTTCAAAATAACTATACATTATGTATTAAGAATTCAACTCCATGAATGTATGGAATTGAATCATTATTTAGAGGTTAGCGTGAACGATTTGAATTTGTTCAATTAGTTTCGGCGATATTGCATAGATATGCGTAAGCATCCATAATTACAGGATCAATGCACACTTGTCCTTTCCTGCTGTTTTCTTAGATAGGCGATTTCTGCGTGGCTGTGTGCTCGTGGAAGGGGAAAGTTATCGGGTTCTGTGTTATAATTAGTAATTAATTATATATTTGTGGATATTTCTATGCCAATTTGGTGGGTAATAAATTGGGTTTAATGTGAAATTTACTTTAAAATGTGTATCTGCAACAATTGGGTATTAAATAATTAATTTAAGTGATTTAAATAATTTTTGTGATTTTGGCTTCAAATTACATTTTTTAGTTGTTGCCACAAATTCAAAAGTGTTTGATATTTTTATTAAAAATTATTTTTTGCAATAATCGGGTTTTAAATAATTTTAATATATTGATCACTTTTTTTTATCAATTTGATGGATCTATAATGTAGCGCCCCAAACTGAACGACACAACACGAACCTTACTCCGAGATCATTTATTGATTGGTAAACGTAAACGGGATTTTTGGCCAGTCACACGGCGAGATTCTGACACATATACGGATTAAAAATTCATGCCGTAAGATTTTATCATATGGCACTTAGTTCATTTTTCTCTGATTTTCCCATCTTGGCCATTATCAAACCCTGATATACACATTCAACATTAAATTCCTACACGTCATGTTCCATCATATAACATAAAAGTCAATAGCATTCATATCATATTAAGGTGTACATTCATCATTCGTCAACATTTTTTTTAACAATTCAATATACATCAATCCATATCACACACCAACAGTATATAATTTCATAAATTGCAACGAGTTGCAAACATTCAATTCATAATACATTTTTCATTCATATGGACATATTAATCATATTTCTTCATTTAAACCTGTGCTCCTCCTTGGTAGCCATCCTTGTACCTATCTTAGGTTTTGGAAAACAAATCGTGAGTATAAACTTAGTAAGCAAGTTGCATAGTTTTCAGGCAATTCATTTTCAGGCAAAGTTTTCAATTGAATAAACATCTATGAAACAAATATCATACCCACTCGTGGGTTTATTATGAAAAATACAACATCATACACATCATAGGTATATCATGAATAATGCAATGCATTATTATCATCATAAACATGAAATCATATGATGGTATGCTAGCTAGGCGACCATCCCATCATCCTGCTCCTATATCAAGGAGGGTGCCGCCAGCCTTTGGCCTATCTTAGAAACTTGGTCACACTAGAGGGAAACAATCGGTCCGCTTACACCTCTAAAGTGGACTGAGTACTTTATGCACTATGAACAAAGACATAGTCATGGACATGCTAGCAAAATTTTCATGAATAATCATTTGAGCTATAATTTCTCAATATCATTTAATAAAGTAGTGTTCAAGGGTATTTGCAAGAGTTATAGGGATGATCATCCTTCAATAATTCGAAAAACATTTAAACATCCATTTGCAAGATAATTCAAAGCATTTAAATAACATTTTGCAACGTATTATCATAATTTTGAGAAAGCAACCTGAATTCACTTCGATTTCTTTCGTCAATAATTTCTTTGTCTTTTCCTATACACATAAGAATGACATTGCATTCATAAACATAATTCCTTATGCTTGCACATCATATAGTTTTCCAACCCATATGATTTCCACTAATTTAGATTACCCACTTGTTTTTCAAATTGGGTGTTCATTTTACCAATTCACACATTGATATAACTTGTGTTGTTATAGCATCAATTCCTTTCATTTTTGATATCCTTATTTAGGGCAAATTTTCAAGCTTATTATAATATTTCATTTAACTCAATATATGGAAGTTTAACACTTCCCATTCATCATTTAACACCCATTCTTTACATTTCTCATATTGGTGCTCATTTTAGGCTCGTACTTATGAGTTAGGGCTACTAATTTCAATCCCAAAATTTGATATTTTATAATTTTATCAAAATAGTCATCTCTTTTCTCATTTTTCCTTATTCCCTTTCATATTTGCATTTTAACAAATCATATTTAGTCATTTCTCATCCTTGCCATCCATACCCTTCATGTGCACCCTCATAATTACACATATATTATGTGTTTTTCAATTTTATTCAAAACAGCACCTTGCCTTCCATTTTTACCTAATTTAGACACTTAATTAACACATACTTTAGGGTATGTTTTATGAAATTAAAACCCCTTAATTATATATTCCAAAACAGCAACTTTTCCATCATACTTTTCCATGTTGGATGTCCATATCAATATGTGTCCCATAAACAGATCTTTTTTATTTTTATTTTCAGCCCTTGGACGTCTCCTTTTTACTCCATATTTAGGATATTTTCGTGAAATCGAAATTCATAAATCAAGTTGCCCAAAACGGCAACTTTCCTTCCATACTTTTCCACCCTTGGATGTCCACATCACATGTCCAAGTAAAATAGATTTTTGAATATTATCTTCAGCTCATGTTAGACATCCATACCTCCTTATATTGAGGGTATTTTACCCTCCAAATCACTCACATATTAGGCTATTTAAATCATGCACCAATTTCATCTCAAATTAGTAGAATCGTCATCAAATTGCCAAGTCTATGTTTCACCCTTCTAAGGTCCATCAAACAGGCCTAATTTAACATATATTAAACATGGAAACATTTAACATAATCCACACATATCGTATGCTCAAAACAGCAACCTTAATTAGAAATTTACAAAAATTCCAGCATGGTATACTTAGGATAATCAACCCTAAAACCATTTATAGCACTCTTGAAAACTTAAATTGAATTCTCTAGTTCATTGAACATTTAGTAACCCTATTAAGGGCTTCATAAATTATCATTTAGGGTTTATAAATGAATCAATTTATGACCCATGAATTGAGCTCGAAAATTTGAAAATTTATAAACCAAACTTAGTTGAATACCTATTTGAACTTGTGTAGTTTTGCTCCCACTTATCAAGCTTGGTTTCTTCCTCTTTCTCCTCCTATTTTCTCCTCTTTTCCTTCCCTTTTCCCTCTCTTTTCCCCTTGCTTGGGACGTCCACTTTGCTGGACTTAGTGTATTTTCTTTTCCACACAAAGTTGTCCACTTTGAAAAACGTCCAACAACCCTCTCTCTCTCCTTTATATATACAATTTTCACCCTTCCTTTTCCATGTCATTTTGGGGTTATATAATACCTATATTTATCCTCTTAAGTGCTGACATATTTATCCTCTAATTTTGCATTTTTACAGCATTTTTAAAAATAAAAAATCTACCCAAACAGCCCCTTGAGCATGTCCCCTATTGCCACCTAATTTTGGCATTTTTGTAACTATGCAAATTGCCCAAAGTTAAGCCATTAAACACCCCTGATTTTGCTGCACCTTTTACCCACAATTATGAATTTTTAGATTACCAAAAATGCCCCAAAATTCCACCTCATTTCCAAGCATTAAACCCCTTAACTTTCCATTAATGACATGACACTTTTTGAAGACAAAAGTCAACTGATTTTGTCCTTACGTGATAAAGAATTTTTTCATGATAATTAGCTTAAAAAAAGTCATCCATATGATAAGCCATGTCATTTTAACTATCCATGAAAAATTTCATGTCAAAATGACCTTTCTAGTGTAAATTATGGTCATTTGAAATTGTCTTTTGAATATTTAGATGAAATTAAATAATTATCATCCTAATTAAATTATAATTAACATAATTCATTCCATTTATAAGGTAGAGTACATCATCATGTGTTTACCCTTCAAGTTTCACATCAATCTGCCTTATAGGCGTCAAGTTATGAATTTTCTAACATTGTTCACATCAATCACATAATTATCATCATAATTATCATCAATTAAATTATAATATATGAAATAATTTGTGGCACACCAAACCGTGCGTCACAACATGAGCCTTACTTTGGAACCGTTATTGATTGGTAAACGTGATCGAAATTGTTGTCCTATCACACGACGGGTTCATTTGCTAATTATCTATTTATAATTTACTCCATAGGAGTTAATCTCATCATTCATATTCAATTTTTACATCAATTTGCCTATCCAGGCCATCATCAAATCCTGATGTATCCCTTATACATCATAAATAAGATAGCATTCATATCGTACCAAAACATACATTCGTTATTCATCCATAAAATTCTTTCATCAATCCAACATACACCACTGTGTAAGACAAATAAATTGCAACAAGTAACATTCACACAATTCATAATACATTTTTCTACACTTGGGAACACACATAGGAATCCATAGAGTAATCACCCATCATTTAACCTGTGCTCCTCCCTTCGTATCCATCCTTCACATATCTTAGGGCTTAAAAAACAAATCGTGAGCATAACTCAGTAAGCAAGCTGCGTAGTTTATCGGGCAATTCATTTTGCAGGAAAAGTTGCATTTAAATAGCATCTTTACAATCAACATCCTACCCACTCGTGGGTGTATCATGAAGAAAATATGAACATTATACCCATCACGGGTATATCATGAATAATGCAATGCATTATTATCATCATAAAACATGAACATCATGAGATGGTACGCTAGCTAGACGACCATTTGTCCTCCTTCTCCCATCTCAGGGAGGGCGCCGCCGGACCTTGGCATATTTTAGTGACTTGGTTATACTAAATGGGGACAATTGGTCCGTTTACACCTTTAAAGTGGACCTAGTACCTTGTGCACAATGAACTTAGTCATAAACATGATCATGAACATGCTAGCATGATTTTCGTAAGTAAGCATTTGAACCATAATTGTTCAACAACATTTAATAAATCATTGTACAAACCATTTGCCAAAGTTAAAACAACATTTCAAACAACATGTTGGGATATCCATCCTTACATAATTTCAAATGAAATTAAACATTCATTTGCAAATTATTACCAAGCATTTGAATAGAATTTGCAACATTTTGTCATAATTTTGAGAAAACAATTCTTTTTGAAAGTTGCTTACTTACCTGAATTACTTCAACTTTCCTTGTCAGTTTTTTCTTTGCCTTTGCCTATACACATAAGAATGACATCACATTCATACATATAATTTCATATGCTTGCATACAATCTAGTTTTCCAATCCACATGATTTCCATTAACTCACATAACTCACTTGTATTTCAAGTTGGGTGTTCATACCTAACAACATAGCTTGTGCACCATATCATCCATTCATTATTTTCATTTTTAGTACCCTTATTTAAGGTAAACTTTTAAAGATATTATAATCTTTTATTTACTCAATATATGGAAGTTCATTACTTCTCATTCATCATTTAACATCTACACATTTTTCACATTGGTGCTCACTTTAGGCACATATTTATGAGTTTAGATTTCACATATTAATCCAAATTTTGAGATTTCAAAATATCATCAATACAGCACCTTACTTTCATATTTTATCATATTTTCTTCCATTTTTGCATTTTAGCAAATCATATTTAGTCATTTCTCATCTTTGCCATTGATACCCTTTATATGCACCTTTTTAGTTTCACATATATTATGTGTTATTCAATTTTATTCAAAACAGCAATTTGCCCTCCATTTTGGCTTAATTAAAACACTTAATTAGCACATAATTTAGGGTATTTTCATAAGATTATAATCCCTTAATCACATGGTTCCAAAATAACAACTTTTCTATCATTCTTTCCTACATTCAACGTCCATATTGACATATGTTCCATAAAAGATTTTTATATCTTTAGTTCCAGCCCTTAAGCATCCCTTTCTTGTTCCATATTTAGGATATTTTTATGAATTCAAAGTCCATAAATTAAGTTACCCAAAACAGCAACTTTTTATCCCTTCCTTACCATCCTTGGACGTCACATCTTATGTCCCAACAAAGCGAATTTTTGAATTTATTTCCAACCCTACGTTGGATGTCCCTTCTACCTTAAATTTAGGGTCTTTTACCCTTTAAATCATCCATGTATTGCTTGGTTAAATTCATGCATAATATCCATCTCAAAAGAGTAGAGTTTTGACGACCTTGTCAATTCTAGGTTTTACATTCCTAAGGTTCTTAAATCATGCTCAATTCAACATATATTAATCATGGAAATATTTATCAAAATCCAAACATATGACATTCTTAAAACAACAACATTATATGGGAATTGACAAAAATTTGAGCTTGGTGCACTTAGTGTAAACAACCCTAGATTCATACGTAACTTCCTTGAATGCTTGAATTAAACGTCCTAATTCATTTAGCATTCAATAACCCTATCAAGGGCTTCGTAAATTATCATTTAGTGTTCATAATGATTCAATTTTATGAATCATTCATCGAGCTAAAAACTTGAAAGTTAACAAACCAAAACTTGGTTTAATACTTACTTGGAATTGTTAGTTTTGCTTCCACCTTGCCTAACTTGTTTCTCCCTTTCTTCCTTCTTCTTTTCCTCATCTTTTCCTTCTCTTTTTTCCTTCCTTTCTCCCTTGTTTGGACGTCCACCTTGCTGGACTTTTTTTTTTCTTTCTCCAAATCTGCCAACTAGAGGACGTCAATTGCCCTCTCTTCTCTTTATATATTGTTGCCCATTTTCTCTTCTAATTTCTACCTCATTTTTGAGGTTTATAAATTCAATATTTATCCCTTTGAGTCGCTGGAATAATTTCCCCATAATTTCCATTTTTAAAGATTTTTTAAAAGTGAAAAATATGCTCACTTGTAGCCTTGGACGTTGTGAAACCCCGATCTTAGACACGTGTATGAAACCCTAGGGTTGTAAACCCTAGGTAATATATTAATAAAATATATATTCATAAGTATGAAAAATATGTGGGAATAGAGGTTAAAATAATTAATTATGAAATTCGGATGAATAGTGCATGTGAATAGTAAAAGTGGGATTAAGGAATATGTTAAGTTAATCACTTTGGATTAACTTAATCATAAAAGATGAAAAAGGAAGCTTCCCACTAAAGGAAAAAATTGCTTTTTGGATTAAAATAATAATTTTTGGATTTTTATGGATTTTTGTGAAGAAAATGAAGAAAACTTCATATCTTGCAATCCGGACGTCGGATTGAGATGAAATTTTTTATGGATGGACAAAATATGATAATGAACATGATAAGTGGTCCAAGATTGATCAAAAATCATAAATCAAGGGTCAAGATGAAACGTCAAAAGGAGATAAAAAAGTAGCTTAATTTTCCATTAATGCTACTTTTGACTTTTTATTAAATTAAATAATTAAAAAAATAATAAATAATAAATGAACAGCAGAAATTGCATGGGGATGGTTGGGAATATTTGACCAAATCAATGGTCCATGATCATCATCATCCAAAATCAACGGTTAGGATTTATTTAGCTTAAATTAAATAATTTTAAAAATCAAAAAATAAATAAAAAATAGGGCTGCATAGGGTGGGCTGGAGCAGGCATAGGTTGGCTGCTCTTGGCTCAATGTACCTTTTAAAATTATAAAAAAATATATTTTATAATTTAATACCTCAAGCAAGGTGGGGTAAATTCCAATTTGATAAAAAATCAAAAAGTATAAATAGGGGGCAAGGGTGAACGTCCAAGGCACTTCATCCCAGCTCCATTTAAGAATTTTTCACCCCCACCACGTTTTAGCCTTGAAGAGAAAGAAGAGGAGAAAGTTAGAGAGAAAAAGCGTGAGAAAAGAAGGATATCTTCACTTCGGGTAAGTGATTTCTTTCCGAATTTCTTTTGGGTGTTAATTAAGGTAAAACTATGCTTAGATAATGCCTAATCATGAGAAAATAAGTAAATTTATAATGCTTAATTGGAATTATGCCGAAACATCAAAAATTTAGGCAAAGATGGAGCATTCGGGAAGATAGCATATGATATGTGAAAATAATGCTCCAAATTTGATAAATGATGATTTGGGATGTATGATTATGATCAATATGATGTTGGAATGATGATATATTAATTTCATAATTTTTGGAATTAAGGATTATGCTTAAGTAAATTTATGTAGATTTTTAGTATATGAAGAAAATAATTTATTTAGCCAAGTAAATGATGATAAATTCAAAATGTATGAAATTTTTCATGATATACTAACCATAAGCTATGTCATGGTATTTTTTATTTTTGGAAAAAATGTCAATTTTTGGAACCCATAAACAGTAACCTTGGGGTGAACATTAAACGTGAACAGTACCCATGAACAGTGATCATGAACAGTCATCTGCTACATGACGAGCTGCGTATATGTTAATTAAAATGCTCGCTATTTACAAAAATATACGTGCCGTGTCAAGTAATAAAGAGTGAGTAGAGTATCGTTCCCACCAGGAATTATTAACTGAAATTATTATTTAGTTAAACTGCTTTTGATGGATGGAAAATTCTGGGTTTGTGATTTACTAAACTAACGATTAAAAAAGTAAGTCAGAGTAGAGATTACGAGACTACTAGATACTAAAAATGAGTTTACTGATTAGGGATGGCAGATGGATAGATCGGAATCCTTGAATCTAAACTATATTGCTTTGGTTCTTTTTAATTGGATTGCATATGGATTTACTAGCCCAAGTTCATATATCTTTATATATGTCTTCCAACATTATATAAAGCTAATACCCTATTTAATTGTTATGTTCTCATGACATTAAATAAAGTGAAATTGATAAGTTTATAACTTGTATAATGACTACACAGGGTTTAACGGTATATTCCTATTCGTTAAACAACTCTCCTTACACAAAGGTAGAAACCTATGCTTTGCACATGGATCTGGCAGAGATTTTCCTCTTTCAAGGATAAATCAAGCAATTAAGTCATCTTACAAAGTAGTTAATCTTGTAAAAAGCATTAAATCCACACATGCAAAGGTAAATCATACACAATCATGTATAAAATCAAATATTCATGCCTGAATATTCTAAGAACCAAGAAACAATATAGTTTAGAATTCAAATAATCCTAACTATCCATCTAATGGAGGTTTAGTTCAAAGACATGATCTTAACATCCAATACATCCATGTAAAAAGTATCCATAAAGGTAGAGAAAGAAAATTGGAAAGAATAAGAGAAAACTGTTTTCCGGCGGTTTCCACCAACGGGACTTGAATCCTCTCTTCAATCCGAGCTTTAATCTTGATTTCCTCTTTCTCTTGCACTTTAGTTCGTCCTTAGGCTCTCTCCTCTCCTCCTCCTCGCGCGCGAACCCCTTGGAACTATTAATAGAGTCCCTTTGCGTAGCTTACGCACTGAAGTTTACGCATACGGATGTGTATTGGACCTAGGCGCCAACTCTCTATGTGCTGGGCAACTTGGACACGTGATGTAAACCCTAGGAATCCATGCTTTGGCACCTAGGTGCAAACTCCCTAGACTTTCCTGGACTGGATCTTCTCCTTGACATGTTGTGATTTATCATGCTTGGCCCCTGGGCGCCAACTCCCTAGAAGCCATGCTGCAAGCTGTGTGTGCTGAAAATGGACAAGGCATGTAGGGTGGCGCCTGGGTGCCAATGGTTGGCGCCTAGGTGCCATCCATCTGCCTCTGGTTGCCTCAGCTTGACTTCAACTCGCCCGCTTTGCCTTCATATGTCCCGTCCTTCCTGCAAAAGATAGAAAAACTAACTAAATGAGCTAAAAATGCCTAAATAATGCTAGAAATGCCTAAAAACTAAATAATGCTCCTAAAATGCAAAGCGGATAAAAATTAAACTAAATGAATGCAAACTAAGCCTAATCTCTCGAACTAACGCACAAATCAAGTCTGGAATGGGCCATGATAACTCGCAAAAATATGAGTTATCACACCTCTAAACTTAAATGTCGCTAGTCCTCGAGCAACACATGCAACCCTAATAAATAAATGAATGAATCAATGAATCAATGAATTCGTGCAGACTCTATCAACTCCGTTTGCTTCTTGTTATGTTTTGATCAATCCACTTATCCATTTCACAAGGTCGAGATTAATTCAACTTGAAAAATCCTTTGTTATAAAAATAAGGCATGCATTTTCTTTCTCAAACCAAGTTACCTGTGAATGCTAAGATTCCATAATCCACATTCATAATTCAACACATTAATCTTCCATTTGATCAGAAAACTAGTTAGAAAATAAATGAACACAAGCAAACCAAAGGTCAAGTTGAATAAAACTGGTCACAGAAAATGGTATCAAGTCACTAGATTTTTTTTCCCAAACTTATTGCAAAAATTCTCCTCACCATATTTCAGGATATCTGGAGATTTCTTTTTAGTTTAGTTTTTTTTTTGGCTCCCCTCACCATATTTCAATGTATCTAGGGAGAATTTCCATTTTTAAGCATTATTACTGTGATTTTCCTTTGCTTTTTTATGTGAACCTTGCCATTTGTCGATGTCTAGTCCCGATTACTTAGCTTAGGTCAACCACCCCCTTATTATTTTTTCTAATGCCTTGTTAGGGATACTGAACATGTTTGAGTAATTCTTGTGAAATAATACCATTTCTAACCCGTTAAAGTACTTGGTCAGCATTTATTTAGTTCAGTTTTCATTATCTTGGTCTGAAAGATATGCCTGTGATTGAATTAGAACAATGCATTATGAAATTCCTTTTAATTCTTTCACATGTTACTTTCAACCTGTTTTTATACTTGGTTTTTAATCTGAATAGCCCATTCTTTCATGAATTCAATTTCAAGTCAACATTAATCACAACCTTGCACATTTTCACAATAAGATGGATTGAAACAAAGACAACTTTCATTAGCTGGAATTGACATACATGCAACATAAAATAAAGCATGAAAAACTAACCTATGGTTGGAAATTATAGACCCCCCCAAACTTGAGAGATGCATTGTCCTCAATGCATGATCCTAAAATGAACTAATAATGAAAATACAACGAAAAGCAAAAATAAAAGAAAAGAAAAATGAAAATAAAGTACTGGGACTCCCCTCATGAATCGGACTCCGTCGCGTCCTCGTCGTCAGGCTGGGGTTGGGACTGCTGCCCGAAGCAGGCTCGGACCTCGGGTGGCGTCGGTGAGAAAGGCGGGAGGGTGGAGATGTCGATCTGGCAGTCCTCTGCTATTCGCCGTAGGTAGGCCTCCATCTCCCAGTCATGCTGCCGCTGGTACCTGGCTTGGGCGGCAACCAAATTCTCCAGGTTAGTTAGCCGTTCGGCCGTGGATAGCGGCTGTGATGATGGTCCAGCTGTGGGAGCTACTCTGGGCCGTGTCGTGGCAGTGCGAACTCGAGGCTAGGTGTGGTAGGAGAGGTCGTCTATGATGGCCTGACAGTTCAGGACCTCCTCCGTCAGTTCCTATCTGACACCGGCCCGCTTGCAGAGCTAGGTGATGAGGGATAGGAAGTAATAGCTGCTCCGGGGTGCGGTCGCACAGACACAGATCTGCTGGTGGATAAGGCGGCCTACGTCGATCGTCATGTCACTATAGATCGTATGGAGAAGCAGTGCCCTATCCATCGTCACCTCACTGACGTGGGTCGACGGTATCATCAGGGCCGAGATAAAATGGAAGAACATCCGCCCGTCGTACATCATCTCGCTGCGCTTGAATGATGTGAGTTGTCCTCCCATGGACTTCCATGTCGGAGGCCGTTGGCAGATATGCTCAGTGATAGAGTTGACATCTCGACCTTCTCCCTCCAAAAACTCCTCATACTGGTCTGGATAGTTAAAAGAGCCCAATCCATAATAGGAGTTGATTGCTTCAGCATGAAATAGGACAATCTTGCCTTGGACCTTCACCCTACCCTGCTCATGTTATACCGCATTGGCGTAGAACTATTTCACCACTGGCACTATTGCAGACTCAGGCTGTGTGAGGAATTTCTGCCAACCTCGAACATTCAGTGCGTTGATAAAGTTGTCGGAGAGAGGTAATTTTTATTCCCCGTTCAGGAATCAGACGCCGCTTCTGAAGCGAGTCTGTGTACCGCTTGAACACCTGAGTGGACACGAATCGGTTTGCGTCAAATTCACCGGGCTCCTGAACTTTCTTTCTCTTAGCAGATGATGAAGCCATGTTGTCCCCAAGCAGTCTCAAACAGCCCTTGCAAACCAAATTCCAATACAACCAAGCAATCCAACAAGCCAATATACAACCAAGCAATCTAGCAATCCAACAAGAGTCCAACAAGTCAAGAAGCCAAACTCCAAAATGCGCCTGAAAAAATCACTGTGCAACTAATAGCAAACAAGCACCAACCAATTCCAAGCAACTCAATCCACAAACCAATCCAAAAACCAATCCACCAACCGAACCCAAGTCACTATCTAATCCGCAAACCAATCACCAAAATTCACCAATCCAATCCAATCCAATATTTGACTCAAACAGGTAGAAAATCAATTTAAAGCATTTGGAATGTACCACAAACGATGGAGAAATCTGTACCCACAGAAGTTGCTGGCCTAAAATCTGAATTGCCTTGCTTCTGCACTGGCGCCGGGGCGCGGGGGTTAGCGGCGCCTAGGCGCCGATCTACTGTCAACTGGTTTCTGGCGCCGGACAGAATAGGGAAAGTGATGGGGCTCAAAGTGGAGCCCAAATGAAGGGTAAAATGATGGAAACTTCAATGTGGGTGTTAGGCTTAGGATTTGGTGAAGAAAAACCGAAGTTTTAGATGGATTTGAATGGATCTAAGTAAAGGAGAAAAGGGAAGAAAATAGAATGGTTGGAATGGATGAAATGGGAGGATGAATCCTTGATGAAATGCAGTTGGATTCAAGTTGGAATGGCTTGAAATCAAAGTGAAAATGGTTGGAAATGAGAAATGGGAAATTTCGGCACCGAGACGTGGGGTTTAGGGTTTAGAACCCTAACCTCATGCTTTATAGGGCGTCCAGGTCGCGCTGTCCACGACCCGGCGCCGGGGTGCCTGTGTTCTTTGAGATGTTCTTCACAGTGTCGATATTTTTTTCAGAATAAAAATAAAAATAAAAATAAAAATAAAAATAAAAACCAAAAATAAAACAAAAATAAAATTTCAAATAAAATTGAAACTAAGCAAATGGGTTGCCTCCCATTCAGTGCTAAGCTTAACGTCCTCAGCCCGACGTTCCTGCTGTTCAATCTGCTTTCAATTTCACCACCTCGAACTTTCGGCCATTCAGATTGCAACCTGGAGGTTCAAATCTGATCTTAGCCCATCTGTCCATAAAGTCATGCCAGATTTGTCCTTCCTGCAGATGAGGTAGGGGCATTTTGACATGAAAATGTCCATCTTTATCAATTGTAACCCCTTCTATTCCATTGTTAGCTTTAATTACCTGGCTCTCCCCCGGCTCGATCAGTTGTTCGAGCCCGATGTGACCAACGAGTCGGTCTTTAGCATAGGCAGATAACTTACAGCTCCTAGTTGCAATCTCCTCTTTGTCCATTTTAATACCCGTCTGGGAAGGCTCTTGAACCGCTGAATTGCCCATATCAATCCTTAGGCAATCCTCTGGATCAGTTGGGCTCTGTATAGACTTGAGCACGTTGAATGTAACCTTTTCATTTTGCACCTGCATGGTTAATTCTCCGGCTCATACATTAATTATTGCGTTGCCCATTGCGAGGAAAGGTCGACCGAGAATAATTGGCACATCTCGATCCTCCTCATAATCCAGGATAATAAAATCTGCAGGAAAAGTGAATTTATCCACCTTGACAAGGACATCCTCAATGACACCTTCCGGATACGTGATGGATCGATCCGCCAGTTGCAGCATCACTGTGGTAGGTCGGGCTTCCCCTAGGCCAAAATTTCTAAAAATGGACTTGGGCATGAGATTAATGCTGGCTCCCAAGTCGCATAGGGCTTTCCCAAAGTACTGGTCTCCAATCGTGCACGGGATGGTGAAACTCCTTAGGTCCTTGAGTTTAGGAGGCAGCTTCCTCTGCACCCTCGCACTGGTTTCCTCTGTTAACGCCCCCGTCTCGAATTCTGTCAACCGCCTTTTCTTTGATAGCATGTCTTTCATGAATTTGGCGTAGCTCGGCATCTGTTCCAAGGCTTCGACGAGAGGTATATTAATGTGTAGCTACTTCAATACCTCAAGAAATTTCTTGAACTGGCCCTCCTTTTTAGGCTTTTCGAATCGCTGAGGAAATGGAGGAGGTGGCCTTGGATTCGTGGCGATTTCAGCGTCTGGTTGCTTCTGGGTTGCAACCGGTTCTCCTGGCTCCTGCGACTGCTGAATTAGAGGATTAGTGGATCCAGTCACCGATTCTGGTGGAATTGCATCGGGTAACTGCTTTCCACTACGCAATGTGATTGCTTGGACCTGTTCTTTGCCTTTTCCCTTTGGGTTTTGCTCGGTGTCGCTCGGCAATGAACCTTGAGGTCGATTGTTCAGGGCTGAGGCCAGTTGGCCTATCTGAGCTTCCAGGTTCCTGTTCATCGTGATCTGGGATTGCATAAACTGCATGAAGAGATTTTCTAGATCCAATTTCTTCTCTTCTCGCGGTGGATTGAACTGCATTAGTCTTGTAGGCTGTTGCTGCGGCGGTTGCTGTGAGAATCCCGGTGGCTGATTCGACCTCATCTGGTTATTCCATGAGAAATTGAGATGATTTCTCCAGCCCGGGTTGTAGTTGTTTCCATATTGATTCGCTGGGTTTCTCTGGAAATTTGCCATGTAATTAATGGACTACGGGTTGGAGGCACATTCATCACTAGGATGGCCGAATTCGCCACACCACGTGCAAATGTCTGCTGCTGTCGACTGCTGTGGTGTAGATGCCCCTAGCGCACTGACGTTGGCTGGCCTGGACAAATTCTGAATTTGTCGAGATAAAGCGTCTATGTGGGCCTTTATTGATGAAACCGCGTCCAGTTGGAGTAGATCCCCACCTCAGCTCCTGTCAGATGGCAGTTGATAAGTATTGACTGCCATGTTTTCGAGCAGGGCGTATGATTCCTGATAACTTTTTCGTAGGAGAGAACCGTTCGATGAAGAATCCACCATGTGATGGGTGGAATCTTGGAGACCGTTATAGAAAATTTGAATTTGGACCCACGGCTGAATTCCATGATGCGGGCATTTTCAAAGCAGGTCTTTGAAACGATCCCACGCCTCTGATAGGGTCTCCTCTCCATGTTGCTTTAACGAGACTATATGCATTCTCAGCTTGGCTAACTTGGCAGGCAGGAAGTATTTTTCTAAGAATTTCTGTGACAAGTCGTTCCATGTGTTGACGGAGTTCGATGGCAAAGAGTCTAGCCATTCCGAAGCTCGATCGCGTAGAGAAAATGAAAACGTTCGAAGCCACATTGCCTCGTCGGAGACTCCATTTTGCTTGAAAGCGTTCATAATCTGCAGAAAATTCCGCAAATGGCGATGTAGGTCTTCATATGCTAAACCACCGAACTGCCCGATAGAATAGAGCATCTGGAAAATCACCGGTTTGATTTCAAAATTGTTGGTGTTGATCGGAGGAGGTGCAATGCTAGTCTGAATAGCATTTTGGCCAAGCTCAATCAGATCCCAAATGGGTTGGTCCAAATCATCTTGAGGTGGATGATTTGCGATCTCAATCCTTTGGTTTCCCTACAGATTTTCTTGAACATTCTCATCCTGGCTCTCGATGCGCTTCATCGTATGCTGTTGGTTTCTAGCCTCCCTTCTCTTGCGATGCCTTCTCAAATCAGTTCATTCGGATTCCGGATCAAAAGAAATAACAATCTCCTTTCCGGCTCTGCCTCGGCGCATGCAATTTGCGAATAATCAGCAAAAACTAATGAAATTGAACTAGTAGAAAGAAAAAAGAAATTCTAAGCTAAAATAAATTATGAAAATAAACTATTCTACAGAATTATACAAGAAAGCAATAAAACTAAAAAAATAATTGGCTAAACAGTTCCCCGGCAACGGCACTAAAAACTTAACGAGCTGCGTATATGTCAATTAAAATGCTCGTTATTTACGCAAGTATACGTGCCGTGTCAAGTAATAAAAGAGTGAGTAGAGTATCGTTCCCACGAGAAATTATTAACCGAAATTATTATTTAGTTAAACTGCTTTTGATGGATGGAAAATTCTGGGTTTGTGATTTACTAAACTAATGATTGCAAAAATAAGTCAGAGTAGAGATTACGAGACTACTGGATACTGAAAACGAGTTTACTGATTAGGGATAGCAGATGGATAGATCAGAATCCTTGAATCTAAACTATATTGCTTTAGTTCTTTTTAATTGGATTGCATATGGATTTACTAGCCCAAGTTCATATATCTGTATATATGTCTTTCAACATTATATAAAGCTAATTACACCCTATTTAATTGTTATGTTCCCATGCCATTAAATAAAGTGAAATTGATAAGTTTATAACTTGTATAATGACTTCACAGGATTTAACGGTATATTCCTATCCGTTAAACAACTCTCCTTACACAAAGGTAGAAACCTATGCTTTGCACATGGATCTGGCAGAGATTTTCCTCTTCCAAGGATAAATCAAGCAATTAAGTCATCTTACAAAGTAGCTAATCTTGTAAAAAGCATTAAATCAACACATGCAAAGGTAAATCATACACAATCATGTATAAAATCAAATATTCATGCCTGAATATTCTAAGAACCAAGAAACAATATAGTTTAGAATTCAAATCATCCTAACTATATAGCTAATGGAGGTTTAGTTCAAAGACATGATCTTAACATCCAATACATCCATGTAAAAAGTATCCATAAAGGTAGAGAAAGAAAATTGGAAAGAATAAGAGAAAACTGTTTTCCAGCGATTTCCACCAACGGGACTTGAATTCTCTCTTCAATCCGAGCTTTAATCTTGATTTCCTATATCTCTTGCACTTTAGTTCGTCCTTAAGCTCTCTCCTCTCCTCCCCCTCGCGCTCGAACCCCTTGGAACTATTTATAGAGTCCCTTTGCGCAGCTTACGCACTGAAGTTTGCGCGTACGGATGTGTATTGGCGCCTAGGCGCCAACTCTCTGTGTGCTGGGCAACTTGGACACGTGATGTAAACCCTAAGAATCCATGCTTTGGTGCCTAGGTGCCAACTTCCTGGACTTTCCTGGCCTAGAGCTTCTCCTTGAAATGTTGGGATTTATCATGCTTGGCGCCTGGGCGCCCCTTGCTGGCACCTAGGCGTCAACTCCCTGGAAGCCATGCTGCAAGCTTTGTGTGCTAAAAATGGACAAGGCACGTAGGGTGGCGCCTGGGCGCCATCCATCTGCCTCTGGTTGCCTCAGCTTGCATTCAACTCGCCTGCTTTGCCTTCATATGTCTCGTCCTTCCTGCAAAAGATGGAAAAACTAACTAAATGGGCTAAAAATGCCTAAATAATGCTAGAAATGCCTAAAAACTAAATAATGCTCCTAAAATGCAAAGCGGATGAAAATTAAACTAAATGAATGCAAACTAAGCCTAATCTCTCGAACTAACACACAAATCAAGTCTGAAATGGGCCATGAGAACTCGCAAAAATACGAGTTATCACTACAGTAGCTATGAACAGTTAACAGCGTGATTTTGGGGAAAAATAGAGATTTATTTTTTATATTTTATGAGGAAATATGGATGGAATTTTTAAAAGATTTATGGATAAAAACTATATAAGGAGGTAATGACTAAGTATCTTTATAAGATTAACCTCTATAGGAACGAGGTAACGAATGACTATAAAACATGCATAGGAAGCAATCTAAGACATGGAATGATATAGATAAAATATCATTTTTCCTTGTATAGGAAAAGGAAAGGAAAAGGTGGAGGACACAGACTGAGGAGGTAAGTAAGCACAATTTTGAAAATATGTTTTATTCTCAAGTATTTCTGAAATGTGTTTAAGGGTGACCATTCCTATAATGTTTTGAAATGATGAATGTTTATGAGTTTTTATGAAAAGTCATGCTGACATATTGATATCATGTGATGTTCATGGACATGTGCACATGTATGATGCATAATGAAGAGGCTTTGGTGGAGGAAGTAGGATCAGGGATCCCTCTTCACCATTGCCAAGTTGCAAGGGCTGTATACCGGCAGCGTCCTCCGAAGAGGTGGGGGCACAAGGAAGAGGTTTTAGTGGAGGTAGAAAGCGGATCAGAGAGTCCCCCTTCACTATTGCCGAGTCGTATGGGCTGTGTGCCGACGGCGTCCTCCCAAGAGGTGGAGGCAAAGGAATGTTATGTGTGAATGAATGCATTGCATTTTCATACATGGATTGAAAAGGAAAGCATGGATTTGAAATGATGTTTTTAAGGGATGGTGTAAATAATTCTTTACATGAGAATGACAAGTCATTTAGTGTAAGAGGTATATAATGTCGGGAAAATCAAAAGTCATGTATGTAGGAACCATGTAGGCGTCAAGAGGAAGAGAGGTTCCCCTTGATGAGGCCAAGTTGGAGACAGCCGGCTTATTGGACCATGCTATGTGAGATGTTCCCTGGGCTAGCGTACTCACACACGAAGGTTTATTTCAGAATGGAAAGGAAGCATTTGCACATCTAATGTTTATGAAATGATTTTTTTGAAAAGGTTTCTATTCCATTGATAGTTGATCACTTGCTAAGTGTCTCCTATCAAATTGAGAGAAATGCATTTAAACGAAAGAAAAATGCTTGCTTATTGAGTTTCGACTCATGTTTTGTTTTCCCAACCTCAGACAGGTGTAGGGAAAGCTAAGAGATGAAGAGCATGTGTTGCTAAAGGAAAAGATAAATCTACAAAGGTTAGTAGATTTTTGTATGAATAGATTCCCTAATGGGATATGATGAAAATGGACATAAGTTGTATGAAATTATGAAATTATGAATAATATGAAAAGTTGATAATTTATGATAATATGGATAAGTCCATTATGAATGATGATGAGTATATGTTTACGTGATGAAAAAAAGAAAAAGAAAAAAATTTGGATGAGATCCAATCAAGAACCCGCCGCGTGATCAGGGCAACAATCCTGAGTCACATTTACCAATCGACAAGATCTTGGAGTAAGGACTATGTGGACGCCTCGGTTCGGGGCGCCACAGACGTCCCCACTTTTATAGCCTCCTTTTGGATTTTTGTGGGTACAAAATCTGCCTACAATCCCACCATTAAACTTCACTAGTCATGTAGGCCCCTTTAGCATGAAATTTCTGAATTTTTGGAATTATAAAAATTCTCCACAAATTCCTTCCTTAGGCCACCTCAAACCAAGCATTAAACCCATTGACTTTTCATTAAATGAGAAGCTACTTTTTGAAAGAAAAAGTCAAAGGGTTTTGTCCTTTTGTGCTAATGCATTTTCCTTGATAATTAGCTTAATCAAACCCATCTATATGATTAATCATATCGCTTTAAACATTTATAAAAAATTTCATCCCAAATTGAGTTTTCTAGTATAAGTTATGGCAAATGGTCTTTTAGATTTGGGTCAAAATAAATAATTATCACCCTAATTACATCATAATTTCCATAATTCATTCCATTCATAAGGTTGAGCACATTATTATGTGCTTACCTTTTGAATTTCATCTCATTCCGCCTTATAGGCGTCAAGTTATGAATTTTCTAACATTTATCACATCAATTCCATAATTATTATCAAAATTTCCATTAATTAAATCATAATGTATGAGATAATTACTCAGAACTTATCCTCATTTCCTAAACCTCTTTAGGATTTTTTATACACATTAACCCACATTGAGCTATGGTGATTAATTTAATCATCTTTCTTAATCAATAGCTTTAAAATCAATCGATCAATTAAATAATACATAAATCACATTTACATGCCTAATTTACATGTATGATCCTAGTTGGGTCTGGGTATCACTATCTTTCCCCCCTTATACAAGGTTTCATCTCGAAACCGTTTACTTTTCAAACAATTAGGCATACTTCCTCTCAACTTCTTCTCTTAATTCCTATGTAGCTTCGCTTTAGGAATATTGGTTCCATTGAACTTTAACATACTTGATCTCTCGATTCCGAAGCTTTTGCACTTTATGAGCTAAGATCTTGATCGGTCTTTCCTCATAATTCAAGTGATCTTGAATCGGTAGGTTTTTCGCTATCAATATATGGGTGGGATCTGGGATATATTTCCTAAGCATGGAAATATGGAATATGTTATGCACTAAGGCTAAAACCAGGGGTAGGGCTATCCTATATGCCAACTTTCCAATCTTCTCAAGTACTTCAAATGGCCTAATATATCTGGGATTTAGTTTACTCCTTTTGCCAAACCTTGTGACTCCTTTGAATGACGTGACCTTAATATGTTCGCTAACTTGGATGTTCAAATCCTTTCCTTGGCAATCTGTGTAACTTTTTTGCCGACTCTAGGCCATGAGTATATACTAGCGAATCACTTGTACTTTGTCTGCCATTCGTCTGGACAAGACTAGGGCTAACTTTTTCTCTCCAACTTCATCCCAGTTCAATGGGGTTCCGCACCGTTGCCCATATAATACTTCAAAAGGGGTCATCTGAATACTAGTTTGATAGCTATTGCTGTAGGAAAATTTAGCTATCAATACATATTCATCTCATGATCCTCTGAATTTCAATGTACACATTTGAAGCATATTCTCGATAATCTGATTCACTCACTTCGTCTGTCCATCTATCTGAGGATGAAATGTCACGCTAAATTTGAGCTGTGTGCCTAAGGTTTCATGCAAACTTTTTCAAAATCGAGACATAAACGTCTCATCTCAATTGGATACTATTGACTTAGGAACCCCATGGAGTCATACTATCTCCTTATAAGATATCTTGACTAGCCTTCTGCAGAAAAATTTCTCTTTATGGGTATGAAATGTGCAACCTTTGACAATCAATCCACTATTACCCATATAAAGTCATTCCCCGTCTGTGCCTTAGGCAATCCTTCAATAAAATACATCATAATGTCATCCCATTTCCACTAGGGAATTTCAAGAGATTGTAACTTTTTAGGTGTTTGTTGGTGATCTGCTTTCACCCTTTGACATGTTAAGCACTTAGCTATGTATTCAACGATCTCTCTTTTCATATTGTTCCACCAATAACCCTTCTTGATATTCTAATACATCTTAGTGTTTCCTGGATGCATAGAGAATGGCGAAAAATGTGCTTCCTTAAGTATCTACTCCTTTAATTCAACTAAATTAGGTATGCAAAGGTAACCCTTGTATCGATACATACCCTGTTCATCCACAGCAAATTCATTTAATCGCTTTCGCTTCATCTTCTCTACATGTTTATGTAGGTTTGAATCATTTCGTTGTGCAGTCTTAATCTGTTCAAATAAAGAGGATTATATTTGCATTTATGATAATCTTGCTTGAATTCCAGATGGACATACAATCAACTCCAATTGTCTCGTTTCTCGGAGCAATTCCTCTTCCTTCGTGATAAGGTACACTATGCTGGCATTTTTGCTCAATGCATCGGCTATCCCGTTTTCCTTATCTGGATGGTATCATATTTCTAGATCATAATCCTTTAATAACTCGAGTCATCTCCTTTGTCTCATATTCAACTCCTTTTGAGTGAAAATATATGTAAGACTCTTGTGATCTATGTAGATTTCGCACTTAACACCATACAGGCAGTGTCTCCAGATTTTCAAGGTAAACATCACTGCCGCTAGTTCTAAATCATGAGTGGGGTGGCTTACCTCATTGGGCTTCAACTGTCGAGATGTATAAGCTATCACCTTTCCTTTTTGCATCAATACACATCCCAATCCTTTTCTTGAGGCATCGCTATAAATCACAAACCCTTCATTTCCTTCAGGTAGAGTTAAGATAGGCACCTCTATCAGTCGTTGATTCAATTTCTTAAAACTATTGTCGCATTCATCAAACCATACATACTTAGCTCCTTTTCGAGTCAATCGCGTCAATGGCGCTGATAGCAGTGAAAATCCCTGTACAAATCTTCGGTAATAGCTAGCCAACCCTAGAAAACTTCTGATCTCCGTAATGGTTGTTGGTCTTGGCCATTTCAGCACTGCTTCAATCTTCTGAAGGTCAACTTGAAGTCCTTTTTTCGATATTATATGCCATAGAAATGCTACTTGCTTCAACCAAAATTCGCATATCTTCAATTTGGCATATAATTTTTCTTTCCTTAGCCTTTCCAATACCCTTCGAAGATGAACTTTATATTCCTCCTCCGACCTTGAGTAAATCAGGATGTCATCAATGAATACTACAATAAATTGATCCAGATAATCCCAAAATACTTTGTTCATCATATCTATAAATACAGCAGGGGCAATTATGAGTCCAAAAGACATCACTAAAAATTCATAATGTCCATACCTAGTTCGACAAGCCGTCTTATGAACATCGGTAGGATTTATCCTCAATTGATGGTACCCTGACTATAAATCTATCTTGGAGAAGGTCGTTGCTTCTTTTAGCTGATCGAATAAATCATCTGTCTTTGGTAAAGGTATTTGTTCTTCACTATAACTTTGTTCAGCTCCCTGTAGTCTATACGTAGTCTTAGACTTCCATCTTTTTTTCTTACAAACAACACTAGAGCTCCCCAGGGTGATACACTGGGTCTAATAAAACTTTTATTTAAAAGATCTTGTATTTGAGTTCTCAACTCAGTCATTTAAGCTAGAGCTATTCGATAAGGGGTCTTAGATATCGAGGCTGTGCTCGGTATAATATCGATCATCATATCCATTTCCCTTTCCGTAGTTAGCCTGGTTAATTTCTTGGGAAAAACTTTTGAAAATTCCTTAACCACCAGAATTTGGTCTATCTCCACTTCCTTTCCTTCCTTTACACTAATTGATACCAAGTAGGCTTAACATTGTTGGCAAACCATCTTAGCCGCTTTCATGGATGATATCAATATAGTGGAATTCTCAAGCTGCCTTAATTCACAAATGGTTACATGCTTATCCAGAGGCGCTTCGAATTGTACTATCTTATTCTTATAATCAATTGTGGCTCTCCATTGACTTAGCCAGTCCATCCCAAAAATTACATCGACTTCGGTCATTGGCAACATGATTAGGTTGGCTTCTAATATCATGGATCCTATCCTAATTGGACATGCCTTACATACTAGGTTAGAGCTAGCTAGCTTATACATAGGGGACTCTATATGAATTATCTTATTTGTTTCCTTTACAGGAAGTGCATGCGTGGTTACATATTGGCAAACTATGAATGAATGGATAACATCAGAATCAAACGAAGCCACCGCAGAATTTCCTAAAATATAAACCATACCTGTAACCATCTTTTCTTCTTGCTCCAGGGAGTCCATTCGAGTCAATGCATGTTCATGCACTGGGTTCGTAGAGGTACCTTGTCGGTTAGTTGTGGCGGTTATCTTTGGTTGGGCTGGTCTTCCCCACCCTTGTGATGTTTGTGCCTTGTTTGGACAATTCGGGGAAATATACCCTACTTTGTCACAAACGAAACACTTGATAATCTTTGCTTCCCCAGTTCCACATTCATTGGCTATGTGACCCGTTTGCCCACATTTATAACATCTGTTTGATCCTTTTGAACATTCGCCTAAGTGGCGTTTCCAACACTTTTTGCATAGTGGAGAGCTTTTCTTCTTAAGGATACCTTTTCTCTTTCTTATACCTCCCTTCTTATTCTTCTCCTTTCCCGTTTCTGCTTCCTTTACACCCAGGCTAAACAATCTTTGCCCTTGTTTCAACTCCTGAGTTCTCAATGCTTCTATTTATAGTGTTCTTGCCTTTTCAAGACTTTATGCATAATCCTTAGTGATACCGAGAACAAATGTGACACATACATGTAATCTAGGTATGTAATTAGTGTTAATTATATAATTGAAGTAATAGATGATATTAGGGCTAATGACTAAGTAAGGTGGTTAAGTTAATCACTTTAGCCCAATATGAGTTAATGTGCTCAAAGAGATAAGGTATGGAAATGATGATTTGGCATGATCTTTAATTCCATTAATTATGATTAAGTTGATGATAATTATGGGATTGATGTGGCTATTGTTAGAAAATTCATAACTTGACGCCTATAAGGCGGATTGACGTGAAATTTGAAAGGTAAGCACAAGTTGACGTGCTCTGCCTCATGAATGGTATGGATTATGTTAATCATGAATGGTTTATGATGATAATGATTTAATTTTATCAAGTTCCATATGATTCTTTGAAATGCTCATATCTTGATCTAGGATGATCGTTTTGAGATGAAAACTTTCATAAACGGTTAAAACAAGGTGTTCCATCATATGGATGGATTTGATCAAGCTAAATGTCATAGAAAATTGCTAAATCACATAAGAACGAAAGCGTTTGACTTTTGCTCATGAAAAGTGACATTCTATTAATAAACCAAAAGGGATAAGTGACACGTGTCAACAAGGGATTCATTGAGTAAGATTTAAAGTCAACCAAATAAATAAAAAGTTGACTTTTCAAAAGTAAATGGGATAAGTGTCATCGTAGGATTGATTTGAACAACATGGAAGGTTAACCCAATTAATGTAATGTTGACTTTAGAGGACCCACTTTTGAGGTGTCATAAGATGGAAATTTTGAGCAATTTTTGCAATTTCAAAATTTTGAAAATTGCATGAAAATAGGACAAGTGGCATGAGAGGGACATTTCTTGGGGAGGAAGTAAGCCAAAAGGGTTCTAAGAATGGGACAAGTGGATGGCTTAGATGAGGGCAATTAAGTGCCTTTAACCATGATTAAATGATGGCAAACCAAGGGTAAAATCTCAATAATATATAAAGGGGTTTCTTGGACAGAAAGAAAGGAGAAAAAAAGAAGAAAATGGGCAGCAAGGGCAGCTGAGACGTCCAGCAAGGAAGGAGAGAGAGAAAGAGAGAGAAGAGAAGAGAAAGGAGAGAAGAGAAAGAATGGTAGCTTGAAGATTGCTAAGGGGGTTAGTTCTTCTCCCAAAATCCAGGTATGTAGTGGTTTATTAACATGTTCCAAGTTTAAAATATGCTCAATTAAACAGGTTCATTTATAAATTTTTATTTGGTGATTAATCAGCCCATGCTATCTAACCTATGCTCATATGTAGTGAATCTGGAATAGGAAAGTAAAATATGAACCAAATGGTAAATGAAATAGTTTCAATATGAAATTTTGTGTGAGAACTCAAGATAGGGTGATTAGGAAACAAACTAATTTTCAACTTAAAAGGATACATAGGTTGAAAATTAAAAATCCAGAAAAATCAAACCGAACAGGGTTGAACTGGTGTCAGGATCAGCTGCACCAAATGATTTTTAATAATTTTTATACAAGTAATTTGGAGATTAAAATTTTATATGATATATAAGACATATTTAGTATCACTTGAACAAAATAAAAATTTATTTTTGAAGGGTATAAATATACCTAATAATTAACGTTATTTGAACCATCTGAAAATAGATGCTGCTGTCTAGCAGAGTAAAAATACCAAAATAAATATAAATACTTAATATTTTATACTAGAATTAATTATTTTGGTTAAATAATGTAGTTATAAAGTTATTAAAGAAATTTCAGATTTAAATTCCTTGATTTTATTATAGTTCAAAACTTAGAGAGATCAGTGTGTCTTATTTCAGCATTATGGATAGATTGAGGAATAAATCAAAATAAATATTAAATTTCATATTTTTGAGATGAAATTTAACTTACAATGGGATATAAACAAGTATCATAAGTGATTATGTGATTTTAACCTATTAGAGGTGGATTTTAAAAGGAATGGGTGCTATGGAGCACAAGTTATGCCAATGTGGGAATTGGAAGATTAACACCCAACTCGAAAGACAAGTTGTTGGAAACAATGTTTAAAACAAAAAAAAATTGACCAAAGCATGAGTTTTGATGATTAACAAAGTAAAATTTGAGTATAAAGTGATTACTAATGATTATGTTGAATGTCTTAAGGAATGAAATTAGCCAAGTCGATTCCCAAGTCGACTTGGACTTCGACTTAGGGTGAAGTCGATCTCAAAGTCGACTCCACCTTCGACCTCAAACGAAACCTCATGGCCAGAGTTGAAATTGGAAGGAGAGCAGCTGAAGTCGCAGGCCAAGTCGACTCCACTTGCGACTTGGAAGCCAAGTCGCAGACGAAGTCGACTCCAGCATCGACTTGGAGATGCACAGTTCCTTCCAGAGTTGATTTTAGGACAGAACATTCCGAAGTCGCAGTCGAAGTCGACTCCGGTTTGCGACTTGGGCGAAGTCGCAGACGAAGTCGACCCCAAGATCGACTTGAGGTTTTCAAAGTTCAAGACACAAGTTCAAGCTCATTTTCAAGATGAAGACTAATACAAAACTAAGCAAGCAAGGTGCATACAAATTTTTAAGCTCTTCAAGATTCACAAGATGTGAAGACAATCTAGAATGAAAATAATTAAAGGAAAGAAACTAAGCAAGCTAGAGGAAAATCAAACAAGGATCAAACTGATTCGGCACAAGGACTGGTCAAGTCGCACCCCAAGTCGACTCCAAGATCGACTTGAGGTCAAGTCTGAAACCAAGTCGACCCAGAACTCAGACTTGAAAACTGCAGAACTGCCGAAGTCGCACACGAAGTCGAATCCAGCATGCGACTTGGGCGAAGTCGCAGACGAAGTCGACTCCACCTGCGACTTGGGAAAGTAACGTTCAAATTTTCGAACGTTGGAACATTTATTGCGCGCCAACCATTTGTATAACGTTCAAATTCTTCCCTCCTCTATAAATAGACACTCAAGCAAACGAGGAAACACACAATATAGAGTCTAAAGAGAGAAAAGAAGTGCAAGCAAGAGCTCCTATTTGCTTTTCTCTAAACTTGAGTGATCTATACACTTTCAAAGGAAGAACGAGCTTCAAAGTTGCAAGTAGCTTCAACGAAACACAACCGGTTGCTTCTACAGATTCTTCCTCAAGCTAAAACTTGCCTACACAACTCAGTAAAGTGTAGATCTTCCTTATTCTCATATTATTGTTTGTTCTTGGTGCTTGGTTTGAGTTTGGTGTATCAAACCAAGACGTTGCAAGTAGAGTTGTGATTGGAGTGTAACTCATCATCTACTTGTGTCAATTGTATAAGCCTCCTAGAGCTAGAATCTAGAAGAGAGCATAGGCTCTGATTGTATATGCCCCCTAGAGCTAGAATCTAGAAGAGAGCGGAGACTCTAAGTGTATTCGCAGAATACATAGTGGAACCCAAGTCACAACGGTGTGTGAGCTTGGAAGAGTGGAGTAGGGAGGTTGCCCGAACCACTATAAAATCTTGTGTGTTGATTTCTATTTCTGCTCTCTACATTATATTGCATTCTTGTTTCTTCATAAAGGGAACTAGATTAATCCGGGGTAAAAGTTTATGTTTAAGTTTTAAATTTTCATAATACCCAATTCACCCCTCCCCTCTTGGGTAGTTGCCATTAACTCGGGACCAACTCAAGTGAGTTAAGCCAGTTGAGGTAAGTTGATTTGGATTCATGTAGATTGAAAAACTCTAAGGGATGCAAGCATTTGAAATTTATGCATATAAATGAAATGTCATTTTCATTTATCTAGGCAAAGGCAAGGAAAAGTATAGAAGAATGAGATTAAAGCTACTCAGGTAAGCAAGTGAACTTTCCAAATTATTGATTTCATCCTATGTGTTGAAATGATTTTAAAATGTTTATGTTATGCTTTTATGAATTTCTTACACATGGGCAAACACAAGTTTTGAAAATGATGATTTTAATGAAAGGCATCAAGGTTGCTTCATTGGAAGCAAGCAACATTGTTTAAAATAATTATTTTATCACAAGTGTTGCAAAGATTGAAAATGATTTACATTGATGGTTTTAAGAATTTGCTTTCAAGTAATCAAGTTCTTCATGATGCTATTTTCAAAGGATTTTATGAAAAAGAAAATGAGTTTTGACTATTTCACAAAGAAATATTTGCAAATAAGTTTTGAGTTTATTTCCACAAGATTTTGTGAAAGCATGTGTGTTTATTAAAGAAAAAGAAAAAGGGACTTGATTTATAGAAAAAGATTATTTTCTCCATGCCACGATACTTAAACATAAACGATGAATTGGACATGGTCCAATTGATTGAAATGATTTACTAAAAAAGTATTGATTTCCATTAAAAAGGAAAATACTTTGAAAATGCCTTGAAAAATGTTTTCATGGGTGTTTTAAAAGGGGTTTAAGGATGGCTAACCCGATAAGTTGATTTCATAAAATGAATCAATTTTGAGTTGCTAAAATAGTGTACAAAAGGCTATGCAAGCCCCTTTAATGTAAAAATGACAAGAAGGGCATGTGGACAAGGATATAATACCAAGGTGACTAAAAGAGAATGATGCAATTGCATAACCTTCGTAGGCAAAAAGCCCGAAATGAAAAGCAAGAAAATGTTAGTGAAATACATTATTTATTCTTGAAAATTCAAAAGCTTTGAAGTTTTTTTTATCATGATAACTTTAAGATTTATTACAAGCAACATTTTTAGAAAAGATTGTTTTCTCAAACATTTCAAACACTTATAAAAATATTTTACCTAAAATGTTTCTAAAAGAATCTAAGGGTGGTCATTCTAAAATAACTTTCAAATATGTTAAAGTGGGTGCGCCCATATTTTCAGGACATAAACTGCTGTCTGTGATTTTTTTAAGATGGTTTACAAGGATACGGACTACGGTCTATGATGTTTTATGAGATCATGCTTGCATATGAACATCTATGATGACGATATATGGTGCACCAGAACAATGAATAGGCCGGTTGTAGGGATGGTCGGAGATGGATCGGGGCCCACTCTACATATGACCAAGTTGTTAATGGGATGGTAGGAGGCCAGCAGCGTCCTCCCTAAGATGGGAGAAGGATTAAAGAACAACTGTGTGATACTCAGACCTAAGTAAGGCTTATATATATGCAATTGACATATAAATACGGATCATGTAAGATTTAGTGAAATTATGAATGATTTCCCTTGCAATGTTGATGATTTATTGCAATTAGGGTAAATGATTATGAATGATAATTATAAGCCAGTATGGGTCAATGTGATTAAAGAGACCTAATGAGGATTAGAAAATGTGGATATATTGAGGATAATTACCTCATGTATTTGTTGGAAATATGTGGAAAATAAGCCAAGTCTATGTTTTGATGATTAATAAATCAATTTGAGTAAGTTTTGGTTACTAACATGTTTGTGGAAATGACTTAAGGTTATAAATTTGAAGAATATGAAGCATGGCAAGTCAAGTCGATTTCCAAGTCGACTAATGCTTCAACTTAGGCCAAGTCGATCCCCAAGTCGACTCAAGAAGCGACTTCAAGACGTCATTCCCTTCCAAAGTTGAAATCGAGAATGAGAGGTACCGAAGTCGCATCCCAAGTCGACTCCGCTTGCGACTTGGGTGAAGTCGCAGACCAAGTCGACTCCAGCATCGACTTCAAGATGTCATTTCCTTCCAGAGTTGAAATCGAGAACGAGAACTGCCGAAGTCGCATCCCAAGTCGACTCCGCTTGCGACTTGAGGTGAAGTCGCAGACCAAGTCGACTCCAGTAGCGACTTGGAGGCGTCATTTCTGTCCAGAGTTGAAACCGAGAACAAGGGCTGCCGAAGTCGCATCCCAAGTCGACTCCGCATGCGACTTGGGTGAAGTCGCAGATCAAGTCGACTCCGACTTCGACTTCAATACGGAAACATGCAGATCAAGATAACTCAATGATAGATTCAAGAGATTCAAAAGAAAATGAAGATCAAATGAGGATCAAGTGAAGACCAAAGAAAAGCTGCATATTTCTCATGAAGAATCGAGATTATGCATTTGGACCTCTCTTATGCATACCAAAACTCAAAGACACAAGACTCAAGACATGGAGTAAAATGTGCTTTAAGATAGAAGAATTAAGGAATCTCAAGTATAATCAAAGGAAGAATAACCAAACATGAAGAGATTCAAGCAAGCAAGGCATTCCAAGGATTTCAAGTTCATCAAGCAAGCTGCCGAGTTGAAGTCGCACCCGAAGTCGACTCCACCTACGACTTGGGTCAGGTCGAGGACCAAGTCGACCCAGACTGGAACTTGAAGTTGTTGCGAACAGGCGAAGTCGCACCCGAAGTCGACTCCACCTGCGACTTGGGTCGCAATGGTCGGAAAATTTTCGAACGTTGGCGCATTAAATGCGCGACACCTACCTCCAAACGTTCGGATTCCCTCCACAATTATAAAAGGCATTCAATATGAACGAGGAGGGCAGCTGAGAATTCATTAAGTGAGCATACCTCCCATCTTTAAGAGCTTCAAGTGATCAAGCCAATTTTTAGAAGAAGAACCTTGCTTCAAACTGCCAAGAGCTGCTTGCTGAATCTCTAAGCCTACACTACAAGTTCTTCTCTGTGCCAAATCTGCGTCTACACATCAGTAACGTGTAGAAACTTTCTTTTGTTATTTCTTGTTGTATTGAACTTGATTTAGTTTGGGTAACTAAGATCAAGTGTAAGCAAAGTAGTGTGTGATTGGAGTGGAACTCGTCACCTACTCGTGCTGTGGTTGTATATGCCCCCTAGAGCTAGAATCTAGAAGAGAGCGGAGGCTCTGGTTGTATGTGCCCCCTAGAGCTAGAATCTAGAAGAGAGTGGAGACTCTAGTTGTATTCGCAGAATACATAGTGGAACCCTAGTCACAAGGGGTGTGAGCTTGGAAGAGTGGAGTAGGGAGGTTGCCCGAACCACTATAAAATCTTGTGTGTTCATTTTTGTTTATGATCTTTACATTATTGCTCTCGTTTTGTTTCTTCATAAAGGGGACTAGATTAATTCGGGATAAAGTTTCTGTTTAAGTTGTAAATTTTTAAATACCCAATTCACCTCTTCCCTCTTGGGTAATTTCCATTAACTCGGGACCAACAAGTGGTATTAGAGCAGGTCTTTGAGTTTTACCAAAGAGATCTTATTGATATGGCATCCCAATCGACTTCCGTTCCCGCATTTGCCGAAGGCTAGTCTTTTACTAGGCCACCATTGTTTGATGGGAATAACTTCGGCTATTGGAAGCTACGTATGAAACAACTCATCATGGCTACAGATATGGACTCTTGGATTGCAATCCAAGATGGTGTAACCTTGCCTATTGATGAAAGAGCTTCCAAATAGACCGAAGAGGAAGTAAGAACTGTAAAGAGCAATGCTAAAGCTATGAACTCACTATTTTGTGCTCTTACAGCTTCTGAATATGATAGAGTATCTTCTTGTCTAACTGCAAAAGAAATATGGGATACTTTAACATCTATCTATGAAGGAACCTCTCAAGTCCAAGGGACAAGGAGAAATATTTTGATCGGAGAATTGGAAAGCTTTAGAATGCTAGAAACAGAAAATATTTCTGAAATGTTTGCTAGATTCTCTAAAATTACTAATGCCTTGAAAGGTCTTGGAAGGGCAATTTTTGAATCTGAACAGGTTATGAAGATTCTAAGGGCACTACCCGATTCACAGACTCCAAAAATTACTGCAATAGAAGAAGCCAAAGACCTAAACACATTGAAGCTAGAAGATCTTATTAGCTTATTAATGTCACATGAGCTAATCAAGAAAAGAAACGAGGATCAACACAAAGGCAAGAGAACCATTGCATTGAAAGCAGCACATAACTCGGATGAGTCAACCTCCTCATCTCATAACGACGATGAAGACATTGCATTGTTGACCTAGAAATTTCGAAAGTTCGTAAGGAGAGAAAAGAACTTCAAGGATCTCCAAGAGAGACCTCGAAAAGAGAAGAAGGAGGCTACAAAGTGCTATAGATGCGGCGGTATGGGACATATGCAAGCTCAATGTCCTACACCCGAAGAGAAATCAAAGGATCAACAAGAAAGGAGGGAAAGACATGAAAGCAGAAAATTCCAAAGGCCAAAGGGAAGAGGAATGTACGTGAACGAAGAAACTTCATCAACAAGTAGCTCCTCGACTGATGATTTTGATGGGGCAAATTGTGCAAGAATATGCTGCATGGCGCGGATTGAGCAAGAAGAAGATTTATTGTGTTTAAACACAACGGAAGTTTTGGAAGAGCAAACCAACTCAACCAAGTACACAAGTAATGAAGAGGTAACTTCCAAATTTTGCTATTCTCAATCTACTCACTCTTCTATTCAAGAATGTCTCAAATGTGCTGAATTAGAAGAATTACAACATGCATATGATTCATTATATGAGGAAATCAAAAAGCTAGGAAATAAGTTATCATTAAAGCGACAACAATGCAGTTCCATTATTATTGTAAATGGAAAACTAGCTGAAAGTACATCAAAACTGAAAGATGAAAATGAATTGCTTTTGAAAGAAGTAGAGAAATTGAAAAAGGAGAATGAATCACTAAATGAATCATTAGCTAAATTCTCTAATCCAGGAGAAAATGTAAAAATGTTTCTGAACATGACCTCTCAAACAAATAAAAGAGGTCTTGGATACTCCACATTTGAGCAAAGAGAAAGTGGCAAATCGAATGTGCCAATAATTGAGAAAAATCAAACCAAAACTGCACCTATCCACAAGCCCCAAGGGAAACATACTACGTGGACTAGAAGGCCAATTATTGAATCAATACATACTTGGAGGCCTACTCCTAGATTACCAATGTCTTGCAATTTTTGCAATAAGATGGGTCATAAAGTCTATAAATGTAACTTTAAGAAATTATATGACCATGGTGCAAAATTAGTTTGGGTTCCAAGAAACACGAGATTTGGGCTTTCTAAATTAGAACAACAAAGATTAAATCAGGTTACTAACCCAAATGGACCCATAAAATGGGTACCAAAGAGATAAGATTTATTTGCTCATTTTTCAGATATGTTTCAAAGCAAAGGCAAGCAACGTTTGGTTCATGGATAGCGGTTGCTCAAGGCATATGACCGGTGAAAGAAGTTTATTTCATAAACTCAAGCCTTGCAACGATGGAACTGTTACCTTTGGAAATAATGAAAAAGGTAAAATCAAAGGTAAAGGAAATATTTATAGTATTTTAAATGCATGTATGGAAGATGTATTATTTGTTGAAGGACTCAAGCACAATTTAATAAGTATTAGCCAATTATGTGACAAAGGGTACAAGGTTGTGTTTGAATCATCTATATGTAATGTATTTGATGGAGAACATATCATGTTTAGCGGAAAAAGACATGAAAATGTATATTTGGTTTCACTTGATGAACTAGATGGTCAATGTCTAATGGCCATTGACAATGATCCATGGGTTTGGCATAAGAGGCTTGGACATGTGAACATGTCAAATATTAAAACTCTATGGAAAAAGAATTTGGTAGAAGGATTGCCAAAATTGAAATACGACAAAGATAAAATTTGCAAGGCACGTCAATTGTCAAAACAACCTAAAATGTCTTTCTCTACCAAAAAGGAGATTTCCACCACTAGGCCACTTGAATTGCTACACATGGATCTATATGGGCCATCCGACATTTTAACCATTGGTGGAAAGAAATATGTGTTTGTAATAGTTGATGATTTTTCAAGTTCACATGGGTAATTCTCTTAGCTAGTAAAGATGAAGCCTTCTCTATGTTTGTAACTTTTGTAAACTTGGTGCAAAATGAAAAACAATGTACTATTATGACCATTAGAAGTGATCATGGTGGTGAGTTTGAAAATAAACAATTCATAGAATTGTGTAATGAAAAAGGAATTCATCACACATTTTCTGCACCAAGAACACCACAACAAAATGGAGTGGCTGAAAGGAAAAATAGAACTATACAAGAGATGGCTAAAACAATGCTAAATGAGAGTAAATTATCCAAGAAATTTTGGGGTGAAGCTGTAAGTACAACTTGTCATGTGTTGAACCGAGTTACCATTAGAGCAATCTTGAAAAAGACTCCATATGAGCTATGGAAAGGTAGAAAACCAAATATCTCATATTTTCATGCCTTTGGTTGCACATGTTATGTTTTGAACAATGGAAAAACCAACTTGGGAAAACTGGATACTAAGAGTGATGAGGCAATATTCCTTGGTTACTCATCAAATAGCAAAGCGTATAAAGTCTTCAATAAAAGAAACCAAGTTGTAGAAGAATCAATACATGTTGTCTTTGACGAAACTAATCCTTGCTTCAAAAGAAAAGATAATTTAAGTGATGCAGATGATATAATAAGTAGCCTTGAAAAACTGCATGTGGAAAAGCAAGAAGATTCCATGGAGGAAAGGGTAAGTGAAGGTAATAATTCCTATAAACCTCCAACTAATTTAAAACTCAAAAATGTCCATCCAATTGAGTAAGTTATAGGGAATGTCTATGAAGGTGTAAAGACTAGAAGGTCAAAACAAAATGTTTGTGGATAATACGCCTTTGTATCCAAAATTGAACCAACCACTATTGATCAAGCTCTTGATGATGAAAATTGGATCATAGCAATGCAAGAAGAACTAAATCAATTTGAAAGAAACCAAGTTTGGCATCTTGTTCCAAGACCAAAAGATTGTACTGTCATTGGCACAAAGTGGGTATTTAGGAACAAATTGGATGAAAGTGGACTTGTAGTGAGAAACAAAGCTAGACTTGTGGCAAAGGGATACTCACAAGAAGAAGGAATAGATTTGAGGAATCCTATGCCCCGGTTGCTAGATTAGAAGCTATTCGCATTTTACTAGCTTTTGCATCTCACATGAACTTTAAATTGTTTCAAAGGGATGTTAAAAGTGCATTTTTGAATGGATATATAAATGAAGAGGTGTATGTTGAACAACCACCTGGATTTGAAGAGAAAGATCAATCTAAATTTGTATACAAATTAACCAAAACATTATAAGGATTAAAACAAGCTCCAAGAGCTTGGTATGAGAGATTAAGCAAATTTTTGATTGATCATGACTTTCAAAAGGGAAAGGTAGACACCACTTTGTTTATCAAATACAAAGAAAAAGATATCTTGATTATTCAAATTTATGTTGATGACATTATTTTTTGTGCTACTAATGAGATTCTTTGTCAAGAATTTTCTGAGCTTATGCAGAAAGAATTTGAGATGAGTATGATGGGGGAGCTGAATTTCTTCCTTGGCCTACAAATCAAGCAACTAAATGAAGGGATTTTCATCAACCAGTCCAAGTATATCAAAGAAATATTGAAGAAGTTTGGCATGAAAAACAGCAAAGGGGCAAACACGCCTATGAGCTCAACAATTAAAATTGACAAAGATGAGAAAGGAAAAACAATTGATTTAAAATTATATAGAAGCATGATAGGTTCTTCATTATATTTAACTGCTTCTAGGCCTGATATACTATTTAGTGTATGTATGTGCTCTAGATTTCAATCATGTCCAAAAGAATCACACTTGGTAGTTGTAAAAAGAATTTTTAGATATTTAGTAGACACTACCAACATAGGACTTTGGTATCCAAAGGGCTCTAATTTTGATCTAATCGGCTACTCGGATGCGGATTTTTCCGGTTACAAAGTAGATAGAAAAAGCACTAGTGGAACATGTCAATTTCTTGGGAACATGTTGGTTTCATGGTTTTCAAGAAAATAAACTAGTGTTGCTCTATCTACGGCGGAAGCCGAATACATTGCCGCCGGGAGCTGTTGTGACCAATTAAATGTGATAATACTAGTGCAATATGTTTAACTAAAAATCCAGTATTGCATTCTAGGACCAAGCATATAGCTCTTAGACATCACTTTATTAGAGAACATGTAGAAAATCATGATATATGTTTGGAATATGTAAGGGCAGAAGATCAAATTGCAGATATATTCACTAAACCTTTAGCAAAAGAACCATTTTATAAAATTAGAAATGATATGAGAATGCTTGAACTAACTTAGCAAAGCACAAACTGAGGGGGAGCACAGGTTCAGGGGGAGCAACCCCACCATTCTCAAAAAGTTTTACCCACTCTATCTCAATTTTTTGATACATTGACAAAAAGGGGGAGAAGAGATCGGGATTTGAGTCTAAGTGGTTTTAAGAAGAGATCGGGATTTGAGTCCAAGTTTTTATGACTGGTTTTAAGTTTTTGTTTAAATATTTTTTGATTATTTGCATGAGTATGTTAAAAACTTCAAAATGCAAAATTGACATATTTTTAAGACATTGAAAGGTATACACTCAAATCAGTTTTGTCAATCATCAAAAAAGCGGAGATTGCTGGAAATATGTGGAAAATAAGTCATGTCTATGTTTTGATGATTAACAAATCAATTTGAGTAAGTTTTGGTTACTAACATGTTTGTGGAAATGACTTAAGGTTATAAATTTGAAGAATATGAAGCATGGCAAGTCAAGTCGATTTCCAAGTCGACTCAGGCTTCGACTTAGGCCAAGTCGATCCCCAAGTCGACTCCGCTTGCGACTTGGGTGAAGTCGCAGACCAAGTCGACTCCAGCATCTACTTCAAGACGTCATTTCCTTCCATAGTTGAAATCAAGAACGAGAACTGCCGAAGTCGCATCCCAAGTCGACTCCGCATGCGACTTTGGTGAAGTCGCAGATCCAGTCGACTCCGACTTCGACTTCAAAACGGAAACATGCAGATCAAGATAACTCAATGATAGATTCAAGAGATTCAAAAGAAAATGAAGATCAAATGAGGATCAAGTGAAGACCAAAGCAAAGCTGCATATTTCTCATGAAGAATCGAGATTATGCATTTGGACCTCTCTTATGCATACCAATACTCAAAGACACAAGACTCAAGACATGGAGTAAAATGTGCTTTAAGATAGAAGAATTAAAGAATCTCAAGTATAATCAAAGGAAGAACAACCAAACATGAAGAGATTCAAGCAAGCAAGGCATTCCAAGGATTTCAAGTTCATCAAGCAAGCTGTCGAGGTGAAGTCGCACCCGAAGTCGACTCCACCTGCGACTTGGGTCAAGTCGAGGACCAAGTCGACCCAGACTGGAACTTGAAGTTGTTGCGAACAGGCGAAGTCGCAACTGAAATCAACTCCATCTGCGACTTGGGCGAAGTCGCACCCGAAGTCGACTCCACCTGCGACTTGGGTTGCAACGGTCGGAAAATTTTCGAACGTTGGTACATTAAATGCGCGCCACCTACCTCCAAACGTTCGGATTCCCTCCACAATTATAAAAGGCATTCAATATGAACGAGGAGGGCAGCTGAGAATTCATTAGGTGAGCATAACTCCCATCTTTAAGAGCTTCAAGTGATCAAACCAATTTTTAGAAGAAGAACCTTGCTTCAAACTGCCAAGAGCTGCTTGCTGAATCTCTAAGCCTACACTACAAGTTCTTCTCTGCGCCAAATCTGCGTCTACACAACAGTAACGTGTAGAAAATTTCTTTTGTTATTTCTTGTTGTATTGAACTTGATTTAGTTTGGGTAAGTAAGATCAAGTGTAAGCAAAGTAGTGTGTGATTGGAGTGGAACTCGTCACCTACTTGTGCTGTAATTGTATATGCCCCCTAGAGCTAGAATCTAGAAGAGAGCGGAGGCTCTGGTTGTATGTGCCCCCTAGAGCTAGAATCTAGAAGAGAGTGGAGACTCTAGTTGTATTCGCGGAATACATAGTGGAACCCAAGTCACAAGGGGTGTGAGCTTGGAAGAGTGGAGTAGGGAGGTTGCCCGAACCACTATAAAATCTTGTGTGTTCATTTTTGTTTATGATCTTTACATTATTGCTCTCGTTTTGTTTCTTCATAAAGGGGACTAGATTAATTCGGGATAAAGTTTCTGTTTAAGTTGTAAATTTTTAAATACTCAATTCACCCCTCCCCTCTTGGGTAATTGCCATTAACTCGGGACCAACAGTATTATGGTTTAACTAATGGAGATTATGTTGATAATTATGGATTTAAGGTAGCAAATGCTAGAAAATGCATAACTCGACGCCGGTAAGGCGGATTAAGATGAAAATGTGAAAGGTAAGCACATAATTTCATGCTTAATCTTATTTAAAAGTTAGATTATGAAAATTTGGATTGAATTAAGGTGAAAATCGATTTTTACCATCCAAAATTTAAGGATGACTTAAAATGATAATAACTTGAGCTAGAAAAGTCGGATTGAGACGAAATTTGAAATTTACGGTTAAATTTATGAGATCAATGCAATGAGAGGATTTGATCAAGCTAATGATGATGGGATCATGGTTGCACAAAAAAGGATTGTTTATCATTGACTTTTTTGCACCATAAAGTAGCTTTCATTTATGTTAAAGTAAAAGTGATTAATTAAATAATTAATGCCATAAATGAGGTGTCAAAAGGGGATAATTACACATGGATTTTATGAATTATTTAAAATGATGAAATTCATGATAAAATCAAGTGATTAATGGCATGAATTAATGGCTAATGAGCTAGCTCAAGTTAGGTAATGGAGGTGGCAACCTATTCACGTCCAAAGGGGCTGTTTATATGGAAATTTTGACTTTTAACAAATGCAAAATATGTATTTAAATAAGCTACATGACTAGGGTTGCTAGTGGACTTATTTTGGGGTTGATTTTTATGGCACAAAATGCCAAAATTTAAGCCACATGGGACGTTAATTATGTGGACAGCAAGGTACGTTCCAAAAGTGGTGCACGCTCAAGGCTGCAATAGGATTTTTAATAAATTTTTTTTAAATACTACATGGACCCCTAAATGAGCTCCTAGTTAGGGTAATTAAGTGTACATTAATTAAAGCTGCAAGTTTGTGGAAAATTACAAAAGGGTCAGCTGCATATGGTCGTGATCACATGGACAATAAATGGACAGCAAGATAAGTGGACGTCCAAGGCTGCATATTTATGATTTTTTTGAAATATGCTAAATGGACCCCTAAGTAGGCTATTAGCTAGAGTGATTAAATACCCATAAATTAAAGTGGAATTAGGTGTGAAAAATTGAAAAAGCTGCTGTTGAAATGGACGTTGAATGGTGGACAGATTTATGGTTCCTTAATGATATGGATTTTGATGAATTTTTAATGGATAATTATCAAATTTACTTGGACCATATTATGCCATGTCATCAAAAGGGGATAAATATTCTTTAATTAGATGCTAATTGATGTGGCAAATGAGGTCCACAAAGCTGGAAAATCTAACTTATACATAGGTGGTCGTCCATATGGTTAACGGTTGGAGAGCGAAAAATGTCAGGGGGAACCCCCTAAAATTCTAGCAGTGCACGTCCCCATATTCCAACAGTAAGGAAAGAAAGAAAAAAGGAGAGAAAGAGAAGGAAAAAGGGGAAGAAAGAAGAAGGAATTCAAGCAACTCAAGTAGAGTTCAAGTTGGAACTAATTCATGTAAGTATAACTCATGATTTGAGTTCCTTAATTTTATGTTTTTCACCTCAACTTATGAGTCAAGAATTTGATTCATAATGAACCCTTAAAGGATTATTCATGATGCCCTTGATTAAGGTATTGATTAAGGTTTGAATGAAAAAAATGAATTCAAGAGTTCGAGATGATGAAAATGGTGATTAAGGTTGAATATGTGTTGATTAACATAGCTGAAATTTCCTTAAATCCCCATGTGATGTTGCTGTTTTAAGATGTTATTATGATTACATGATGATTCAATGATTAGATAAATTAGATATGTTGATTTGGGCTTAAGTTATGAACTTTAGAAAGGATGCAAATTAGGGTTTCATATATGACCCAATTTCCATGTTTTTATGTTAAAAATTATATATGAATTAGCCCAAATGATTTAAGTATGATTAAGAGGGTAAAATACCCTAGATATAGAGTACTTTCGACGTTCAAAATGGGTTGAGATGATTTTCCCTAAATCTGATTTTTAAGGGTATGTATTGGAACGTCCAAAGAGGGGTGCAAAAGGGTACCCAAAACGTGTATGGAAGTTGCTGTTTTGGAAGCAACTAATATATGGAATTTAAACATGTGATAACACCCTAAATTTGGGTTAAGAAAAGCATGATTAATTGTTGAAATTTATGGATTAGAAATCTGTTTTGATTTAAGTGTCAACAGAAGCGTTGAAAGGATGAAAAAAGGGTCCCAAAGTTGCTATTTTGGAACCTTATGATGAATAGATTTAAATTCCAAAATTAAACTCTAAATTATATTTTAATTAAGGGGTTTAATATGCTAATTAAGGACACAAGTTGCTGTTGATTCCGAGTTTATGGAAATTACTCAAGAGGGGATGGGTGAATTGGGTATTTTAAAAAATTTCACTTAAATAGAAATTTGGCCCTGTTTGATTTAATTCCCTTTAATGAAACAAATGAAACATATGGATAGTAATGAAACAATAAAAATAGAAATGTAAATCACAGCGGTAGACAAGATTTTTATAGTGGTTCGGGCAACCTCCCCTACTCCACTCTTCCAAGCTCACACCCTTTGTGACTTGGGTTTCACTATGTATTCTCAAATACAACTAGAGCAACAGCTCTCTTCTAGATTCTAACTCTAGGGGGCGTGTACAAATTACAGCACAAGTAGGTGACGAGTCCCACTCAAGTCACAACACTACTTAGCTTTCACTTGGTTCAAAATCCTAATAATAAACCAAGTATCAAATACAAATATTAATTCAAAAAGGAAAGTCTACACTTTACAGATTGTGTAAGCAGATTCAGCTCGTGGAAGAACTTATAGATGAAAAGATTTGAACAGCGTTAGAGCATGCAGCAAGTTGGAGCTTTGTTCTTCCCTTGAAAGCTTGTATTGATCACTTAATGCTTGGAGATGATGATTGTTGGATCTCAGTTATAGCTCAAACTTCACCCATATCTCGTTCACTTGAATACATATTTATAAAGGTAGAGTAGATTCGAACGTTTGGAGGTAGGTGACGTTCATTTAATGCGCCAACGTTCAAATTTTTCCGATCATTGCGACCCAAGTCGCAGATGGAGCCGACTTCGGGTATGACTCCACCCAAGTCGCAGACTGGAGTCGACTTCGGGTGTGATGTCAGTCTTCAGCAATTTTTCAAGTTCCTGCTTCAGGTTGACTTAGTTTTGGACTTGACCCAAGTCGCAGGTTAAGTCGACTTCGGGTGCGACTTAACTTTCTGTATTTGCTTGAAATCTTTAGAAATCAACTTGCTGGATTGATATTGATCTTGTATGTGTTCTTCCACTGATGCATTTGATATTTGTTGAAGCTTTGACATGTTCAAATTTGATAATCTTGATTTTTCAATCCTTAGAAATGGCCAAATGAGTTTTCCTTGATCATAATTTAGTCTTGACTGGCTTTATCATGTAGATACGCTTGTCTCGAACTAAAACCATCTTCAATCTGACTCAAGTCGGATGCCTTGATCGACTTGGGAATCAACTTCACTTCAAGTCACATGTGGAGTCGACTTGGTTATGCGACTTCACTAGTTTCATATTCAAATTTCAATGCTGGAACTTTTGAACTTCTGAAGTCGATGGTGGAGTCGACTTGGGTCTGCGACGTCACCCAAGTCGCAGAGGGAGTCGACTTGACTCTACGACTTCTCCTGTTCTGGATCCGAGTTTCAACGCTGGAAGGTCTGGGCTCTCGAAGTCGATGCTAGAGTCAACTTGGGTCTGCGACTTCACCCACGTCGCAGATGGAGTCGACTTGGCTATGCGACTTCGTCTGCCTTGGATTAATTTTCAGCACTGGATTGTTTTTCTTCTTTCAAGTTGCTTTTGAGGTCGACTTGGGTATCGACTTGACTCAAGTCGATAGCTGAGTCGACTTGGATTGCGACTTGATCTGCTAGATTCAGATTTTTCATTTTTATATCCTTTAAACACTTTCACAAAACATATTAGTATCCAACATTTATCCAAATTGAATTGTTAATCATCGAAACACAGATTTGGCAAATAGAAATGCCGAGATAGGATATGGAGACTGTCTGATCGGTGGAGTGGGTCTGACATGAGCAGATGAGTAGAAAGAAGATACGGGCAGGTTGAGCTATGGGCGCACGCCGCACAGACTCACTAACAAGCGAATCAAGATCAGTTATCGATCTGACTCTGCCGCTCCCTAATGCCAGCCTGTCCTTGATCATTCTTAACTCTTGGTCCATGCGATCTTACCTCGAATGCATGTCCATGATAGCTGTAAGAACCCCGACGATTTGGGAAGTCAACCTGTCTTCCATCTACTCCAAGTGGTCCTTTATCGCATTCACCGAATTGTCCCAAGAAGGTGGATGCGGAGCCAAATCTGGTATATCCGAACCTCTCGGGGAACATGACCCATGGGAGAGAGGCGATGCAGGCTCAACGGGGACTGCAGGTGGTGGATATGGGAAGGCCTGTGGTTGAGGTTATGGCGGTGGCTGCTCCCCCTCAACATGTGCTCCTCCGGCTTCCTCTTGGACTAGTTGACCTAACCTTTCCCTGATCCTTTCTTCCCTGAAATGATCCACATTTATTTTCATCCTCTGCAGTAGTGCCTTGTTAATCGCATTGGTGGGCTTGAGAACTTCAAACGACTCTCCATCAAGATCAACACCCATATAATGCATGATGCGGGTGATCCAAGTCCAGTATGGCAATACCCCTCGAGGGTTATCCTTCTTTGAAGCCAATGCTTCCAAAAACAGTGCAGGGAGGCTGACCTTAACTTTATTCTCTACTTTCCACAAGATTTCTGCCTCCTGGGGGTTTAATTGATTTCGACCTTCTCCTTTTGGGTATATGCAGTGAGCAATTAACAACCTTAGAACCCATAGCCTTGGAGATAGGTCCATGTAATGTAGGAATTTGATTCCCGGGTGGTACTTGTTGCTCTTTGTCAGTTGGTTATACATTTGGGTGAGCGATAACCCTTCTGGAATATGTTCCTCTTCCTCAGGAACATCCAACATGTGTGCAATTCCTCGAATTGTATTGTCCTTGTAACTGCCAGTTCCAATTCCCAGATTGATATCATTTCCCTTTACAAAGGTCAGGTAACACTCCTGATCCCATAGGTAGTAAAATATGCGGTTAGATCAGGATACACCCTATCATTCGCTTTCAATAATCCTGTCCATCCTTGAAAGTCTAGTAGTTCTTCAATTCCAAACTCATAATCTTTCAAAAACTTGAAATCAATAATCTTAGGCACGAAAATCTTACGTTCATAAAAGTGCCTGTAGAACCGGTTGTGTTGACGCTCAGTTCTAAAGTAGGTGGTTGGCATTTTCAGCACCTGTGCCTTCTGGGTCGGTGTGCCTTGCATGTTTGTAGCAGACAATATCTCGCTGCTAGAGCCGTTATCAGATGTTGCCTGTTGGGGTGCCGTTGAGGAGGGATTAGCCTCGCGGAAACGCACACGGTGTCCCGCTGATGCGGAGGCTTCTTCCCGGACCCACTTGGAGGAAGTCCATTGACGGCGGGGTACCCCCTCGCCTGTGTTTGATCTCGATTGTCTGGATACGGGCATTTTGGATGGCTTGGCAACAACTTTAGGTGCCATTGGTTCAATTTGGGATGGGTTTGAAGTAGATTTTGCAATGGGATTGAGAAAGCAGTTGGACTGCCGGATATGCACACTTACCCTAACCGAAGTCGACTTCCCCCCATGCAGAGTCAACTTCGCCCCTACCTGAAGTCGACTTCGACTTCCTGGAGTCAACTTGGCTCTCTAGATTTGGGTGTTTCTGAATACTCCCCCTATCATATATGCTTCTAATCAAGTTCAATCATACCCATATCATTTCTAATTTTATAAAATAATTCTTTTGCTAAAGGTTTGGTAAATATATTTGCAATCTGATCCTCAGTTTTCACATACTCCAAACAAATGTCATGATTTTCAACATGTTCACGAATAAAATGGTATCTCACATCTATATGCTTAGTTCTAGAATGCAACACTAGATTTTTAGTTAAACAAATTGCACTAGTATCATCACATCTTATTGGAATATCATGATAATCAACACCATAGTCTCTAAGCTGTTGTTTCATCCAAAGTAGTTGGGCACAACAGCTTCCGACGGCTATATATCCAGCTTCCACCGTAGATAGAGCAACACTAGTCTGTTTTCTTGAAAATCATGAAATCAACATGTTTCTAAGAAATTGACATGTTCCACTAGTGCTTTTTCTATCTACTTTGTAACAGGCAAAATCCGCATCCGAGTAGCAGATAAGATCAAAAGTTGACCCCTTTGGATACCATAATCCTAGATTAGTGGTATTTTGTGAAACCCTAATTTTAGGAACGTATATGAAACCCTAGAGTTATAAATCCTAGGTAATGTAATGATATTTATATGAAATATATATTAATGATATTTTGCAATATATGGCATTGGAGGATTAAATAGCTAATTATGGAATGTTAATTCGGATGAATAGTAAATGTGAATAGTAAACATGGGATTAAGGAATATGTTAAGTTAATCACTTTGGATTAACTTAATCATAAAAGACAAAAAATGGAAGTTTCCCACTAAAGGACAAAAGTTCTTTTCGGATTAAAATATTAATTTCAGATTTTTATGGATTTTTGTATAGAAAGTATAGAAAAATTCATATTTTGCAATCCGGACATCGGATCAAGGTGAAATTTTTTATAGATGGCCAAAGTATTAGGATGAACATGATGAGTGGTCCTAGATTGATCAAAAATCATAAATCAAGGGTCAAGATTAAACGTCATTTGAAAATCAAAAAGTAGCTTTACTTTATCATTAAATTAGGATTGACTTTTGATTAATTTTAATTAATTAAAATCAGCACAAGGCTCAAGGAGGGCAGGGGCATGGGATTTTGAGCCAAAATCAATGGCCCAAAATCATCCTTTTGAAGTGATCAAGGGTTGAGATGAAACTAGTTTAAAAAATCATTTTAAATAAATCAAAATCATTAAATAAATAGGCAGCTAAGATAGAGACATGAACAGTAGCTAGGGAGGCTGCACTTGGCTCAAGAAAATTGCATGGATTTTGGAAAAAATAATTGAAATTTAGCCCATGGAGCAAGAGAGGGTAAAATGCAAATAGATGAAAAATGGAATGCTATAAATAGGGGGCATGGGAGGACATCCAAGGCACTCCAAACCCAGCTCAAAGTGAGAAAAATTCAGGCATTCCTAAACCCGCACACGTTCAAGCCAAGAAGGAGAAGGAGGAGAGAAGGAAAGAGAGAGAAAGTGAGAAGGAGAGGAGGAGTTCTTCACTTGAGGTAAGTGAACTCTTCCCAAATTTCTTTTGGATGTTAAGTAGGGAAAAACCATGCTTAGATAATGCCTAAGCATGAGAAAATAAGTATAGTTATAATGCCCAAATGGAATTATGCCTAAACATAAAAAATTTAGAGTGAAGATAGAGCATTCAGGAAAATCATATATAAAATGTGCAAATAATGCTCCAATATTGCTAAATGATTATTTGGGATGAATATTTATGATAATTATGATGTTGAAATAATGATATATTAATTTCATAATTTTTGGATTTATGGATTATGCTTAAGTGAAATTATGTTGATTTTTAGTATATGGAGAAAATGATTTATTTAGCCAAGTTAATGATGATGAATTCAAAATTTATGAATTTTTTCATGATATACTAACTAAGAGCTATTTCATGGTATTTTTTATTGTTGGAAAAAATGTCGATTTTTGGAACCCATGAACAGTACCCAACTCGCTGTGAACAGTAATCCGGATGAACAGTAATCATGAACAGTACCATAAACAGTAATCATGAATAGTAAACAGTGTAAATTAACTAAAAATAAGATTGATATTTATAAGGAATGATATTAGTTCTATAAAGCATTAGGGTACAAAAACCCATAGGGAGTAGAAACCTAATAACTTTTAGGTTTAACCTCTATAGGAAGTATGGAAGGTCATAAATGATTATGACACATATATGATAAAGTGTAAAATATCCTTTTCACTTGTATAGGAAAAGGAAAAGAAAGGATAAAGGAGTCAGATTGAAGCAAAGCAAAGGTAAGCAAGCAAACTTTTTGAAAATGATTTTATATGTTTTTATATTGCGACCATGAAAGATGTTGGAATTTCTTTATCATAAGCAAATCCTTATGAAAATGAGGAGAAATGTAGAAATGGTTGCATTATGAAGGAAAAAGGAAAATTTTGATTTTCAAAATAATATTTGGCTTTATCAAACGAATTTGAAATGATTTATTAAAATGTTTTGAAAGGAATTTAAGGAAGGCCAACCGATAATCGATTTGAATGACGATTTTTTTAAAAAAGTAATGACCAAAGGATCATACAAGCTTACCTTCATATAGAAGTAACCCATGTGGCATGTGGACAAAGAATATGATATCGTATGAAAAAAGAATTATGTGTTTGTATATCCTTTGTTTATGGAAAACTCAGAAATGAGAAGAAAAATGTTTACAAAGTCTTTTGTTTTCAAATATTAAAATATTTTTCAAAATTATTTTACCAATCAAAAATTATTTATAAACATTTTAGCAATGTTTCGAATTTACTATTTCCCAAACATTTCCTTCAAATATTTCAAATGATTTAGAAATGTGTTATTTAAATGTTTATAAAATTATTTAAGGTTGGTCATCCTTACAAAATATTTTTATTAACTTGTTAACTTGGGTTGTGCCAAGTTTTCAAGTTATAAATAGGAATACATGCCAAGGTTTGTACTATTTTGGAATGACATGCTAGCATTAAGTTTTGAAAAGGAAAAGTCACAAACTAGGGTCTGTGGAGTTTTATAAAAGCATACTAGCATAAGAATGTGAAGAAAAGAATTTGCACATGAGTTATGTACTAGGTCTACTGTAGAGGATATGCAGACGAGACACGGTTGCAAGATGGGCCCCCTCTACATAGGCCAAGTCGCTTCAAAAGGCGAAATACCGGCAGCGCCCTCCCTGAAATGGGAGAAGGACACGGATAACTGCCTAGCTCGCAAGTTATCAATTGAGATAGTTTCTTGCCTAAGGAGGAAGGATGATCACTTGGTAAGTGTCACCTACCAGACGGACATAAACGTCATGCATGATGCATATGCTTGTTTTAAAAAGGTTTTATGGAAAATATTTTAAGGACATGAGAATGTCCTTGGAGGAAGGAACTTTTATGAAAAATATTTTAAGACATAAAATATGTCCATGGGAAAAAGAGTTTATAGGTAAAGTTTTACAAGCATATGTTTTTGGTATGAAATATGAAAGGTTTTACGAAAAGGTTTCCACCGATTGATAGTAGATCACTTGATAAGTGTCTACTATTGAATGAGAGAAATGCATTTAAATGGAAAAATGCTTGCTTATTGAGTTTCGACTCAATGTTTTGCTTTTCAAACCATAGACAGGTACAGGACATGACATGATGGAAAAGGAAAGGATGATATGAAGAAAGAGTGATGACATGTTGGTTTATATGATATTAGAAAATTTTCAGAAGTCATATGTATGAAATGATCAGAAACCTGCATCGTAGAAAAACAAGTATAAATAATATTTGCAAAAAAAAATTATGCCAAGAACATGTTTATATATAATGATATGATGTTATGTGATGAAAGAAAAGAATTTTCTTTTGGATGAAATCCAATTAAAAATCCCGCAGTGTGATCAGGGCAACAATCCTGAGTCACGTTTACCAGTCAATAAGATCCCGGAGTAAGGCTTCTAGGCAACTCGGTTCGGGGCGCCACATATTTATTAAATATCTAAAAATCCTTTTCACTGCTATTAAATGTGATTCCTTAGGACATGATTGAAATCTGGAGCACATGCAAATACTAAATAAAATATCAGGTCTAGAAGCAGTTAAATACAGTAAATATCCTATCATGCTTCTATACAATTTTTGTTCGAATAGGTTTACCCTTTTCATCCTTGTCGATCTTGATATTTGCACTCATTGGTGTGTTTGTGCCTTTGCTATTCTGCATTTCGAATTTCTTTAACATTTTCTTGACGTACTTGGACTGATTTATGAATATACCTTCTTCTTATTGCTTAATTTGCAGTCTAAGAAAGAAGTTCAATTCTCCTATCATGCTCATTTCAAATTCACTCTACATAATCTCAAAAAATTCTTTGCACAGAGTTTCATTAGTAGCACCGAATATAATATCATCAACATAAAATTGAACAATTAAGATATCATTTTCTTTATACTTGATAAATAATGTTGTATCCACCTTTCCTCTTTGAAAATTATGGTCAATCAAAAATTTGATTAATTTTTCATACCAAGCTTGTGGAGCTTGTTTTAATCCATATAAAGATTTGGTTAATTTATAAACGTATTTTGATTGATCCTTTTCTTCAAAATCCGGATATTGTTCAACATATACTTCCTCATTCAAGTATCCGTTCAAAAATGCACTTTTCACATCCATTCGAAACAATTTAAAGTCCATGTGAGAAACAAAAGCTAATAAGATACGTATGGCTTCCAGTCTAGCCACAGGTGCATATGATTCTTCAAAATCTATTCCCTCTTCTTGGGAATACCCTTTGGCTACTAATCTTGTCTTATTTCTCACCACAAGTCTACTTTCATCTAACTTGTTCCTAAATACCCATCTGGGTCTAGGAACTAAATGTCATACATTGTTTCTTTCAAATTGATTTAGCTCTTCTTGCATTGCTGTAATCCAATTTTCATCACTAAGAGCTTGATCAATAGTTGTTGGTTCAATTTTTGACACAAAAGAAAATTCACCACAAATATTGTGTCTAGATCTTTGTTCGCAATCTCACCGCAAGTGTACGGGTCGTAGATTGTAGTATATAAATTATCGATCTATAGGGAATTCGGGACTATAAGTTTTGCTTTTAAACGCTTTTGTGTTAGATATGGGGAGAATATAGCAAATAAAATAGAAAAAATGGGAAGAAAATATAGTAAATAAAAGGGACAGGAAATAAACAAAATGGGAAGAGAAAATTGCAAATTAGAACGAGTAGAGAAAATGAGAGTGCGAGTACCTAGGGTCTAGGATTTCACATGCGTCTTTTGCAACGGGTAGTGGTATAATAATTTAATCTGGATATTGTTTGTTAAAGGAGAACAAACCCTAATTTATCCTTGCACCTTTTCTCGAAACCTACAAGGCGTACCCTAATTTTCTTAACCACCTATTCTCATGGGATTAAGTTAATTAGAATCCATTAAGTTTTGTGATTTGTTCATGGAATTCCTCAAGGTCATAGATTTCCAGATTTAATATCTTGATTATCGTATATTAGATTTACACCTCTCGATTCCATCACCTAATATATGGGAATCATTGCCAAATGCAGGCCTTCATACCAAGCAAGCATTAAATCACAAGATATTAAATTAACAACAATATCCATCATAAATAAATTAAAAATCCACCCCACGGTACATTGTATGCATGTTACATCCTAAACCCTAGATTTAGGGCTTGGCCGAGCATGTTTAAGTCCAAAATAAAATTTAAATTCAAATCCATATTAAACAAGGCAATTAAAATTAAAAAGGGAAAAGATTGAAAAACTTATTGGATTGAAGCCCCGATGGTGTGTCGGCTGCTCCATGCAACACGCTAGTCCGCCTCTTGCCTGTGCTCTCCACCTTGCTCTCTCTCTTTCTCTCTCATATTTTTGCCCATATCTCTCATCTCTTGCCCGTTGGAATTTTCTGCTCCGGAACAGATCTCCTCCTGGAATTCTCTGATGGAATTCTTTATGCTGCTCCTTAGAATCTTCTGATGAAATTCTCCTCCTTTGCTGCTCGTTGGAATCTCCTCTTTTATAGCTTGGTTGCTCACGTGAATGCATATGTGGGATTTAATGGGCAGCTAAATAATGCTCACGTGAATGTGCATTGTGTGGGGTCCATGGGCAGCTGCTTGATTTTACGTGAATGTTGCTATGGGTATGGACGTGGGGTCAAAATAGTGGGCAGCTGGTTTATTCACGTGAAATGGATAGCTGCATTAGAAAATGCTCACATGAATTTTCAGTGCTGAATTAATGGATACGTGAATGCATTGTGTGGGCAGTAGCTACTGAATTTTAAATGGGGTCCATAGGAAAATAAATGACGGTTGCAAGGAGTGCATGAATTGATGAAAAGTCTGGATGCTGATGGCATGAAAATTATTTTTGGAAGCTTAAGCGGTGGAATATTTCTGGAGGGCTGGATTAAATCTGGACCGCCAGATTTATGTGGACAGCTTTGATCTCTCATGATCGGTGGCTAAAAAATTCTGGTAGTTGGATGCTGCTGTTTCTGGATGGGATTAATTGGACAGCCAGTTCTGAAATTAAAATAGTTGGATGATTTTGATGTTAAGGGCGGTGCTAAAATTTGGAGAGAATTTGGACGGTTAGGATTTGAATAATCTGGGCTGCTGGATTGTGGTCGTTGCTGATTTGTGGGGTCTATTATTATAAATGGCTGCTGCTGCTTGATCACGTGATCTAGCTGCTGCATTTTAATGGTGCTGCGTTGCTTTGATTCGGTGGGCCATAGGCTGCTGAATTTTGTAAATGCTGGTCACGTAAATGCATTGGATGGCTGGATATATAGATGGTGAAGATCAAATGGTGCCTTCATCACATTGAACGACTGGATGGATCAATTAGAGCTGGTTGGAATTTTTCTGAAAAAAATATGGACGTGACCAGCTCGTTAAAAATCTGATGGACAACTAATTGCATGGCTTACCTGGCCTTAGATCTTGGACGGCTAGGATTTACATTGCTGGAATTTTCAGCCACTGATTTGGACGGTGATGATGGGTTTGAATAATCTGGGCTGCTTTGCATGGACGTGATGGCTTGATCATGCATGGGAATTAATGGATGGTGCTGATTTGAGCTTGGAAACTGCTGTTTAATGGACGACTTGAATGCTAGCTTGTGGGGTCCATTGCATGATAAATGGGCAGCTCACGTGAATGCATTCGATGGATTTTCTAGTGGGTCCTTGCAACATAAATGGTTGCTGGATTTTCACGTGATTGCTGCTGGATTTTGATGGTGCTTCATTGTTGCATTCGGTGGGGTCCACAGCATGAATGGATTTCTTGATAACGTGATTTACAATGGTTGAATTAATGGGCTTCTGATTTAGACGACTTGATATTTAAAATTTGGATGGGCACATGGATGGACGTCTGAAATTATTTGCTTGGTCACGTGATGTGCTGGATATTAGTGGGGTCCACTGCAAATAAATGGACAGCTGTGAATGGACGGTGCTGGATTTAATTAATTTGTTGCTGGTCATGATTGATGCAATTAAATGGACGACCTGATTTGGAGAGTTGGATCAACGGCCTGGATTAGAAAAATCTGGATGGCCAGATTTGCTGCTGGACATGATCTGGTATGGTGGAGATCAACTTTGAATGGATGAGATGAATGGCTGAAATTTGAACGGTGGTGATTCAAGCATTGGACAACTCTGATTAGCAAACTATGGGTGATGCAAAAAAATCTGATGGGCGGTGATTACATGGCTAGAATTTCCAACTGTTAATTTCTGGGCAATCAGATGGGCTGATTGGATTGGACCTTGAATGGCTGGATGCTGAGATTAAAATGGACGGCTGGATTTTCTAATGGACAGTTGCTAATTAGCTTGGACGGCTGAATTTAATTTGCTACTAAGAATCTGGATGTTTGAAATAATGAACGGTTGAAAATTTCTGGATGCGATCAAGCCGTATATTTTCAGGTGGGGCCCACTTCTGGAATTTGCATGATCTGCATAAAAATATTTAAATAATTAATTGGTGAAATTAATAAATGGGTCACCAATAATAATTCAAATCCATTTGATTCTATGGCAACAAATAAAAATATATATAATTTCAAGTCAAAAGATTACAAAAATTATATAAATAACTTGAAATTAATATTTAATACCCAAATGTTGCAAAACCACATTTTAATCCAAATTTCATATTAATTTCAATTAATCACCCACCAAATTGGTATAAAATGTCCCAAAATATGTTATTAATTTCCACTTATCAATCTTCTAGTTTTCACTCCTTCATAGATTTACCAATGATTTGTTTAACTGGATGGTCATTTTTGAATTTTAAATCAGTTGGAGGTTTGTAGGAGTTATTACCTTCACTTAACCTTTCCTCCATGATGTTTTCTTGTTTTGCCTCGGCTTCTCCTTGTTACTCTGGTTGTTCCGCCTTTGGATTCTTTGATGTATCATCTGCATCACTTAATTCATCCTCCTTCCTTGAAGTTTGGTTAAATTCATCAAAAACAACATGTATTGAGTCTTCTGTTGCAAACAATTGATAAAATCAAATACAAAATATCCCAAGCATGTGTTTTGATGATTAACAACACAATTTGAGTAAGTTTTAACTACTAATGTGTTTTGTGTTTAGTTTAAGGATATAAAAATGAAAAATATGAAGTATGATAAGTCAAGTCGATCTCCAAGTCGACTCAGACATCGACATAGGCCAAGTCGATCCCCAAGTCAACTCCAGCAGCGACTTCAAGTGCCTATTTTTGTCCAGCGTTGAAATTGGGGACCAAGAGGTGCTGAAGTCGCAGACGAAGTCGACTCCACATGTGACTTAGGTAAAGTTGCAGGCAAAGTCGATTCCAGCATCGACTTCAGTTGGACAGGGCAGAATTTCAGAAGTCAAGTCGAAGGCCAAGTCGACTTAAGGTCAGACTTGAGTCAAGTTGAAGACCAAGTCGACTTAAATATTCGACTTGGAACATATGAAGATTAATCCAAGTCCAAAGCAAGCAGGTTGCATAAATTCATCCATTTAGATCAAAGACTATATATTGGACTTGTTCTTGCAACCAAGACTCAAGTTTTCAAGATTCCTTAGATATGAAACTAAAGGATTTTCATGCAAAGTAAAAATATTAAAACTTAAAAAATGCAAATCAAAGGAGGAACACCTATGCTGAAGAAGTTAAGCAAGCAAAAGACATTTCAAGAAAGTTTAAGCAGACTTGGCAAGATCATGAAGGTCAAGTCACAAAACGAAGTCGACTTTAGCATTGACTTGGGCAAAGTCGCACCCGAAGTCGACTCCATATGCGACTTGGGTCAAGTCCAAGGCCAAGTCGACCCAAGGATCAACTTGAAAAAATGGAGCAAAGCCGAAGTCGCACCCAAAGTCGACTCCAGCATGCGACTTGGGCGAAGTCGCACACGAAGTCAACTCCACCTGCGACTTGGAGAAATAACGTTCGAATTTTTGAACGTTGGAACATTTATTACGCGCCAACCAACTCTATAACGTTCAAAATTTTCCCTCCTCTATATATAGACACTTAAGCAAACGTGGAAATACACAACTAAGAGCTGAAAAAGAGAAAAAAGTGCTACTAAGAGTTTCAATCAACTTTTCCCTACAATTGAGTGATCTATACACTTTCAAAGGAAGAACAAGCTTTGAAGTTGTTGTTTGCTTCAACGCAAAATGATTCGTTGCTTCTACAAATTCTTCCTCGAGCTGAAACGGGCTACACAAATCTGTAAAGTGTAGATTTCTTTCATTTCATTTTGATATTCAGTTTTTAGTGCTTGGTTTGAGTTTGGTGTTTCAAACCAAGTTATAGCAAAGTAGGGTTGTGATTGGAATGGACCTCGTCACCTACTTGTGCTGTGTGTTATATACGCCCCCTAGAGCTAGAATCTAGAAGAGAGCAGAGGCTCTGGTTGTATATGCCCCCTAGAGTTAGAATCTAGAAGAGAGCGGAGGCTTTGGTTGTATTCGTAGAATACATAGTGGAACCCAAGTCACAAGGAGTGTGAGATTAGAAGAGTGGAGTAGCGAAGGTTTCCCGAACCACTATAAATCTTGTCTACTGTTTTTCATTTTCGCTTTCATTATCTTATTGCTTTCCATTTGTCTTATTAAAGGGGATTAAACTAAACCGGGGTAAAGTGTCTAATTCAAGTTTTAAATTTTTAAATACCTAATTCACCCCTCCCCTCTTGGGTAATTGCCATCAACTCGGGACCAACAAGTGGTATCAGAGCAGGTCTTGGAGTTTTACCAAAGAGATCTTTTGATACGGCATCCCAATCCACTTCCTTTCCCGCATTTGCCGAAGGCCAATCCTTTACTAGGCTACCATTGTTTGATGGGAACAATTTTGGGTATTGGAAGTTACGTATGAAACAACTCATCATGGCTACAGATATGGACTCTTGGATTGCAATCCAAGACGGTGTGACTTTGTTTACTGATGAAAGAGCTTCCAAATGGACCGATGAGGAAGTGAAAATTGTCAAGAGCAACGCCAAGGCTATGAATTCATTATTTTGGGCTCTTACGGCTTCCGAATATGATAGAGTATTCTTTTGTTTGACTGCCAAAGAGATATGAAATACACTAACATCCATCTATGAAGGAACTTCTCAAGTCCAAGGGACAAGGAGAAATATTTTGATTGGAGAATTGGAAAGCTTTAGAATGCTAGAAACAGAAAATATTTCTGAAATGTTTGCTAGATTCTCTAAAATTACTAATGCCTTGAAAGGACTTGGAAAAGCTATTTCAGAATCTGAGTAGGTCATGAAGATTCTAAGAGCCCTACCGGAATCATGGACTCGAAAGATCACTGCAATAGAAGAAGCCAAGGACCTAAACATGTTGAAGTTAGAAGACCTCATTAGCTCGTTAATGTGACATGAGCTAATCAATAAAAGAAACGAGGATCACCACAAAGGCAAAAGAGCTATCACCTTGAAAGCTGCACAAGACTCGGATGACACCACCTCGTCATCACAAAACGATGATGAAATTGCCTTACTTACAAAACGGTTCAGAAAATTTGTAAGGAAAGGTAGAAATTTCAAAAACCTTAAAGAAAGAAATTTTAAAGAGAAAAAGAAAGAATCAATAAAATGTTACCGATGTGGTGGTTCGGGGCACATGCAAGCCCAATGCCCAACGCCCAAAGAAACTAAAGTAAAGGAGCAAAGAAAAGATCGAGGCGACAACAGAAAATTTTAAAGAAACAAAGGAAGAGGCATGTACGTAAATGAAGAGGAATCTACAACATGCAGCTCTTCAAGTGAAGAATGTGAAGCTGATTGCACAAGAATTTGTTGCATGGCAAATTCCGACATATGTTTTGCAGCAACGGAAATCTTGGAGGATCAAGCTACTTCAACGAAGTGCACAAGTAGTCAAGAGGTAACCTCCAAACAAAAATCCTTTTCAATTTTCTCTTCTACAAATGAATGCCTCAAATATACTGAATTAGAATAACTCCAACAAGCTTATGATTCATTATATGAGGAAATAAAGAAATTAGGAAACAAGTTTACAATAAAGAAAAGACATTGTGATGCAGTAATGAACGTGAACGGTAAACTTGCTGAAAAAGTTGATCGATTGAAAAATAAAAAGAATACCTTGGAAAATGAGTTAGAGAAACTCAAAAATGAAAATGAATCATTAAATGAATCGCTTGCCAAGTTTTCTAATCCAAGAGAAAGCGTGAAAATATTTTTGAAAATGACTACCCAAAGTTGTAAGAAAGGACTTGAGTATACCACATTTGAGCAGAGTAAATCTAATGCTCCAAGGAACAAAACCAAACCCATTCATGTTAAACCCAAGATCAATTATGTGGCTTGGACCAAAAGACCAACCGAGGAATCATCACTAAATGGCTTCCCATTCCTAGACTCCCGAGAGCTTGTAATTTTTGCAACAAGATGGGACACAAGGTTTATCAATGCAAATTAAGAAAATTAGAAAACCTTGGTGCAAAATTAATTTGGATGCCCAAAAGCATTGGATTTGTGGCTTCAAAGGAAGATCAACATAGACTCTAATGGACAACTAACCTAAATACACACATAAAATGGGTACCAAAAAGATGAGCTCCACTTGATTTAATTTTCGCAGGTTTGTCGTAGAGCTAAGGCCAATAACATATGGTTTATGGATAGTGGTTGCTCAAGACACATGACAGGAGAAAAAAGATTGTTCCATAATATCAACCCATGCAATGAAGGAATAGTAGCCTTTGGAAATAATGAAAAAGGTAAAATAAAAGGTAAAGGAAATGTTTATAGTATTTCAAATGCATGTATTGAGGATGTACTATTTATTGAAGGACTCAAACACAACCTAATGAGTATTAGTCAACTATACGATAAAGGATATAAAGTTGTATTTGAATTCTCTATATGCAATATTATTGATGATGAACACATAGTATTTAGTGGCAAAAGACATGTAAATGTATATTTATTTTGCCTTGATGAACTCGAGGAAAAATGTCTAATAGCCATAGAAAATGATCTATGGATATGACATACAAGGCTTGGACATATAAATATGTCAAATATTAAAACATTGTGAAAAAGAATCTAGTTCAAGGGTTACCAAAGCTCAAATATGACAAGGATAAGATTTGCAAAGCTTGTCAACTATCTAAACAACCCAAAATGCCATTTTCCACCAAAAAGGAAATTACAACAACTAAACAACTTGAATTGTTACATATGGATCTTTATGTGCCATCAGACATTTTAACACTTGGTGGGAAAAAGTACATGTATGTAATTGTTGATGATTTTTCGAGATTTACTTGGATTATACTCTTAGCTAGCAAAGATGAAACATTTTCTATGTTTGTCACATTTTCAAATTTGGTGCAAAATGAAAAATAAAGTTCAATTATTTCCATTAGAAGTGATCATGGTGGTGAATTCGAAAACAATCGATTCATAGAATTTTGCAATGAAAAGAGAATTCACCATACATTTTCTGAACCAAGAACTCCTCAACAAAACGGAGTTGTTGAAAGGAAAAAAGGACAATACAAGAAATGGCTAGAACTATGCTAAATGAGAGTAAGTTGTCCAAAAAATTTTGGGGCGAACCTGTAAGTACAGCTTGTCATGTATTAAATCGAGTCACCATTAGAGCAATATTGAAAAAGACCCCATATGAACTTTGAAAAGGCAGAAAACCAAACATATCATATTTCCATACTTTTGGATGTACATTTTATGTATTGAATAATGGAAAAACAAATTTGAAAAAATTAGATGCCAAAAGTGATGGAGTTATTTTCCTTGGTTATTCATCAAATAGCAAAGCATATAGGAATTTTAACAAAAGAAATCAAATAGTAGAAGAATCAATACATGTTGTTTTTGATGAATTTAATCAAACTCCGATAAAGGAGGATGAATTAGTGATGCAGATGGCACATCGAAGAATTCAAAGGAAAAACAACACGATCAACTAGAGGAAATCGAGCCCAATCTAGAAAATTCTACGGAGGAAAAGGTAAGTGAAGGTAATGATTCTTATAAACCTCCAACTGATTTAAGATTCAAAAATTCCCATCTAATTGAGTAAGTTATTGAAAATATCTATGAAGGGGTAAAGACTAGAAGATCCAAGTAAAATATTTGCGGACAATATGCTTTTGTATCAAAAATTGAACCAACAACTATTGACCAAGCTCTTAATGATGAAAACTGGGTTATTGCAATGCAAGAAGAGCTAAATCAATTTGAAAGGAACAATGTATGGCATTTAGTTCCTAGACCCAATGATTGCACTATTATTGGTACCAAATGGGTATTTAGGAACAAATTGGATGAAAGTGGACTTGTAATAAGAAACAAAGCTAGATTAGTAGCCAAGGGGTATTCCCAAGAAGAAGGGATTGATTTTGAAGAATCATATGCACCCGTGGCTAGATTAGAAGCCATACGCATTTTACTAGCATTTGCTTCTCACATGAATTTCAAATTGTTTCAAATGGATGTGAAAAACGCATTTTTGAATGGATACTTGAATGAAGAAGTATATGTTGAACAACCCCCTGGATTTGAAGAAAAGGATCAATTAAAATATGTTTATAAATTAACCAAAGCATTATACGGACTAAAACAAGCTCCATGAGCTTAATATAAAAGGTTAAATAGATTTTTGATTGATCATGAATTTCAACGAGGAAAGGTTGATACTACACTATTCATCAAGTATATTTTAATTGTGCAAATTTATGTAGATGATATAATATTTGGTGCTACTGACGAAACTCTTTGCCAATAATTTTCTAAGATTATGCAGAGCGAATTCGAAATGAGCATGATGGGAGAATTAAATTTCTTCTTTGGACTGCAAATCAAGCAACAAGCAGAAGAGATATTCATAAATCAGTCCAAGTACATCAAAGAAATGCTAAAGAAATTTGGAATGCAAACCAGCAAGGGAGCAAATACTCCAATGAGTTCAACAATCAAGATCGACACGGACGAAAATGGTAAATGTATCGATCAAAAGCTTTATAGAAGTATGATAGGATCATTGTTGTATTTAACTGCTTCTAGACCGGATATTCTTTTCAGTGTTTGTATGTGTTCTAGGTTTCAAGCATGTCCTAAAGAATCACATTTATTGGCTGTAAAAAGAATTTTTAAATATTTGATAAATACCACTAATCTTGGACTATGGTATCCAAAGGGGTCAACTTTTGATTTAATCGGCTACTCAGATGCGGATTTTGCCGGTTATAAAGTAGATAGAAAGAGTACTAGTGGAATATGTCAATTCTTTGGAAACATGTTTGTTTCATGGTATTCAAAGAAACAAACTAGTGTTGCTCTATCTATGGCGGAAGCCGAATATATAGCCGCCGGGAGCTGTTGTGCTCAATTACTTTGGATGAAACAACAATTAAAAGACAATGGTATTGATTATTACAATATTTCAATTAGATGTGACAATACAAGTGCAATTTGTTTAACTAAAAATCCTATATTGCATTCTAGAACCAAACATATAGATTAAGACATCATTTTATTCGTGAACATGTTGAAAATCATGATGTTTGTTTGGAATATGTGAAAACCGAGGATCAAATTGCTGATATATTCACCAAACCTTTAGCAAAGGAATCATTTTACAAAATTAGAAATGATATGGGGATGATTGAGTTAAATTAGAAATAGCTAGATGGAAAAATGGACTTAGAAAAGTCCAAGTTGATAAGTCAAGTCGACTCCAGGGCCCCCAAGTCGACTCCAGTGAAGTCGACTTGGGTATGGTGGAGTCGACTCCAGCGCGTGACCATCGGACTTCCGCCACTTTCTTCCTTTCTCCCTCTTCTTCTCCTTTTTCCTCTTCCTCTTCATTTCTCTTCCCCGCACGACAGCCTCTTTCTTTTTCCTCTCCGGCGATTTTTCATCTCCGGCCATTCTCTCATCTCCGTCCCTTTCCTCATTCCTCTTCTCTCTCTCTCGCTCCTGGTCACTCTCTCTTTTCGGCAGACCTGCCTTATTCCCTCTCTCTATCATCTCTTTTTCTTTCTTTCTCTCCTCCGGCATATCTCTCCTCTGCTTCTCTCCCTCTCTTCTGGCTCTCTTTATTTCTCATCTCCGTCCCTCTCTAATACTCTCACTGTCATTTCCTCTCTATTTCTCTCAATATACCATCTCCTTTTGGTTTTCAAGCTCCATTTGAATATCACATTTCAAATTCCATCAAACTCAATGGCTCCCAAATCCAGATTGCCAAAACGTGCCGTATCCAAGCCTTCGCTCAAACCAGTCCCTAGAACATCTGGTCCCCAAGCTGAAGAAGAGGTCCCAAGGAGACAACGAACCCCCTCAAAGCGTGCCCGAAAAGAACCATCTACTTCCACAGGCCGCAGAGTCTGTTTCCAAGCTGGGACTCCATCAACAATGGCTGCCCGGGAAGAACAACCCCAGACCTCGCAAAGCACGCAATCTGGGGCCAGAAAAAAGGGAGCCACGGCTGCTAAAGCCCAAGTCTTGAAGATGTCGACCACATACTTCAAGACAGAACTGCAACACAGCCGTTTTTACAAAAACTTATATGAGCGTAAGATATTCATCCCTAAGATCATAGATTTCAAGTTTATGAGGGACTATGGGTCTGATATTGAGGAGTTGTTAGATTTCCAAGGATGGACCAAACTACTGAAAGAAGATGAAAGAGTTTTTCCTGATCTGACCAGGATCTTTTACTACTTATGGGATGAAGAATATTTTGGTACTTTTGTAAAGGGTGTGGATATGTTTTTTAGTATTGAGTAACCCCAAATCTGGATCAGGCAATTATGAATATAGGGCAAATTTTAGAGGTCCCCTATGAGGATGAGCCACTACCAGAAGATCTTACCCTCACACAGATCTACAATCAGCTCACCTGGAGCAATAAGTATCATCCTGGGATCAAGTTCCTGCACTATATGGACTTATCCCTGAGGTTACGGGTTCTACGTCTACTCATTGCCCATTGCATTTATCCAAAGGGTGGCGGAAGGAACCAACTAAACCCACGGGAGGCAAGAATCTTGTGGAAAATAGTGAACCGGGTCAAAGTGAGCCTCCCACGATTATTCATCGAAGCACTGAGTTCTAGGAAAGACAACCCACGAGGGGTTTTGCCTTATGGCACTTGGATCACTAAGATCCTAGAACATTTTGGAGTTGATATTGACGGTGAGCCATTCGAGGTATTAAAACTGACGAATGCAATCAATAAAGCATTGATCCAAAGAATGAAGATCAATGTAAATCAGCTCAGAATTCAAGAAGAAATGGGCGCACCGGCTCAAGACGAGGTCAGGGATGCACGGGGACAGGGGGAGCAGCCCCCATCACCTCTAGAGGAGTAGCCAGGTCCACCTCAGGATGATCACGAGGCACCTGCATCGCCAACATCCTATGGATCCTATTCGCCTTGCGGCTCAGAGATCCCAGATCCTGCACCACAACCACCATCTTGGGATATGACAGTGAATGCAATCCGAGAGCATTTAGAGCAAGTAGAAGACCGGTTGACTAGTCAGATCTCCGGGGTTCTTACGGCCATTATGGATATGCATTCCCGCCAAGATCGTATGGATCGGGAACTGTGGACCATTCGATACCATCTGGCATCCCGGTACCATCGAGCTCAGCTCATCCCCGAATTGGATCCGTTTGATACTGGATCAGTTCACAGAGATCCTACACCGGCACCTGTTTCATCATTTTACTCCTCAGCCCATATTCGGCCTATCCGACCGATTTTCTATCCCATATCTGCGTTCCAATTCACCAAATCTCTCCGTGTCGACCCCTATTTGCTGGATCGACAAAAAGGGGGAGAATAGTTGCGGTTTGAGTTTTAGGATTTTGGGTTGGGTAGCTTGTATATAGGTTTTTATTTGCTTTTGAAAACTTGTATGAAATTTTTGATTACATGAAAAGGTTGTTTATGATTATAACTTGTATTATGCTCTGATTCCAAATGCTCTGTTTCATGACCAGATTAAGTATGCTTTGCTCTGATCACTAATGATTTGCTTTGAAATGGATTGAATGATTGTTTAAATAAGAATTCAAATTGTGATTATTTGAAACAACATATGCAAATGATGAAAATGAAATATATATGACAGTTTCACCAAGTTCAAAAGGCAAATGACTTATGACTATCCTAAAAATAGGATAAAATGACATATTGAAAGGTATAAACTCAAATTGGTTTTGTCAATCATCAAAAAGGGGGAGATTGTTGGAAACAATTGATAAAATCAAATACAAAATATCCCAAGCATGTGTTTTGATGATTAACAACACAATTTGAGTAAGTTTTAACTACTAATGTGTTTTGTGTTTTGTTTAAGGATATAAAAATGAAAAATATGAAGTATGACAGGTCAAGTTGATCTCCAAGTCAACTCAGACATCGACTTAGGCCAAGTCGATCCCCAAGTGGACTCCGGCAGCGACTTCAAGTGCCTATTTTTGTCCAGCGTTGAAATTGGGGACCAAGAGGTGCCGAAGTCGCAGACGAAGTCGACTCCACATACGACTTGGGTGAAGTCGCAGGCCAAGTCGACTCCAGCATCGACTTCAGTTGGACAGGGCAGAATTTCGGAAGTCAAGTCGAAGGACAAGTCAAGTTAAGGTCAGACTTGAGTCAAGTTGAAGACCAAGTCGACTTAAATATTCGACTTGGAACATATGAAGATTAATCCAAGTCCAAAGCAAGCAGGTTGCATAAATTCATCCATTTAGATCAAAGACTATATATTGGACTTGTTCTTGCAACCAAGACTCAAGTTTTCAAGATTCCTTAGATATGAAACTAAAGGATTTTCATGCAAAGTAAAAATATTAAAACTTAAAAAATGCAAATCAAAGGAGGAACACCTATGCTGAAGAAGTTAAGCAAGCAAAAGACATTTCAAGAAAGTTTAAGCAGACTTGGCAAGATCATGAAGGTCAAGTCGCAAAACGAAGTCGACTTCAGCATCGACTTGGGCGAAGTCGCACCTGAAGTCGACTCCATATGCGACTTGGGTCAAGTCCAAGGCCAAGTCGACCCAAGGATCAACTTGAACAAATGGAGCAAAGCCGAAGTCGTAGCCGAAGTCGACTCCAGCATGCGACTTGGGCGAAGTCGCACACGATGTCAACTCCACCTGCGACTTGGAGAAATAATGTTCGAATTTTTGAACGTTGGAACATTTATTACGCGCCAACCAACTCCATAACGTTGAAAATTCTCCCTCCTCTATATATAGACACTTAAGCAAATGTGGAAATAGTTCTCATTTGTCAAGTGATCAACTTTTTCGGCAAGTTTTCCGTTCACAATTATTACTGCATCACATCGTCTTTTCTTCATTGTGAACTTGTTTCCTAATTTTTTTATTTCCTCATATAACGAATCATATGCTTGTTATAGTTCTTCCAATTCAGCACATTTGAGACAATCATTTGTAAAAATAGAAATAGAATTTGGTTTAGAGGTTACCTCTTCACTACTAATGCAGTTTGTTGAAGCGGTTTGATCCTCTAAAATTTCTATTGCTGTTAGACATAAATTAAGGTCTTCTTCCATGATGGCCATGCAGCAAATTCTTACATAATTTGTGGCCTCATTTCTTCATTTGAGGAGCTGCATGTTGTAGATGTCTCCTCGTTGACATACATGCTTCTTCCTTTAATCTTTTGAAATCTTATGATTTCTCCTCGATCCTTCTTATCCCTTCGCTCCTTTGTTTTAGTCTCTTCGGGCGTTGGGCATTGGGCTTGCATATGCCTCGTACCCCCGCATCGGAAACACTTTGTTACCTCCTTCTTTTTCTCCTTTGGATTTCTTTCTTTGAAGCTCTTCAAATTTCTTCCTTTCCTCACAAATTTTCTGAAACATCTTGTGAGCAAGGCAATTTCCTCATCGTCATTTTGAGATGATGAGATGAAGTCGTCTGATGCTTGTGCGGCTTTTAAGGCGATAACTCTTTTGCCTTTGTGTTGTTCTTCATTTCTCTTCTTTATTAGCTGAGACATAAGTGAACTTATTAGATCTTCTAGCCGTAGTGTATTGAGGTCCTTTTCTTCCTCAATGGCCGTGATTTTCGGAGTCCAAGATTTGGGTAGCGCTCTTAAGATCTTCATTACCTGCTCGGATTCAGAAATTGCTTTTCCAAGACCTTTCAAAGCATTAGTAATCTTAGAAAATCTCGCAAATATTTTAGAAATATTTTCAATTTCGAGCATTTTAAAACTTTCTAACTCTCTAATCAAAATATTTCTCCTAGTCCCTTGGACTTGAGAAGTTCCCTCTTATATGGATATAAGAGTATCCCAAATTTCTTTAGCAGTTTGGCATGAAGATACTCGATCATATTCGGATGCCGTCAATGCATAAAAGAGGGAGTTCATGGCCTTTCCGTTGCTTTTAACAACTCTTACTTCCTCCTCAAACCATGTGGAAGCTCTTTCATCGGTAGGCAACACAACACTGTGGCGCCCCGAACCGGGGTGCCTAAAAGCCTTACTCCAAGATCTTGTCGATTGGTAAGTGTGAATCAGGATTGTTGCCCTAATCACGTGGCGGATACTTAATTGGATCTTGTCCAAAAAAAAATTTCTTTTATCATATAGTGTGGCGTCCCGAACCGAGGCGTCCACATAGTCCTTACCCAAGATCTTGTCAATTGGTAAACGTGACTCAGGATTATTGCCCTGATCACACGGCGGGTTCTTAATTGGATCTCTCCAAAAAAAAAATTTCATTTCTTTCTTTTTCTTTTCTTTCATCACATAAATATATACTCATCATCATTCATAATGGACTTATCCATATCATCATAAATCATCAATTTGTTATATTATTCATAACTTCATAATTTCATATAATTTATGTCCTTTCTCATCATATCCTATTAGGGAATCTATTCATACAAAAATCTACTAACCTTTGTAGATTTTTTCTTTTCCTTTAGCAACACATGTGGCGCCCCAGCCCGAGCGTCACAACCTTACCTCAAGATCGTTCGACTGGTAAACGTGATAAGGATTATTGCCCTGTCACATGGTAGGTTTTAACGAATATTTATCCAGTTAATCCTAACTCCTTAGGATTTTATATCATTTATACATTCTATTTCCATCAAATGCCATTTTAGGCCATTATATCATTTGAGAGTTACACATGTCATCTCATAATCTTCATACTTAACCATATCATGATATTTCATGCCTTAGCATTTACCCATAAAAATTTTTTTGCCAATCCATAGGCATAAATAGCATAATTCTTCTACAACATCGAATAACAATTTAATTGTTAATATTCATATAATCATTCAACCCTTAGATTCATATACAGGTACTCATGGAAATTTATTCATCCTTGAATCTCCACCTGTGCTCCTTGCCTCCTTCCTTCCACCTATCTTTGGGTTTGGAAAACAAAACGTGAGTGATAACTCAGTAAGCAAGCTTAGGGTTTTCATGCAATTCATTTTGAAAGCAACATTCTTTAAAAATATTTCTCTCCATTCAGTAAAGACACTTAACAAGTGATCAACTACCTTTGGAGCAGAAAACTTTTTATAAACCTTTCATAAACATTTCATGAAAATCATTCATGAAAAACCATTCACGTAAACCATTCGTAAATCCCAGTTTTTGGGCATTTTATAAACATTGGATGTGCAAATTCATCATTTCCATTGATGACGTTATCTTTCATGTGACGGTACGCTAGCATGGGGAACACTCTTTCATAGCATGATCCTTTCCATCCTTGGCGCCGGACCTACCGACTTGGCAACGTCAAGGGGGACTCCTTGTCCACTTACTACCTCGACTAGCCTACTTGATTTTCATTCCATGCATGACTTTTAGTCACCCCGGCATCATATACCCCCTTACACATGGAACTTGTCATTCTCATGTAGAGAATTCTTTGCACCATCCCTTTTGAAACATTGTTTCAATGAAACATCATATAAACTCATGTTTCAACACATTTCAAGCATAATTACGAAACAATAAGCAATCATTTATTTCAATGGAAATAAGCATTTCAATACGCATATAGACAAGGAATGACCATCCTTAAATACCTTGTAATGAAAACCAAAATCATTTAGAAAGCTGCTTGCTTACCTCGCTTGCTTAGCTTTCCGTTTCGCATATCCCTTTGCCTTTGCCTATACATGTAAGAATGATATAACATTCATATATTTCCTTTGCTTGCATTCAACTCAGTTTTCCAACTCATTTTCATTAACATACATGATTCCTTCAACTTCTCAAGTCGTTATGCCCGTATAGCACATGCTTGTGCATTACATGGGCTACTACACATCACATTTAGTCCCCTAAGTAGGGTAATCATTCAATCACATAATAATCATCCAATAAATATTATTTAATGGCTCATTACCTTTCTTAAGTCATTTTTCACTCCTTTTCCAAAATTCACACATCGGTGCTCATTTTAAGCACACGTGGTCGCCTTAAGCCTCATTAATTAATTTCAAAATTTGGAGTCATTATATTCACAAAATTAATCATATTTTTATGCATTTTTGCAGAAAATAAATTTACTTATGTCATTTACCACTCATGCATGTCTATCCTTTCACATATAGCCATTTAACAACACATATATGAGGCATTTCATAAATTTTCCAAGTCAGCAACTTAATCCACATTTCAGCATGATAATTATCCTTAATTACCACTATACTTAGGGTATTTTTATGGAATTTAAATCCACTAATCATAGGCCTCCAAAACAGCAACTTTGGAACCCATTTTTCACCCGTTTAATGTGTCTTTTGACACATAACCCTAAGCGGTTCAATAAATCCGAATTTTCAGCAAATAATCCCACTTATCTTAATAAAAATTTAGGGTATTAACATATATATATATATCAATTTGGATCATTTCTACATAGGTTTCATATTTCTTTTTGATTTTCTTCTCCAATTATCTACATATGCTGAAATCAGGCGTACTGAAATCTCAAAATCTTGAATTAATATCAAATAAATTATTTTTGATCTGAAATTTCTAAAATACATTCATAACTATATTAATTAACTTTATTTCCAGCACAAAAAATTAAGAAGTTATATTTATTTTGGTATTTTTACCTTGCTAGACAGCAACATCCATTTTCAGACAGCCTGAATGACGTTAATTATGAAGTATATTTATACCCATCGAATCCTAATTTTTATTTTATTCGTGTGATTATAAATATGTCTTATATATTCTGTAAAATTTTCAGCCCAAATTCCTTGTATAAAAATTATTAAAAATCTTTTGGTGCAGCTGATCCTCCCACCCGTACAACCCTGTTCAGGTTGATTTTCTCAGATTTTTAATTTGTAACTGGCTTATCCTTTTAAGCTGAAATTTGGGTTGTTGCTTAATCACACCATAATGATTCTTTCCAAAACTTTTCATGCTAAAATTCATCCATTTAATGTTCCGTTCATATTTTAGTTTACAACATCATATAACTTCCAGATTTGAGGTATAAAATCAAAACAATCATATACTTACTTGATTAAATGATAATCCCTCCTTTTTCGGGAAAATTGCACCATAGACCCTCTAACTATGCGTATTGGCATTTTGGACCCCAAAGTTTTCGTATTAGCATTTTAGACCCCCGAAAGTTTCGACCTTTGCGTTTTACCCCCCGTGCCCTCACGCCGTCAACAAATCAGTGCCTAGCCGTCCGAAATGACCAGAAAAAGATGAAAGTAACCTCGTGTATATGTTTTAAAGGGAAGGAACGAATTCCAGGGGCTGCTCCGTGACGGACGGTTCTTCGTGCTTAGCGGCTACCGAACGGAGTCACAGGGCTGGTTTGATCGGGGCGGCGAGTGCTACGATCCGGAGACCGGCTCTTGGGTCGAGCTGGACCATGTCTGGCCGTTCCCCAACGCGAGCCCCAGGGGCACGTGCTGCGCCCTCGCACTCTGGGGGAAATCAGAGCCGTCGATGTGGTTCGTGAACACCGGGAGCGGTGGGAGGAAGGGCGTGATGGAGTTTGACTTCAAGGACAAGGAATGGAAGCTAGTGGGGCCTGCCCCGGAGGGCTTCTGCTCGTCGTCTTCGCCTTGCGTGGCTCTGATTAGTGGCGAGCCGTCGTCTTCCGATCGAATTTTTGCGATGGCGTCGTGGCAGGAAGAGCGCGGGGCGCACAGGCAGCGGGCGTGCACGTGGGAACTGGGTACTCGTAAGTGGACGCATGTCGATACTCCGGCGGAGTTCTCGGGTTTTGTCTACTCCGCTACTTCCCTTTACCTGTGAGGCGGCGAGGGCTGTGTATATGTCCTGAAGTAAACAGCCTGATCCATGTTCAAGGAATGAGACGGTAATTTATCGAAACAGATTTTCAGACGAAGTGAAATCCAACCTATTGAACCTAATGTGGAAATTAGAATGACTGCTGTCTAAGCATGCCATTGTTGGCCAGGTATGGTTTTCACAGACAGACTGGTCTTCTCCCCATAGTCAAAAGCCAGTGAAAAATCATGACGGTCAGGCCAACCAAAACGAATGGAAAACACAGGTAACGGTTTTGAACAGCCAGATTACTAAAGCCCATTTGGAAGTTCGTACATCTTCCAAAATCCTTAATTGGATCAGCAGAAGGAAAGAACATGGAAACCCACCCCACCCCACCCCACCCGTTCCTTCCCTTTAAAACATATACACGAGGTTACTTTCGTCTTTTTCTGGTCATTTCGGACGACTAGGCACTGCTTTGTTGACGGCGTGAGGGCGCGGGGGGTAAAACGCAAAGGTCAAAACTTTCGGGGGTCTAAAATGCTAATACGAAAACTTCGGGGTCCAAAATGCCAATACGCATAGTTAGAGGGTCTATGGCGCAATTTTCCCCTCCTTTTCCCCTTTCTTTTTCGTTCTTTTTCCTTCCTCCTTTCTGGTCTAGAGCCGGACGTGAGCTGCTGCCTTGGGGTGCAAGTTTCAGCACTTAGAAAATATTTTCCAATATCTCATTTCCACATGACCGATTATCCCCCTTATAGAGCTGGAATTTTCAGCTATGGGCCCCACTTGTTGCTGCATTTTCCACAGCCATTGAATGCCCTCTTATCCTCTTATGTGCTGGTGAACTCACAGCCAAGTAAATTCACTTTTTACCATTTTTCAAAAATCCAAAAATCTGTTTTAATCACAACCGTCCACTTGTCCACAATTGCCCTTCTTTACTTAGTTCTTAAGTAACTTGTTACTTTCTCTCTAAGAAACTAACTTCTCATCATAATTAGATTAATCCATTCCATTCATCTCATAGATTTCATAATTTTATTCCATCGTTTCAAATTTCATCTCAAACCGACGTTTCTACGTCAAGTTATGACCACTTGAATTTATCTTTTAGATTTGGTAATAAAAATAATTAATTATCACCCTAATCACATCATGATTCCCTTAATCCAATTCATTCATAAGATTGGGCCCACCGTCGTGAGCTTACCTTTCAAATTTCATCGAAATCCGCCTTGTAGGCGTCAAGTTATGAATTTTCTATCATTTTTCACCTTAATTCCAAAATTACACTTTAATCTCCATAAATTAAATCATGGTAATTAACATGATTATTCATGACACCTTATCACCTTTAAATCCTCATTTAGCCCCTCGGGTCATATCGACTCACTTTGGGCTCCGGCGATTAAATTTTGAATCACCATTCGGAATTGAACCCTAATTGCAACATATCATAAAATCCTAAAATCATCCAAAAATTCCATTTAATCATATATAAGTAACATGTACATGTTCAATGCACACTTTAAATCCTCCTTAGGTTGGGATTTCACAACACATTCCCTTCATCTCTTGGCTTTCCCTACACCTGTCTGAGGTTGGGAAAACAAAACATGAGTCGAAACTCAATAAGCAAGCATTTTTCATTTTAAATGCATTCCTCTCCATTTGATAGAAGACACTTACCAAGTGATCAACTACCAACGGAATAGAAACTTTTTTATAAACTATTTTTGGAAACCTTTCATAAATCATTCATGTAAACCATTCATAAATGCATTTCTCTCCATTCGATAGGAGACACTTAGCAAGTGATCAACTATCAATGGAATAGAAACCTTTTCATAAACATTGGATGTGCAAATGCTTCCCTTTCATTCCTGACATAAACCTTCATGTGCGGGTACGCTAGCCCAGGGAACATCTCACATAGCATGGTCCAATACGCCGGCTGTCTCCGACTTGACCTCATCAAGGGGAACCTCTCTTCCTCTTGATGCCTACATGGTCTCCTACATGCATGACTTTTGATTTTTCCGGAATTATATACCTCTTACACCAGGTAACTTATCATTCTTATGTAGAGAATTATTTGCACCATCCCTTTAAAAATATCATTTCAAATTCATACTTTCATTTTCAATCAGTGTATGAAAATACAATGCATTCATTCACACATAACATTCCTTTGCCTCCACCTCTGGGGAGGACGCCGTCGGCACACAGCCCATACGACTCGGCAATAGTGAAGGGGGACCCTCTAATCCGATTTCTACCTCCACCAAAGTCTCTTCATTATACATCATACATGTGCACATGTCCATGAACATCACATGATATCAATATGCCGGCATGACTTTTCGTAAAAACTCATAAACATTCATCATTTCAAAACGTTATAGGAATGACCACCCTTAAACACATTTCATAAATAGTTGAGAATAAAATCGCATTTTCAAAGTTGTGCTTGCTTACCTCCTCAGTCCGTGTCCTCCACCTTTTCTTTTCCTTTTCCTATACAAGGAAAAATGACATTTTATCTATATCATTTCCTTTCTTAGTTTGCTTCCCACGCATGCTTTATAGTCATTTATTACCTCATTTCTTTAGAGGTTAATCTTATAATTATACTTGGTCATGACCTCCTTATATGGATTTTTATCCATAAATACTTTAAAAAAATTTCATCCATATATCCTCATAAAATATAAAAATAAATCTCAATTTTTCGCAAAATCACGCTGTTTACTATTTATAGTACGGTAGCAAATTACTATTCATCATCAATGTTCACGATCACTGTTCATGGGTACTGTTCACTTGAGGTTACTATTCACAGCTACGTGGGTTAGTGTTCATGGGTTCCAAAATTTGACATTTTTTTCAAAAATAAAAAATACTATGACATAGCTTATGCTTAGTATATCTTGGGAAATTTCATACATTTTGAATTTATCATCATTTACTTGGCTAAATAAATTATTTTTTTATATTCTAAAAATCAATATAAATTCACTTAAGCATAATCCTTAATTCCAAAAATCATGAAATTAATATATCATCATTCAAACATCATATTTATCATATTCATACATCCCAAATCATCATTTATCAAATTTGGAGCATTATTTTCACATATCATATGCTATCTTCCCGAATGCTCCATCTTTGCTCCAAATTTTCGACGTTTCAGCATAATTCCAATTAAGCATTATAACTTTACTTATTTTCTCATGCTTAGGCCTATATAAGCATGGTTTTACCTTACTTAACACCCAAATAAAATTTGGGAAGAAATCACTTACCCGAAGTGAAGATATCATTCTTTTTCTCAAACTTTCTCCTCTTCTTTCTCCTCAAGGCTAAAATGTGGTGGGGCTAAAAATGCTCAAATGGAGCTGAGATGAAGTGCCTTGGACGTTCTCCCCTGCCCCCTATTTATACTTTTTGATTTTTCATCAAATTAGAATTTACCCCCCCTTGCTTGAGGTATTAAATTATAAAATGTATTTTTTTTATAATTTTAAAAGGTGCATTGAGCCAAGAGCAGCCACCCTATGCCTGCTCCAGCCCACCCTATGCAGCCCTATTATTTGTTTTTTTATTTTTAAAATTATTTAATTTAAGCTAAATATATCCTAACCGTTGATTTTGGGTGATGATGATCATGGACCATTGATTTGGTCAAATATTCCCAGCCACCACAGCAATTGCTGCTGTTCATTTATTATTTTTTATCTTTTTAATTATTTAATTTAATAAAAAGTCAAAAGTAGCATTAATGGAAAATTAAGCTACTTTTTTTATCTCCTTTTGACGTTTCATCTTGACCCTTGATTTGTGATTTTTGATCAATCTTGGACCACTCATCATGTTCATCATCATATTTTGGCCATCCATAAAAAATTTCATCTCAATCCGACATCCAGATTGCAAGATATGAATTTTTCTTCATTTTCTTCACAAAAATCCAAAAAAATCCGAAAATTATTATTTTAATCCAAAAAAGCACTTTTGTCCTTTAGTGGGAAGATTCCTTTTTCGTCTTTTATGATTAAGTTAATCCAAAGTGATTAACTTAACATATTCGTTAATCTCACATTTAGTATTCACGTTTCATTATTCACGTGCACTATTCATCCGAATTTCATAATTAATTATTTTAACCTCTATTCCCATATATTTTCATACTCATGAATATATATATTTTATTAATACATTACCTAGGGTTTACAACCCTAGGGTTTCATACACGTGTCTAAGATCGGGGTTTCACAATCCTCCCCTCTTACAATAAGTTTCGTCCCGAAACCTATTTTCTTGAAAGAATCCATCACACTTCTGCTGTGCAACTTTAATATTTCCCATCTTATCATATCATCAATCATTGATCATTAATCATCAAATAGTCATAGCATCATATCTCTTAAAGAGGTTAGTATTAACCACTTTTCATTCCATATACACATGACATGCATGTGTAAATAAATTTGATTTTATAGCAAAGAATCATCTTTGCATCAAAAATATCCTCTATTAATTAATCTTTCAAAAGTCGATTAGCCTCTTCCAACTTTTGTTAATTCCTTTTCACTACATATTGTCTACAACTAGGTCATGCCTGTGTAGACTACAATCTAATCTTATTTCCATAAACCCATCATTATTGTGGAGAGATAATCCTCTCGCACCTATCTTCAAATGCATCTAGATTGGAAAATAATTCCAAACAATTCATTTTCTTCCTTAATCTATGACATTCCAATTCTATATCATGATATATGATACTATCTTCTATGGTATCACACATTTCCTATCATCCATAATTTTTTTCTTTTCACGCCTATTTATCAATCCCCGCTCTGATACCATCTTCTGTGGTATTAGACCTATCCTTTAATCATCCTTTATTTTCTCCTTCTCTCACCTATTTACCAATCCTTGCTCTAATACCAATTTCTGTGGCGCCCTAAACCGAGGCGTCCACATAGTCCATACTCCAAGATCTTGTCGATGGGTAAACGTGACTCAGGATTGTTGCCCTGATCACACGGCGGGTTCTTAATTGGATCTCATCCAAAAAAAAATTTCATTTCTTTCTTTTTCTTTTCTTTCATCACATAAACATATACTCATTATCATTCATAATTGACTCATCCATTTCATCATAAATCATCAATTTGTTATATTATTCATAACTTCATAATTTCATACAATCTATGTCCTTTCTTATCATATCCCATTAGGGAATCTATTCATACAAAAATCTACTAACCTTTGTGGATTCCTCTTTTCCTTTAGCAACACATGCCCTTCATCTCTTGGCTTTCCCTACACCTGTCTGAGGTTGGGAAAACAAAATATAAGTCGAAACTCAATAAGCAAGCATTTTTCATTTTAAATGCATTCCTCTCCATTTGATAGAAGACACTTACCAAGTGATCAACTACCAATGGAATAGAAACTTTTTTATAAACCATTTTTGGAAACTTTTCATAAACCATTCATGAAAACCATTCATAAATGCATTTCTCTCCATTCGATAGGAGACACTTAGCAAGTGATGAACTATCAATGGAATAGAAACCTTTTTATAAACATTGGATCTGCAAATGCTTCCTTTCCATTCCTGACATAAACCTTCGTGTGTGGTATGCTAGCCCAGGAAACATCTCACATAGCATGGCCAATACGCTGGCTGTCTCCGACTTGGCCTCATCAAGGGGAACCTCTCTTCCTGTTGACGCCTACATGGTTTCCTACATGCATGACTTTTGATCTTCCCGACATTATATACCTCTTACACTAGGTAACTTGTCATTCTTATGTAGAGAATTATTTGCACCATCCCTTTAAAAATATCATTTCAAATCCATACTTTCTTTTTCAATCTATGTATGAAAATGCAATGCATTCATTTACACATAACATTCCTTTGCCTCCACCTCTGGAGATGACGTCGTAGGCACACAACCCATTCGACTCGGCAATAGTGAAAGGGGACCCTCTGATCCGCTTTCTACCTCCACCAAAGCCTCTTCATTATACATCATACATGTGCACATGTCCATAAACATCACATGATATCAATATGCAGGCATGACTTTTCATAAAAACTCGTAAACATTAATCATTTCAAAACATTATAGGAATGACCACCCTTAAACACATTTCATAAATAGTTGAGAATAAAATCACATTTTCAAAGTTGTGCATGCTTACTTCCTCAGTCCGTGTCCTCCACCTTTTCCTTTCTTTTTCCTATACAAGGAAAAATGACATTTTATCTATATCATTTCCTGTCTTAGTTTGCTTTCCACGCATGCTTTATAGTCATTTATTACCTCATTTCTTTAGAATATAATCTTATAATTATACTTGGTCATTACCTCCTTATATGAATTTTTATCCATAAATCCTTTTAAAAAATTCCATCTATATATCCTCATAAAATATAAAAATAAATCTCATTTTTTCCCAAAAACACGCTGTTACTGCTCATACTACTGTAGCAAATTACTGTTCATCATCACTGTTCCTGAGTACTGTTCACGTTTACTGTTCACCCGAGGTTACTGTTCACAACTACGTGGGTTATTGTTCATGGGTTCCAAATTTTGACATTTTTTTCAAAAATAAAAAATACCATGACATAGCTTATGCTTAGTATATCATGAAAAATTTCATACATTTTGAATTTATCATCATTTACTTGTCTAAATAAATCATTTTCTCCATATACTAAAAATCAACATAAATTCACTTAAGCATAATCCTTAATTCCAAAAATCATCAAATTAATATATCATCATTCCAACATCATATTTATTATATTCATACATCCCAAATCATCATTTATCAAATTTGGAGCATTATTTTCACATATCATATGCTATCTTCCTGAATGCTCCATCTTTGCTCCAAATTTTCGATGTTTCGGCATAATTCCAATTAAGCATTATAACTTTACTTATTTTTTCATCCTTAGGCATTATCTAAGCATGGTTTTACTTTACTTAACACCCAAATAAAATTTGGAAAGAAATCACTCACCCGAAGTGAAGATATCATTCTTTTTCTCAAACTTTCTCTCTCTAACTTTCTCCTCTTCTTTCTCCTCAAGGCTAAAACGTGATGGGGGTGAAAAATGCTCAAATGGAGCTGAGATGAAGTGCCTTGGACGTTCACCCCTGCCCCCTATTTACACTTTTTGATTTTTTATCAAATTGGAATTTACCCCCCCTTGCTTGAGGTATTAAATTATAAAATGTATTTTTTATAATTTTAAAAGGTGCATTGAGCCAAGAGAAGCCACCCTATGCAGCCCTATTATTTATTTTTAAAATTATTTAATTTAAGCTAAATAAATCCTAACCGTTGATTTTGGATGATGATGATCATGGACCATTGATTTGGTCAAATATTCCCAACCACCCCCCCTGCAATTGCTTCTGTTCATTTATTATTTTTTATCTTTTAGTCATTTAATTTAATAAAAAGTCAAAAGTAGCATTAATGGAAAATTAAGCTACTTTTTTATCTCCTTTTGACGTTTCATCTTGACCCTTGATTTGTGATTTTTGATCAATCTTGGACCACTCATCATGTTCATCATCATATTTTGGCCATCCATAAAAAATTTCATCTCAATCCGACATCCGGATTGCAAGATATGAATTTTTCTTCATTTTCTTTACAAAAATCCAAAAAAAATCCGAAAATTATTATTTTAATCCAAAAAGTGTTGGTCCCGAGTTAATGACAATTACCCAAGAGGGGAGGGGTGAATTAGGTATTTAAAATTTTTCAACTTAAACAGAAACTTTATCCCGGATTAATCTAGTCCCCTTTTTTTATGAAGAAACAACTGGATAGAAATATAGTGCAGAGTGCAGAAATAAATATTAACAAACAAGATTTTATAGTGGTTCGGGCAACCTTCCCTATTCCACTCTTCCAAGCTCACACCTCTCGTGACTTGGGTTCCACTATGTATTTCACAAATACAACTAGAGCCACTACTCTCTTCTAGATTCCAGCTGTAGAGGGCATCAACAATACACAACACAAGTAGGTGACGAGTTCCACTTCAATCACACACTACTTTGCTTACACTTGATCTTAGTTACCCAAACTAAATCAAGTTCAATACAATAAGTAAAAGTGAAAGAGAGTTTCTACACGTTACTGATTGTGTAGAGGCAAATTTGGCGCAGAGAAGAACTTGTAGTGTAGGCTTTAAAGATTCAGCAACCAGCTCTTGGCAGTTTGGAAGCAAGGTTCTTCTTCTATATGATGGCTTGATCACTTAATGCTCTTGAAGATGGGAATTATGCTCATTCAATGATTTCTCAGCTACCCTCCTCGTTCATATTGAATACCTGATATAATTTGCGAGGGAATCAGAACATTTGGAAGTAGGTGGCACGATTTAATGCGCCAACGTTCAAAAATTTTCAGACCGTTGCGACCCAAGTCGCAGGTGGAGTCGACTTCGGGTGCGACTTCACCCAAGTCGCAGATGGAGTCGACTTCGGCTCTCCGCAATTTCTTCAAGTTCCAATCTGGGTCGACTTGGTCCTCGACTTGACCCAAGTTGCTGGTGAAGTCGACTTCAGGTGCGACTTCACTTCTTCAGCTTCCTAGTTGAACTTGAAGTTCTTGGAGTGCCTTGCTTGCTTGATTTTCTTCATGTTTGGTTGTTCTTCCCTTAATTATATTTTTGGAACTCAGTATAATCATCCTAGCTTGATGTCCTTTTAGCACCGTAACTTGCAAACTTTGAATCCTTAAAATCTTGAATATATGCATGAATAAGTTCATTATATGGTTGAATTCATGCATCTTGCTTGCTTTGGACTTGGATTAGTCTTCATATGTTCCAAGTCGAATATCTAAGTCGACTTGGTCTTCAACTTGACTCAAATCTACCTTGAAATCGACCTAATCCCCGACTTGACTTCTGAAGTTTCTTCCTTGTCCGATCGAAGTCGATACTGGAGTCGACTTGGTCTGCGACTTCACCCAAGTCGCATGCGAAGTCGACTTGGGGTACGACTTTGGCAGCTCTCGTTCTCGATTTCAACTCTGGACGAAAAACGACGCCTCCAAGTCGCTACTGAAGTCGACTTGGTCTGCGACTTCACCACAAGTCGCAAGCAGAGTCGACTTGGGATGTGACTTCGGCACCTCTCATTCTTGATTTCAACTCTGGAAGGAAATGACGTCTTGAAGTCGCTGCTGGAGTCGACTTGGGGATCGGCTTGGCCTAAGTCGATGCCTGAGTCGACTTGGAGATGACTTGACTTGCCATGCTTCATATTCTTCAATTTTATAACCTTTAATTATTTCCACAAACATGTTAGTAACCAAAACTTACTCAAATTGATTTGTTAATCATCAAAACATAGACTTGGCTTATTTTCCACATGTTTCCAAAAAAAAATACTTTTGTCCTTTAGTGGGAAGCTTCCTTTTTCATCTTTTATGATTAAGTAATCCTAAGTGATTAACTTAACATATTCCTTAATCCCACGTTTATTATTCACGTTTCACTATTCATGTGCACTATTCATCCGAATTTCATAATTAATTATTTTAACCTCTATTCCCACATATTTTCATACTCAAGAATATATATATTTTATTAATACATTACCTAGGGTTTCATACACATGTCTAAGATCGGTATTTCACACATAGAGACATACTTATCATCAAATTTCAATTATCATTGATAACATGCATTCTTGTTTTTGTACAATACAGGTTATTTTAACCTGGTCATTTCATACATACATAATTTGAAAACTCCTTACCATATGTTCATTCATACTATATACAGATCAGCATATCATAAAATTTTATTCATACCTTCTTTTCCCTTTCCTTCCTGGCTTGTGCTGTACCTTTCTATGTTTTGAAAAGCAAAACGTGAGTCGAAACTCAGTAAGCAAGCATTTTTCCATTTAAATGCATTTCTTCCGTTCAATAGTAGACACTTATCAATTGATCTACTATCAATCAATGGAAACCTTTTCATAAAACCTTTTATATTTCATACAAAAAACATATGCTTGTAAAAATTTACCTATATGGACATATTTTGTGTCCTAAGATATTTTTCATAAAATTTCCATTTTCCAAGGACATTCTCATGTCCTTAAAATGTTTTCATAAAACCTTTTCAAAACAAACATATGCATCATGAATTACGTTTCTGTCCGTCTAGTAGGTGACACTTACGAAGTGATCACCCTTTCCTCCTTAGGAGAGAAATCATTTCAATTGATAACTCGTGAGCCAGGCAGTTATCCGTGTCCTTCTCCCATTTCTGGGACGGCGTCGCCGACATTTCCCCTTTTGAAGCGACTTGGCCTATGTAGAGGGGGCCCATCTTGCAACAGCGTCCGGTCTGCATATCCTCTACAGTAGACCTAGTACATAACTCATGTGCACATTCCTTTCTCGATATTCATATGCTAGCATGCTTTTTATAAAACTCCACAGACCCTAGTCTGTGACTTTTCCTTTTCAAAACTTGATGCTAGCATATTATTTCAAAATAGTACAGATCTCGGCCTGTATTCCCTTTTCTAACTTGAAAACTTGGTACAACCCAAGTTAACAAGTTAATAAAAATATTTTGTAAGGATGACCAACCTTAAATAATTTTGAAAATATTTAAAGAACACATTTCTAAATCATTTAAAATATTTGAAGGAAATATTTGAGAAATAGTAATTTCAAAATTTTGGTAAAATATTTTTAAATAAATTTTGACCGGTAAAACAATTTCAAAAACATTTTAATATCTAAAGGCAAAAGATTTTGCAAACGCTTTTCTTCCTATTTCTAGGTTTTTCATGAACAAAGGATATACCAATGCATAATTCATTTTTTTTATATGATATCATATTCTTTGACCACACGACACATGAGTTACTTCTATATGAAAGCAAGCTTGTATGATCTTTTGGTCATTACTTAAAAAAAATCTTCATTCAAATCGATTATCGGTTGATCTTCCTTAAATCCGCTTCAAAACATTTTAATAAATTATTTTAAATTCATTTGATAAAAACAAATATTATTTGGAAATTAAAATTTTCTTTTTCCATTATAATGCAACCATTTCCACATTTTTCCTTATTTTCTTAAGGATTTGCTTATGATAAAGCAATTTCCACATATTACAACATTTTTCTTACTTCCATATGGACATAATCCATGGTTGAAATATAAAAACATATAAAATTATTTTCAAAAAAGTTTGCTTGCTTACCTTTGCTTTGCTTTAATCTGACTCCTTTATCCTTTCCTTTCCTTTTCCTATATAAGTGAAAAGGATATACATATTTTATCATACATGAGTCATATTTATTTATGACCTTATTTTTCTACATAATTTTTTTATAGAGGTTAACCTTAAAAATACTTGGTCATTATTTTCTTATATGATTTTTTATCAATAAATCCTTAAAAATTCCATCCATACATCCTTATAAAAATAAATCTCAATTTTTCACAAAATCACGCTGTTTACTGTTCATAGTTACTGTTCATGTCACTGTAGCAAATTACTGTTCATCCGTGGTTACTGTTCATGGATTCCAAAAATTGACATTTTTCTCAAAAATAAAAAATACCATGACATAGCTTATGTTTAGTATATCATGGAAAAATTCATGAATTTTGAATTTATCATCATTAACTTGGCTAAATAAATCATTTTTCTCCATATACTAAAAATCAACATAATTTAACTTAAGCATATCCTTAATTTCAAAAATTATGAGATTAATATATCATCACTCCAACATCATAATTATAATAATCATTCATCCCAAATCATCGTTTATCAATATTGGAGCATTATTTACATATATCATATGCTATCTTCCCGAATGCTCTATCTTTGCTCCAAATTTTTGATGTTTTTGCATAATTGGAATTAAGCATTATAACCATACTTATTTTCTTATGATTAGGAATTATCTAAGTATGATTTTACCCTACTAAATATCCAAAAGAAATTTGGGTAGAATTTACTTACCCGAAGTGAAGAACTCCTCATTTCCTTTTCACTTTCTCTCTCTTTCTTTCTCTCATCTTCTTCCTCTTTCTCTTTGGCTTGGAAACGTGTGGGAGCAAGGGATTTTGCTCAATGGAGCTGGGTGGGAATGCATTTGGACGTCCAAGGCTCCCATATTTATAGTTTTTGATTTTTCATGAAATTATAATTTACCCCCTTGCTCAAGGTATTTAATTCTAAATATTTTTTTCTAATTTCATAAAAGGTGTGGAGCATTGTGCAGCCACCCTACCGCAGCTCAAGCCCCCTATAGAAGCCCTATTTATTTATGATTTTTAATTTATTAAAAAATAAAATTTTAAGCTAATTCAATCTCATCCATTGATCTTTGATGAGGATGGATTTGGGCCATTGAATTTGGGTCAAAGGTCTCCCCCTACCCCTGCACGTCCCTGCCTTGTAGCTGATTTGCATTTATTATTTTTTTATTTTTAATTATTTAAATTTAATAAAAGTCAAAGGAAATTAATGATAAAGATAAGCTACTTTTTTAATCCCAATTGACGTTTAATCCCAACCTTTGATTCATGATTTTTGTCAAATCTTAAACCATTCATCATGATTATCATAATATTTTGGTCATCCATTAAATATTTCATCTAAATCTGACGTCCGGATTGCAGATTATGAATTTTTCTTCAATTTTTCACTAAAATCCAAAATTCTATTAAAATATTAAAAAGTATTTCTATTTCATCCTGTAGTGATTAAATCTCCTTTTTCGTCTTTTTGTGATTAAGTTAATCCAAATGATTAACCCTTAATCACGTGCCTTAATCCCTGAGTTAGTATTCATGTGCACTATTCACGTGGGTTAAATCCTTAATTGCACTATTTTAACCTCTAATACACACATTTGCAAATATAACATATTTCATGAATTTTATTTATTATAAAAAATAGTACAAAAATCTAGGGTTTACAACCGTAGGTTTACATGTGTTATTCTAGAATTGCGGGTTTCACAAACACCATCTTGGATAGTAATCCAAAAATCAATATCTGTAGTCATGATCAACTGTTTCATTCTCAACTTCCAATAACCGAAGTTAGTCCCATCAATTAGGGGCGGTCTAGTGAAAGATTGGCCGTCTGCAAATGCAAGGGTGGAAGTTGATTGGGATGTCATTTCAATAGATCTCTTTGATTAAAAACTCAAAGACCCGCTCTGGTACCACTTGTTGGTCTCGAGTTTATAGCAATTACCCAAGAGGGGAGAGGTGAATTGGGTATTTTATAATTTTTCACTTAAACAGAAATTTGCCCCTGTTTGATTTAATCCCCTTTAATGAAACAAATGAAACATATGGAGAGTAATGACGCAATAAAAATAGAAATGTAAATCACAGCAGTAGGCAAGATTTTATAGTGGTTCGGGCAACCTCCTCTACTCCACTCTTCCAAGCTCACGCCCCTTATGACTTGGGTTCTACTATGTATTCTCAAATACAACTAGAGCAACAACTCTCTTCTAGATTCCAGCTCTAGGGGGCGTGTACAAATCACAGCACAAGTGACTAGTCCCACTCAAGTCACAACACTACTTAGATTTCACTTGGTTCAAAATCCAATAATAAACCAAGTATCAAATACAAATATTAATTCAAAAAGGAAAGTCTACACTATACAGATTGTGTAGGCAAATTCAGCTCGTGGAAGAACTTGTGATGAAAAGATTTGAACAGCGTTAGAGCATGCAGCAAGTTGGAGCTTTGTTCTTCTTGAAAGCTTGTGTTGATCACTTAATGCTTGGAGAAGATGATTGTTGGATCTCAGTTATAGCTCAATGTTCACCCATATCTCGTTCACTTGAATGCATATTTATAAAGGTGGAGTAGATTCGAACGTTTGGAGGTAGGTGGCGCGCATTTAATGCTCCAAAGTTCAAATTTTTCCGACCATTGCGACCCAAGTCGCAAATGGAGTCGACTTCGATCTTCAGCAATTTTTCAAGTTCATGCTTCAGGTCGACTTGGTTCTAGACTTGACCTAAGTTGCAAGTGAAGTCGACTTCGGGTGCGACTTCACTTTCTGTATTTGCTTGAAATCTTTCAAAATCAAATTGTTGGATTGATATTGACCTTGTATGTGTTCTTCCTTGATCATAATTTAGTCGTGACTGGCTTTATCATGTAGATACGCTTGTCTTGGACTAAAACCATCTTCAATCTGACTCAAGTTGGATGCCTGGATCGACTTGGGAATCAACTTCACTTCAAGTCGCATATCGAGTCGACTTGGTTATGCGACTTCACTAGTTTCATATTCAAATTTCAACGCTGGAACTTTTGAACTTCTGAAGTCGATGGTGGAGTCGACTTGGGTCTGCGACTTCACCCAAGTTGTAGATGGAGTCGACTTGACTATGCAACTTTGCCTGTTCTGGATCCGAGTTTCAACGCTGGAAGGTTTGGGCTCTCGAAGTCGATGCTAGAGTCGACTTGGGTCTACGACTTCACCCAAGTCGTAGATGGAGTCGACTTGGCTATGCGACTTTGTATGCCTTGGATCAATTTTCAGCGCTGGATTGTTTTTCTTCTTTCAAGTCTCTTTTGAGGTCAACTTGGGTATCGACTTGACTCAAGTCGATAGCTGAGTCGACTTGGATTGCGACTTGATCTGTCAGATTCAAATTTTTCATTTTTATATTCTTTAAAAACTTTCACAAAACATGTCAGTATCCAACATTTGCCCAAATTGAATTGTTAATCATCAAAATACAGATTTTTGCTTAATTTGACATTGATTCCAACAGTTGCTGTATTGAAATATTTTAAGAAATACATGATTTATGGTTGTGAAATGGACATGTATGGAGAGATAGGCATGAGAAAATGATAACTGGTTTATGTAAATTATCAAAATGCAAAAATGCATGAAAACATGATGAAAAACGTGGATTAAGGTACTATTTTAGTAAATAATGATAATCTCAAATGTTGTCTAAGCTATCAACAAAGTGCTAAAAATGAGCACCGATGTATGAAAAATGAAAAATATGTTAAAAATGATAAATGGAGGTAATAAACCTCCAAATAATGATTTAATGAATGATTATTAAATGAATGTAAGTTTACCCTACACAAGGGTATTAAAAATGGATGAATAGATGATTTGATATGTATAGGTTATGTTGTTAAGTATGAACACCCGACTTGAAAGACAAGTGGGTTAAGCTAGAGTAATGAAAATCCAAATAGATTTATGTAGGTTGGGAAACCATAAGGAATATAAGCATTTGAAGTTGATATGAATAAATGAAATGTTATTTTCATTTATCTAGGCAAAAGCAAGGAAAAGAATGGAAGAAAGGGATTAAGACGATCTCAGGTAAGCAAGCGAACTTTCCAAACTACTATTTTCTTTCTATATGATAATATGAGACTGAAATGTTTATGATTATATTTTGACAAATGGGCACAAGCATAAGTTTTGAAAATGATGACTTTAATAAAAAATCACTAGTTTTGAAAATGACGGCTTTAGTGATAAGTCATAAGTTTTAAAAAAGGATGACATTAATGAAAAGCCTCAAGGTTTGCTTCATGGGAAACAAACAACACTTTTGAAGATAAATGTTTTATTGCAAGTGTTGCCAAAGATTGGGAATGCTTTATGCTAATGGATTTAGAAATTTGCTTATGAGTAAGCAAGTTCTCCATGATGATAATTTTAAAGAATTTTATGTTTTATGCCGATGGTTTTAAGAAGTTACTTATAAGCAAGCAAGTTCTTTACGATGTTGTTTTCAAAGAATTTTATAAGAAAAATGGAATTTTGCTCTTTTTCACAAAGCAATATTGGTAAATAAGTTTTGAATATATTTTATGTTATTTTGTGATAAACGACTATATTTACGAAAGAAAAAGAAAAAGAGATTTGATTTATGGAAAAAGATTAGTTTTTCTATGGAATGTTATTTAAATGTAAATGATGATTTGGACATAGTCCATATGTTTTGAAATGATGTTCGAAAAGCTTTCATTTCCTTTAGATAAGGAAATATGTTGAAAATGTCTTGAAAAATGTTTATACGGATGTTGTTTAATGGGATTTAAGGATGACCAACCCTATAAGTTGATTTCATAAAATGGTTTGATTTCGGGTTGCTAAAGTAGCATGCAAAAGATTATGCAAGCCCCTCTCTATTTAAAAAAATGGTAAGATAGATATGTGGTCAATAATTTGATTTTAGGGTGGTTGAGAAAGGGATGGTATAATTGCATAACTTTTGGAAGCAAAAAGGCCCTGAAATGGAAACCAAGAAAATGTTAGAAAAATACATGGTTTATTTTTGAAAATCCAAAAGTTTTGAAATTCTTTTATCATGCAGGTTTTAAGATGTATTGTTTTTCTCAAACAACTCAAATGTTTATCAAAATGTTTCTCAAAGAATTTAAGAAAGGTCATCCGAAAACTAGATTTCAAAGGACAACTTGTTTAAAGTGGGTGTGCTCGCTTTACAAGTTGACACGGACTGCGGTCTGTGATGTTCTTTTTTAATATATATATATATTTTTAAATACAGACTTGATCTGTGATGTTATGGATGCGAACTGCGGTCTGTGATCCCGGTTTAAAAGGACACAGGCTGCGGTAAGTGATACTTTAAACCACACGGACTGCGGTATGTGATGATGATGTATAGTTCACCAGTACAAGGAATAGGCCAGTTGTAGAGCACGGTTGGGGATGGACCGGGGCCCACTCTACATATGGCTAAGTCGCTAATGGATGGCAGGAGGCCAGCAGCGCCCTCTCTGAAATGGGAGAAGGATAAAGAAAGAGCCATCTGGTTAGCGTGCTATTAGGATAGATTCACTTTCAAAAGGTAGAATGATCATTTGCTAAGTATTACTACTGGATGGGGAGAAATGCATTTGCATATATTTTGCTTTTGAAAAGCCTAAAGATTGGGACGTAAAAATATTTTTACGAAAAGTTATCCTAAAGGGATTTTTATGAAATAATGACCCTAAAAATGGGGTGTCTTACACAAAAGTGTAAATAACAAGGATGAAAGGAAATATTTTCTATGCAAATGCTTTTAAGAAAAGGATTATGTATTTTATGCTTTGTTTATTACAAACAAGCCCCAAGACGGGGATTATGAATGTCCATTTCCAAAGGGTTTAAATAAAAAGTGTTTTTGGACATAAGAATGTCCTTTGCCAAAGAATTTATGAGAAATGTGTTTTAGGACATATGAATGTCTATTGCCAAAGAAAGTGATGTAAAAAATATTTTGGGACATCAGATGTCCTTTGGCTAAAGGAAATTATGATGAAAAATATTTCTAGACATAAAAATGTCCCTTGCCGAAGAAGGCTTATGTGATGATGTTTTGGGACATGAGAATGTCCTTCTCTAAAAATGATTTATGAGGAAAATGTTTTGGATGTAAAATGTCCACTGACAAAAGATGATTTTATGTAAATGTCCTGGAACATTAGAAATGTTCACACAAGACCAAAAAAAGATAAATAAAAAGGGTAAAACGTATATGTTTTGCCTTGACAAGCTCAGACGTGGCTTGTAAATGATTTTAAGTATGAATGTTTTATGAAAATGTTCTAGGACATAGAATTGTCATTATGAACAAAAGATTTTAGGACATATAAATGTCCTCAAGTAAAAAGGTGTTCAAGATGTTTAAGGAAAAAGGTTTTCAAGAAAGTCTTACCCTAAAAGATAAAATGCTTACTTACCGAGTTGTCACTCATGTTTTATTTTTCCAAACCTTAGACAGGTACCGAGAAACTCAAGAGGTTGCGAACCTAAGTAGGAGAAGGAAAGGTACATGATGGTAGCTATGATATATGGATAGCATGATTTAAAGTTTTAAGGTATGTTGATATATATGTGAACTTATTTAGAGTTTTAAGTTCTAAGTGATCCAATGATTGAATGTATGTATGTATGGATGTAAAATGTCATGATTAAGTCAAGAAGACTTTCATTGTAGAAAAACTTGATGAGATGTTATGAAATGAAATATGGAATTCATTACAAGTGTATTAGTGCTTGTATGATGAATGATGTAGCGCGTAAAGAAATGAATGATGATAGAAAAAAATTTGGATGAGATCCAATTAAGAACCCACCGCGTGATCAGGGCAACAATCCTGATTCACATACCAATTGATAGATCTTGAGGTAAGGATGTGGCATCTCGGCCTGGGGCACCACAGAAGGTGGTATCAGAGCATGGATTGATAAATAAGCGTGGAAAGAAAGGTCTTGATATCACAAAGATGGTATCTTAGCAAGGATTGATAGATAGACGTAGAGGAAAAATGGAAAATAATGAAAGAGATAGATTGAAATTATAAGACATATACGATATGAAGTGTCTTTTACCGAGTGTGATTATGAAGCAAAGATATAGCTATTTAAGGAAATGTAGCTTGTTTGCTATATTTCATAACGTAGATGGTATATGAAAGAAAAATGATATGAGGCTAGATGAGATGAAGAAGGAGGTAAGGAGAATCTAAGAAAAGGCAAAGGATAGAAGGGAGTAAGAACAGATGGTGGGTTGAATAATGGAACCCTACATAGAAGACTCCCCATACTTAAGGTCTATCACACTTCACTTAAGATAGCACAAAACTGTGCTATACTTTATATATGTTTAAGGTGCAGCGCCATGGTGACATATGGAAGGCACCAAGGCGCCAACTTTCTAAGTGATTGTTAATTTAGAATTTATAGTTATGATAAAATGACAGATTATGCAAATATAATTTGTATGTGTAAGGAAAAGCAGCCTTACACTATGAAAGGCAAAGATAGAAATCAGAAAGGTAGGAAAAAGAAAGGAATTTCCTTTTGATTCTTTTATGAATATATGATGTTTGATGATATGAAAATATAAATGCGTTTGATTTTATTCAAATGCTAAGTGTATATATAAAAAAAAGGAAAGGTCATTGATCTTTCTAGATCATACAATTGACTATGTATGATGTAAATGATTATATGATCAGAGATGATCATATTGATATAATTTTATATGTTGCTTTCTACAACATACCTATCACCTTGATTTTTGAACAAGGGAAAGACAGTTACAGATATGAGTCAACAGGAAAGAAGAGAAGCCAGTAAATAATTTAAGCTACTAGGGTAAAGAGAACAAGTAAGATAAGGACTCGTCAACGACGGGCAAAATATAAACCCTGAGTCAAAGGTTGAAGGTGGAGCCGCTGCAGGTAACACCTCATAGGTAGAAAGAGTGGACGAAAGGATAACTGCAGCTATAGGAGGAGCTGTGCAACAAGCTACTCGAGATTGGGCAGCCTAAGCAGTAGAAAGAATACTAGGCTTTTGGGAAAAGCCCAACAGGACCAATTAAAGAAGGTAGAAATGATGGACTGGTAAAAGTAATAATTTTTAACCTAGTACCCAAACTTTTAGGGGTTGATAATAGTAATATAGAAACAAATGGAAAGAATATTAATGCCTTTCTAGTTCAGTATCCACCTAAGTTCTCAGGTGAATTAGATTTTATTCATATTGAGCAGTGGATGATTGAAACCAAGAGCATGTTCAAGGTTTGAACATGTAGTCTTATGTAATGCCCAAGCATTGATTGACAATGCTTATAAGTGATAGGAAATCTTAATGGCTATTATGCCATAATCAAAGAAGGTAATTTGGGAGAATTTGATAAGAAATATCTTCCAGTAGGACACCAGGATATAACACATGTTGGTAATGAACATGTACAATTAGGGCAAGGATAACTTACCACTCAAGATTAAGGAACTAGTGTAGGGAAAGAAATGAGTAAGAAAGGTTAACTCAACCAAAGCTAATTGTAGTTATCGGTTGATAGAAAGTCTCTGCAAATTAGCGCAGAAAAGTGTAGCAAAACGTATCTAGTTAGTATGTATGGAAGGAAAAGAAGATTCCATATATGATATCATAAAGTTTGGTATCATGTATCATAGTAAGGAATGGTAGATAGATGAAGAAAAATGAAGGCAATAATGATTACCGAAATTTTCTTCAATTTCGACCACATTGGAAGATAAGTATGAGAGAAATTATCTCTCTATGATGTTTATAAGAAATGAGATTAGAAAAAAATTGATAAGAACCCTTACTAGTTTATGGAAACTAGTAAGGAGACAAGGAAGAAAATGTTTTAGACGGTTGAATACCGATACTCCTATTAGGTAGTCTACGCTAGTATAACCTAGTTGTAGACATTATGAGAGAAGAAGGAATGAATAGCTTAGCAAAAGTGTCTTTTGCTAAGACATGTATGAAATTACATGTATGAAACTCTATATGAGAGCAACTTTTGCTCTATGCTATAGAATGAATCTATTATGTTATATGAATAATATATGCAAATGATTACTATGGATTTCTATTTTGTATGAATGAATGAGTAGCCTAAGTTTTACCCTATGATAAGATGAGAAATTCTATAATTTCTCCATATATAAGAATAATAGTATGCCTACCATAAGAGTAAAAGATGGATGACATAAAGAAAATGACAATTGTATTGGGAAATCCATATGGGATCAGAAAACAGTAGAGATGAATAATAGGTTTATTGGACCAAGGCTAAAAATGCCACCAAGACAGAGTAGCGCAGTGGAAGCGTAGTGAGCCATTGAAGTATCGAAAAAGATGACAAGTTAGCAAATTTATGTGAGCCTTTTCCCGATATTTGAAATGTAATAGGTTTCGAGACGAAACCTGTTATAAGGGGGGATTGTGATACCCAGACCCAAGTAAGGCTTACATATGTGCAATTGGCATATAAATATGGATCATGTAGGATTTTGTGAAACCCTAACCCATGTAGGACCTATATGTATGCATTGAACATGTATATGATAATTATTCATGAATTATGGAATTATGAAGGCATTTTATGATTTTTGCTAATTCGGTCAAAGATGATGCAATTTTTTACTTTTGAAAAATGGTAAAAATGCAAATTTACTTAGTTGAAAACATGCCAGCCCATATGGTAGATAAGGGAGCATTGATTGGGGGTGGAATTGCAGCACCAAGTGGGCCCCACCGCTGGAAAAAAATCCAGCTCTTATAAGCCATGCACGATCAGTTGGAGAGAGGCTTGAGAAAATTTCTAAGTATGGAATTTCCACCCCCAAAGCCAACCCAGCAGCTCACGTCCATATTTTCCAGCAAAAGGAGGAGAAAAACCAAGGGAAAAAGGAAGGAAACTTGAAGAAGAAATCATCTCCAGGCATTAGGGTTTAAGTTGGCTCAAAACCAAGTAAGTATGTGAATGATTTTGAGTTGTTTAACTTGATTCTTAAACTCAAAACTTGGAAATGAAAAGCATTCTTAAATAATATGTAAAATGATGTTTCAACATGCCTTTGCATGAATATGGATTGGGTATTAAGTTTTAAGTATGAATTTTTAAGTTAAGATTGATGAAAGTGACGTTATGCATGCGTATGAAGTGAAAAATTCAAGTTGTTAAATCCTAAATCTCCAAGACAAGTTGCTGTTTTTATTTAATGATTTGATTAAGATATGAATCATTTATTCGTGCCAAAAATATGAGGGTTTATGCTTAAGTGATGAAATTTTGAAGTTATGGAATGCAAAGCATGGATTTTGACCTAATTTCTTAATTTTTGGGTTAAAATGTTATGGAAATGGACTTGCATGTTTTAGGCATGTTATGTAGGGTAAAATACCCTAGGTTTAAGGTATGATGGATTCCTAAAATATTTGGGAGAAATAAACCCTAAATTTGATTTTTATGATTTTTATGAAAGAACGTCAAACCGATGGGAAACGGGTCTCAAAACGTGAGGGTAACTTGCTATTTTGAGAAATGATAATGCATGAATGTTAATTATGTATTAAATACTTAAATATGGATGAGGAAAAATAGATTTTATTTCTGGAAATTCGGAATTATATGACTGCATAGGGTTAAGTGTCAAAAGATGCGTAAAACGGGTGAAAAACGGGTTCCAAACTTGTTGTTTTGGAAACCTATGGGTGAATGGATTTAAATCCCGTAAAAATGGCTTGAATGCAGTGTTAATTAAGGGTAATTAACTCGCTGAAAAATGGATTAAATTTCTGAGTTAGGAAATTTTATGAAATGCATTGTGTTTAAGTGCTAAATGAGCTTATGTGAAGGGATAACGGTAAACGGGTGATGAATGACTTATGAAAAATGATTTTATGCAAAAATGCATAAAAATGAGATGAATCCCATGTCTATGAATCTGTTTGAGATTGTATGGTATTTAATCCAAAATTTTGGACTTAATTTATGAAGCTAAGGCAATGCTATGTAAGTAGAAGAAACACCCATATGTGTGTTTTGGAAAAAAATGTGAAAAATGGCAAAGTAAGCTTAATGAAGCTATGAATGATGTTTATGGAATGAATTTTTTGATATTGAAATGAATACCCTGATTTTAGGGTTATATGTCTATGCTATGTTGTATAATAGCCGAATGTGTGTAAATTATGCTAATGGGTGCAAAATAAGCCATATATGTGTATGATGACTTATGAAGTCAAATAAATGATACGTGTATATGGAATGGGTTGGAAAACTAAAGGAAATATGAAGAAAAAGAAATATATGAAGAATCATATTATTTTTCATGTAGGCAAAGGCAAAGAGAAAGTGGTAACGGAAAGCTAAGGACTTCAAGTAAGCAAGTAAATTTTCTAAAGGATTTTTCCTTTTCTAAATTGTTTCCATAAATGCAATTTGTATTCTAACTTGTTTGATGAAACTATGAAATTATTTCTAATTGGTTTAAGGATGGCCATCCCTTAGCAAAATGATATGGAAATGATATTTTATTTCAAATGAAATGTTATGAAATGTTTCTTTTATAAATGTTGTGGAAAAATGATGTGGTTTGATGTTTATGATTGTAACAGGCCGATGGCCGGTGGCGCCCTCTCTGAAATGGGAGTTAACGTGACGGATGGTCGCCTAGCTAGCTTCCATCCTAAGGGAGATATGATGTTCATGTTCATATTTTTCATATGGCATTATGCATATGAGACCCGTGATGGGTACAGGATTTCATGTTTTCAAGATATAACTTTGAATAAGGTATAAGAATGCTTTCCAAGTTGATTTTAAATGAAAAATGTTGCTTGAAATGATTTGCCTGAAAAATGCAAATAGCTTGCTTATTGAGTTTCAACTCACGATTTTGTTTTCCAAACCCAAAGACAGGTGATGGACAGGACACGGCAAAGGAGCTAGCACCGGCTTAAGGAGTTCATGGATAAATTTATGGAACTTATGTTATGATGTTGATGTGGAATGATTGTTAAAATTACATGCCGTGCTTTATAATGAATAGTTGTGAACTACTTGAATGTTTTATACGAATGACTGTGATATGTACATGCAGTGACATCTAATTTAGGTAAAAGATGAAATGTCGCTGAATAACATGTTTGTATGTAATGAATGGATTGAAATGACTTAAAAATGTATGAATATGAAATTGTAAGAACATGATGTGTTATATGAACAGTTACATGACCATATTTAACAGGATAAATATCCGATAAATCCCGCCGTGTGACAGGGCAACAATCCTGATCACGTTTACCAATCAATCCGATCTTGAGGTAAGGGCTTGGATGTGACGCTCGGTTTGGAGCGCCACAGAGCTTGGTATCAGAGCATGGATTGGTAAATAGGCGTGGAAAATTTCTAAGTATAGGAAAGTTGACAGAATATAAAGAAATATACATGATTAATCATGATTATGTGATGAATTAGATGTGATTAAATGATGCTCATGCATGATTATAACATGATGAAATGCATGATAGATGATGAAATAGATATGCTCATGCGATGATTAGGTATGCTCATGATATGATGAAATGCATGCCATATGATAACGAATTATTGTTGTAATGCAATTCGATTGCTATGTCTACATAGATGGCGGATAGAGGGAAAAGAATGATGAGTGCGGAAGAATTAAGAAGGGAAAGAGAGGAAGAAAATAGGAGACAGAGAAGGGAAGAAAAGATGAATAGATGGTGGGAATCACAGTCTGACAATGCCTCGTTTCCATCAGTCCCCCCTGGATTATCACCAATACGCCCACAGGATCACACTAAAGGAAGTTACTATGACTCTTCGAGTCAACATGCACAGGACCTAGGAGAGCCCTCCAATTATAAACCTAGGGCACGAGTGCTACTGGGCACTTACCTTGGCATTCCCCGGGATCCCCCTATTCCGACAGACAGAATAGATCCACAAGATCTGCAAGACTTTTGGATGAGGACTCAAGCACCGAAAACCCCCGACCCAGGCCCATGGTATAGGTTTGTTAATGGATGTATTCGGTTTCGTTATGGAGTTTCTTAGGATAAACTCCATCAGCAGGAAGTAGACCTAGCCCTTTATATAAACCGGCGTCGTGCCGAGGGAGTCATCGATATGCCCGCACCTCCTAAACCTGATGAGGTTATGTTATATATATATCGGAGAACACGGGTGGAATTTTTCCTCTAACCGAGGTCAATGATGATGATGACCTGATGGAATTCCTCGAACCATTTGAGGAAGAAGAGGAGGAAGAAGAGGAGGAAGAAGAAGAAGAAGAAGAGGAGGAGGAAGAAGAAACAGATGAGGAAGAAGAGGAAGAAGTCGAGGAAGAAATAGCGGAGTTTGTGGGAGATGATGAGGATGAGGATGACGATGATAGTGACGATGAGGTTCAGGCATGGTCCAACACTAGCACTATCACAGAGGCACCCTCACAAGTTTCACGTAGACGTAGACGTCGAGGAAGAGGTCCAGGAGGACGATGAACTTGTTTGCTTTATTTTTATTTAAGCAGATGTGTATATATAAGTGTGGTGATGATCATGTGGTATGTGTATAATTATGGTTGGATGACTTTATGGTTGCTATGGAGAACTAACATGCATGCAGGTGTGAAATGCGCATGCTAAGTTGAATTTGTATATAAGCATGACTTACTTTCGTATGTACTGATTATGAATATGGTATATGTGAATGAATATGTAGACATGTTGAACTTCTAAGGTTCTAGATGTGCCTGAATGAATGAACATGAGCTGAATAGTGTGTTTTGTGGTGATTGAATAAAATGATTGTGACTATGTGATGATGAGATGCACGTGCAATGACTTAACGATTAAATGAAATTGCAATGCATATACAATGATTTTATGATGATTATTAATGAAATGTGTATATAATGATTTAATACTAATTGAAAATGAAAAGTGTTTGTTATATACTCAGATTTAAAATAATGGGGGAAACAAGAGCAGGAGTAAGGAAAAATAAAGAAAAAGAGACAGAGGTTCCAAGCCAACACGTAGTTGGCGAATCTAGCCAACCTAAAAGGGGAAGGCCAGTGACCCAAAATCAAAGGAACCAACAGAGAAGGAATGATGAAAGCCCTGAACGGAATATGGAGGAGGAAAATGAGTCGAGGCAGAATAGACTCATGGAGGAAAGAGTAGCTGCAGCAGTGGAAAAAGCAATGCAGCGGGCCACTAGGGAATGGGCAGCGCAGACTGCCGACATTATACAAGGGTTATGGGAAAGAACCCAACAAGCTTAGTTGGGTAATATGGAAAGAGAAGGACCTGCTCCGAGAGCGGACCCCGTTGAGACACCAGAATCGTTAAGAGATGAAAACCGGCTAATGGAAGCTGACAGAAGAGCCATAAATGCCTTTCTAGCGCAGCGACCCCCGAAATTTTCTGGAGAACCCGACCCGGTTCAAGCAGAGCAGTGGCTGACTGAGATTAAGAAATTGTTTAGGATATCTTCATGTAACAACCGTCAAAAAGTGTTGTGTGCTACCCATTTGTTAGCAAAGGATGCACATGAATGGTAGGAGACCATGTTAATCATAATGCAACGACCCGAGGAAGTGTCTTGGCAAGCATTTGTGGAAGAATTTAATAAGGAATACCTCCCGGTGGGTTTGCAGAGCCAAAAGGTGATAGAATTTGAAAAGTTATATCAAGGGCGGATGACGGTCACTGAGTATGCCACCAAATTCAATGCTCTGGTCAAATATGTCCCTTGGATCGCAAATGTGCCGCAAAATAAGGCACAGAGATTCCAACAAGGGTTAAGGTCATATCTGTTGGAAATATGTGGAAAATAAGCCAAGTCTATGTTTTGATGATTAACAAATCAATTTGAGTAAGTTTTGGTTACTAATATGTTTGTGGAAATGACTTAAGGTTATAAATTTGAAGAATATGAAGCATGACAAGTCAAGTCGATTTCCAAGTCGACTCAGGCATCGACTTAGGCCAAGTCGATCCCCAAGTCGACTCCAGCAGCGACTTCAAGACGCCATTTTCTTCCAGAGCTGAAATCAAGAATGAGAGGTGCCGAAGTCGCATCCCAAGTCGACTCTGCTTGCGACTTGAGGTGAAGTTGCAGACCAAGTCGACTCTAGTCGAGACTTGGAGGCGTCATTTCTGTCTAGAGTTGAAATCGAGGAGCAGAGCTGCCGAAGTCGGAGATGAAGTCGACTCCGCATGCGACTTGGGTGAAGTCGCAGACCAAGTTGACTCCAGTATCGACTTCAGTTGGACAGGGCAGAAACTTCAGAAGCCAAATCGGGGATTAGATCGATTTCAAGGTAGAACTTGAGTCAAGTTGAAGATCAAGTCGACTTCGATGTTCGACTTGGAACATATGAAGACTAATCCAAGTCGAAAGAAAGCAAGATGCATGAATTCAACTATTCTAATCAAAATATATTGGACTTGTTCATGAATACAAAAGATTCAAGACTCAAGGACTCAAGGTTTGCAAATCATGGAGCTAAAAGACATCAAGCTAGAATGATAACACAGTGGTCCAAAGAGATATAAATCAAGGAAGAACAACCAAACATCAAGAAACTCAAGCAAGCAAAGCATTCCAAGGATTTCAAGTTCATCAAGCAAGCTGTCAAGGTAAAGTCGCACCCGAAGTCGACTCCACCTGCGACTTGGGTCAAGTCGAGGACCAAGTCAACCCAGACTGGAACTTGAAGAAGTTGTGAACAGGCGAAATCGCACCCGAAGTCGACTCCATCTGCAACTTGGGTCGCAACGGTCGGAAAATTTTTGAACGTTGGCGCATTAAATGCGCGCCACCTACCTCCAGACGTTCGGATTCCCTCCACAATTATAAAAGGCATTCAATATGAATGAGGAGGAGAGCTGAGAATTCATTAAGTGTGCATAACTCCTATCTTCAAGAGCATTAAGTGATCAAGCCAACATTGAGAAGAAGAACTTTGCTTCAAAACTGCCAAGAGCTGCTTGCTGAATCTCTAAGCTTACACTACAAGTTCTTCTCTGCACCAAATCTGCGTCTACACAACAGTAATGTGTAGAGACTTTCTTTTGTTATTACTTGTTGTATTGAACTTGTTTTAGCTTGGGTAGCTAAGAACAAGTGTAAGCAAAGTAGTGTGTGATTGGAGTGGAACTCGTCACCTACTTGTGCTGTGTATTATTGATGCCCCCTAGAGCTAGAATCTAGAAGAGAGCAGAGGCTCTGGTTATATATGTCCCCTAGAGCTAGAATCTAGAAGAGAGCAGAGACTCTGGTTGTATATACCCCCTAGAGCTAGAATCTAGAAGAGAGCAGAGGCTCTGGTTGTATATGCCCCCTAGAGCTAGAATCTAGAAAAGAGTGGAGACTCTAGTTGTATTCGCGGAATACATAGTGGAACCCAAGTCACAAGGGGTGTGAGCTTGGAAGAGTGGAGTAGGGAGGTTGCCCGAACCACTATAAAATCTTGTGTGTTCATTTTTATTTCTGCTCTTTACATTATTGCTCTCATTTTGTTTCTTCATAAAGGGGACTAGATTAATCCGGGGTAAAGTTTCTGTTTAAGTTGTAAATTTTTAAATACCAAATTCACCCCTCCCCTCTTGGGTAACTGCCATTAACTAGGGACCAACAATATCTACGGGAAAGCCTTGCACGTCTGCTGATAAAGGATTATGCTTCAAGTCTGGAGAGAGCAAGAGCTTTGGAGATTGAGTCCTTGAGAACCCAAGAATTAAGGTTGGGTTCGAGGGCGTTCAATATGGGTCCTAAGGAATCAGATATGGGAAAAGAGAAAGATAGAAAAGGCAGCATAAGAAAAGAAAATGGAATTCAAAAGAAGAAAACCTCGCCATACTGTAAGAAATGTCAAAGGCGACACATAGGTGAGTGTTTAAAGAGCTCGAATCGGTGTTATAAATGTGGACAGACGGGTCACATTGCCAAGGAGTGCAGGCCGGGAGAAGCAAAAGTGATTAAGTGTTACATATGTGATCAAGTGGGTCACATAGCCACGAACTGCCCAAACAAAGCGCAGTCATCTCAAGGACGTGGAAGACCTGCTCAGCTAAGGATACCTGGAGCACCCAGTAAGCAGGGAACTTCTACGAACCCGGTGCATGTGCATGCTCTGACCCGGACAGAATCCCAAGAACAGGAAGAAAAGGTGGTCACAGGTACGGTTTATATTCTAGGGAATATAACAGTAGCTTTGTTTGATTCTGGTGCCACCCATTCATTCATAGCATGCCAATACGTGACCACCCATGCACTGCCGATAGAAGAAACTAATCAGGTTATACATGTGGAATCTCCAGTCTCTAGGTTAGCAAGTACTAGCCAAGTATGCAAAGCCTGCCCAATCAGGATAGGATCATTAATTCTAGAAGCTGATTTGATCCTATTGCCTATGACCGAGTTCGACATGATTTTGGGTATGGATTGGCTAAGCCAATGGGGAGCGACTATAGACTGTAAAAATAAGAAAGTGCAATTTGAAGTAACTCCCGGGAAGGAGATTACTATTGGGAAGTTGAGGCAACCTGACAGCTCGAGTATACTGATTTCATCTATGAAAGCTGTCAAAATGATTCGACAAAAGTGTTAAGTATATCTGGTATCTGTGAATGTGGATAAAGGTATGGAGGTGGAAATTAATCAAATACCCGTGGTTAAAGAATTCCCAGATGTGTTTCCAAAGGAGTTAACTACATTACCTCCACAACGGGAAATGAATATGACAATTGATGTAATGCCAGGCATAGCTCCGATTTCTAAAACTCCATATAGAATGGCGCCAGCTGAGATGAATGAACTAAGGGCTCAAATACAAGATCTATTGGACAAGGTTTTCATTAGACCAAGTGTATCCCCTCGGGGAGCTCCGATATATTTGTAAGGAAAAAGGATGGAAGACTGAGGTTATGTATTGATTACCGAGAGCTGAATAAGGTTACTATAAAGAATAAATATCCATTGCCCAGGATCGATGATTTGTTTGATCAATTGCAAGGAGCAACGACTTTCTCTAAGATTGATTTACAGTCAGGGTACCATCAGTTAAGAATAAGTCCGGCTGATACTCATAAAATGGCATTCTGAACCCGATATGGACATTATGAATTTCTGGTAATGCCTTTCGGACTTACTAACGCCCCTGCTGTATTCATGGACATGATGAATAAATTTTTTCGGGACTATTTGGATCAATTTGTGGTTATTTTTATCAACGATGTCCTGATCTACTCTAAAATGGAGAAAGAACATGAAAACCATCTTCGAAGGGTCTTAGAAAGACTAAGGAAAGAGAAATTATATGCCAAACTGAAGAAATGCGAGTTTTGGCTGAAACAGTTAGGATTTCTCGGGCATATAATATCTGAGAAGGGTATTCAACTTGATCCTCAAAAGAATAAGGTGGTATTGAAATGGCCAAGGTCGACGACCATTACGGAAATTCGAAGTTTTCTAGGGTTGGCCGACTATTACAGAAGGTTTGTCGAAGGGTTTTCTCAATTGTCAGCCCCGTTAACCAAGTTGACTCGTAAGGGAGTCAGGTATGTATGGACTGAGGAATGCGAGCGCAGTTTTTAGGAATTGAAACGACGATTGGTAGAAGCACCCATCCTAACCCTGCCCGAAGGAAATGAAGGGTTTGTAGTTTATAGCGATGCGTCGAGAAAAGGTTTGGGTTGCGTTTTGAAGCAAAGGGGTAAGGTGATAGCTTATGCATCACGACAACTAAAGCCCAATGAGGTAAGCTACCCCACGCATGACTTAGAGTTAGCAGTGGTGGTATTTGCCTTAAAAATATGGAGACATTACCTGTATGGTGCAAGATGTGAGATTTACACTGATCATAAGAGCCTTAAATATATTTTCACTCAGAAAGAGTTGAATATGAGATAAAGGAGATGGCTTGAGTTATTGAAGGATTATGAATTGGAGATTTTATACCATCCAGGTAAGGCAAACGTGGTAGTTGATGCATTAAGCCGAAATGTCATCTTAGCGCATCTTATCACTAAGGAGAAAGGATTGCTTAAGAAAATAGAGCAAATGGAATTGATTGTATGTCCACCAGGAGTCCAGGTTCGACTGTCCCAATTACACATACAATCATCGGTTTTTGACCAGATTAAGGTTGCGCAGCAAAAGGATACAGACCTACATACACATGTTGAGAAAATGAAGAAAAAGGGGTTGACGAAATTTGCTATTGATGAACAGAGTATGTATAGGTACAAAGGTCGCCTTTGCATACCTAACATTGTTGAGTTGAAGGAACAGATCCTAAAAGAGACACATTTTTTTCCTTTTGCTATTCACCCTGGGAGTACGAAAATGTATCAGGATCTCAAGAAAGTATATTGGTGGAATAATATGAAGAGAGAGATCGCTGAATATGTGGCTAAGTGTCTAACTTGCCAACTGGTGAAGGCGGATCACCAGAGAATCCCTGGTAAGTTACAATCCTTAGAAATTCCAGAATGGAAGTGGGATGATATTACAATGGATTTCATAGAAGGATTACCTTGAACCCAAGCCGGGAATGATTCTATATGGGTAATCATGGATAGGTTATCGAAAGTCGCGCACTTTCTACCTATCAGAAGGACTTATACGACGGAAAAGCTAGCTAAGGTTTACTATAAAGAGATCGTAAAACTCCATGGAGTGCCGACGTCGATCATCTCAGATCGAGATGCGACATTCACGTCAAGGTTTTGGAAAAGCCTGCACGAAACCTTAGGCACCCAACTCAAGTTTAGCACAGCTTTTCACCCTCAAACGGATGGACAAACGGAGCGGGTGAATCAAGTTATTGAAGATATGCTCCATACGTGTACCTTAGAGTTTGGAGGATCATGGGATGAGTATATCTCAATTGCGGAATTCGCATATAATAATAGTTACCAAGCTAGCATCCAAATGGCCCCATTTGAGGCGTTATATGGTCGACGATGTCGAACGCCGTTGAACTGGGATGAAGTTGGAGAGAAAAGACTAGCCCCAGACCTATCACAGCGAATGACTGACAAGGTGAAGACTATTCGCCAGTGTATACTCATAGCCCAAAGTCGGCAAAAGAGTTACATAGATTGCAAGAGAAGGGATTTGAATATCCAAGTTGGCGAACATGTGTTTATAAAGGTCACGCCATTCAAAGGAGTTACAAGGTTTGGAAAAAGGGGAAAACTGAATCCCAGGTATATTGGACCATTTGAGGTTTTGGAAAAGGTTGGGAAGTTAGTATATCGGGTAGCTTTACCCCCATCCTTAGCTTTAATTCACAATGTGTTCCACATATCGATGCTTAGAAAATATGTCCCAGACCCAACGCATGTATTGGTGGTTGAAAATTTGCCGATTCATGATTATTTAAACTATGAAGAGAGGCCAGTGAGAATCTTAGATCACAAGGTGCAAAAGCTTCGGAATCGGGAAATTGAGTATGTGAAAGTACAATGGAATCGATACTCCGAAAATGAAGCTACATGGGAGCTAAAGGAAGAAGTGGAACAAAAGTACCCCCACCTATTTAAGGAATAGACGGTTTCGGGACGAAACCTGTTATAAGGGGGGAGGATTGTGAAACCCTAACCCATGTAAGACCTATATGTATGCATTGAACATGTATATGATAATTATTCATGAATTATGGAATTATGAAGGCATTTTATGATTTTTGCTAATTATGACAATTAGGGTTATGGTTAGCATTAATGATATGATTAAGTGTTTTGAGCCTAAATGAGACAATGGGTTTAGAATGAATTATTTGTGATTTAAATGTGAAAATATGTCATGAAAAATCATTTTCCATTATTTAAAATGAATTATGGAAGTTAATATGGAAATTGACAAGTTTGATGGAAAATATTGAAAAATTCATAACTCAACGCCTATAAGGCGAATTCGAGTGAAATTTGAAATGAAAATTATTAATGTTGGGATTAGTATTATGGAATAAATGGATTATGAAAATTCTTGATGAAATGAGAATTATGAATTTTTAAGCATATATTCATTTCAACCGTTAACTTTAAACGGCTATATTGGGCGGGAGCTAGAAAACTCGGATTGAGTTGAAATTTGAAACGGTTGAATGGAATGGTGAGATGTTTATTTTGGATTGTTTGGATTAAGCATGGAATATTGGGAAAATTCCTGCCTTGAAAAAGGTGGCGATGGTTGACTTATGCTTCAAGAGAGTACTATATCATTAATGTAAAGGTGCATGATATGATGGCATGGAAATAAATGAATTATGAGATGTCCATTGCAGGAATTTTTGAGGGAATTTATGCATTTAAATAGAATGCATAATTCCATGAATTATCCATCCATTTAATGCATGAAATGATGGAGCTACACAAGTATAGGCCAAGCATAGCCAAGGTGGCCAAAGGGGACATCCATGGGCTGGTTAGTGCTCATTTTTGATTTTTTAAATTTCTTTAAAATGCATAAATGTTGCAGGTATGCAAGTACATGATTTTTGCAAGCAATAATGGAGAATTTCAGCAATAAAAAAATGGAAAAAGACAGGTATATACTGCTGAAAACGTGGACAGCTTTGGGGGAATGGAAAATGTGATTTTTGTGCTAAGTTGCTGCAATATTTGTTAAATTTATTTATATAAAATTAATGCATTAATTAAAGGGTAATTATATACATAAATTACCCACGTTTTAGCATAAAATAAAAATGAATAAAAAATGAATAAAAATCTGGAGAGATTGGACGTGAATTGGAAATGCATTGGACGGTCAAAGATGATGCAATTTTTGACTTTTGAAAAATGGTAAAAATGAAAATTTACTTGGTTGAAAACGTGCCAGCCCATATGGTAGATAAGGGAGCATTGATTGGGGGTGGAATTGCAGCACCAAGTGGGCCCCACTGCTGGAAAAAAATCCAGCTCTTATAAGCCATGCACGATCAATTGGAGAGAGGCTTGAGAAAATTTCTAAGTGTGGATCCACCCCAAAGCCAACCCAGAAGCTCACGTCCATATTTTCCAACAAAAGGAGGAGAAAAACCAAGGGAAAAAGGAAGGAAACTTGAAGAATAAATCATCTCCAAGCATTAGGGTTTAAGTTGGCTCAAAACCAAGTAAGTATGTGAATGATTTTGAGTTGTTTAACTTGATTCTTAAACTCAAAACTTGGAAATGAAAAGCATGCTTAAATAATATGTAAAATGATGTTTCAACATTCCTTTGCATGAATATGGATTGGGTATTAAGTTTTAAGTATGAATTTTTAAGTTAAGATTGATGAAAGTGACGTTATGCATGCGTATGAAGTGAAAAATTCAAGTTGTTAAATCCTAAATCTCCAAGACAAGTTGCTGTTTTGATTTAATGATTTGATTAAGCTATGAATCATGTATTCGTGCCAAAAATATGAGGGTTTATGCTTAAGTGATGAAATTTTGAAGTTATGGAATGCAAAGCATGGATTTTGACTTAATTTCTTAATTTTTGGGTTAAAAATGTTATGGTAATGGACTTGCATGTTTTAGGCATGTTATGTAGGGTAAAATACCCTAGGTTTAAGGTATGATGGATTCCTAAAAGATTTGGCAGAAATAAACCCTAAATCTGATTTTTATGATTTTTATGAAAGAACGTCAAACCGACGGGAAACGGGTCTCAAAACGTGAGGGTAACTTGCTATTTTGAGAAATGATAATGCATGGATTTTAATTATGTGTTAAATAATTAAATATGGATGAGGAAAAATAGATTTTATTTCTGGAAATTCGGAATTATATGACTGCATAGGGTTAAGTGTCGAAAGATGCGTAAAACGGGTGAAAAACGGGTTCCAAACTTGTTGTTTTGGAAACCTATGGGTGAATGGATTTAAATCCCGTAAAAATGCCTTGAATTCAGTGTTAATTAAGGGTAATTAACCCGCTGAAAAATGGATTAAATTTATGAGTTAGGAAATTTTATGAAATGCATTGTGTTTAAGTGCTAAATGAGCTTATGTGAAGGGATAACGGTAAACGGGCGATGAATGACTTATGAAAAATGATTTTATGCAAAAATGCATAAAAATGAGATGAATCCCATGTCTATGAATCTGTTTGAGATTTTATGGTATTTAATCCAAAATTTTGGACTTAATTTATGAAGCTAAGGCAATGCTATGTACGTAGAAGAAACACCCATATCTGTGTTTTGGAAAAAAATGGGAAAAATGGCAAAGTAAGCTTAATGAAGCTATGAATGATGTTTATGGAATGAATTTTTTGATATTGAAATGAATACCCTGACTTTAGGGTTATATGTATATGCTATGTTGTATAATAGCCGAATGTGTGTAAATTATGCTAATGGTTGCAAAATAAGTCATATATGTGTATGATGACTTATGAAGTCAAATAAATGATACGTGTATATGGAATGGGTTGGAAAACTAAAGGAAATATGAAGAAAAAGAAATATATGAAGAATCATATTATTTTTCATGTAGGCAAAGGCAAAGAGAAAGTGGTAACGGAAAGCTAAGGACTTCAAGTAAGCAAGCAAATTTTCTAAAGGATTTTTCCTTTTCTAAATTGTTTCCATAAATGCAATTTGTATTCTAACTTGTTTGATGAAACTATGAAATTGTTTCTTATTGGTTTAAGGATGGCCATCCCTTAGCAAAATGATATGGAAATGATATTTTATTTCAAATCAAATGTTATGAAATGTTTCTTTTATAAATGTTGTGGAAAAATGATGTGGTTTGATGTTTATGATTGTAATAGGCCGATGGCCGGCGGCGCCCTCTCTGAAATGGGAGTTAATGTGACGGATGGTCGCCTAGCTAGCTTCCATCCTAAGTGTGGCACCCCGAACCGAAGCGTCCACATAGTCCTTACTCCAAGATCTTGTCGATTGGTAAACGTGAATCAGGATTGTTGCCCTGATCACGCGGCGGGTTCTTAATTGGATCTCGTCCAATTTTTCTTTTTTTCTTTTTCTTTTCTTTCATCACATAAACATATACTCATCATCATTCATGATGGACTTATCCATAACATCATAAATCATCAACTTCTCATATTATTCGTAACTTCATAATTTCATACAATCTATGTCCTTTCTCATCATATCCCATTAGGGAATTTGTTCATACAAAAATCTACTAACCTTTGTAGATTCCTCTTTTCCTTTAGCAACCCATGCACTTCATCTCTTGGCTTTCCCTACACCTGTCTGAGGTTGGGAAAACAAAACATGAGTCGAAACTCAATAAGCAAGCATTTTTCATTTTAAATGAATTCCTCTCCATTCGATAGAAGACACTTATCAATTGATCAACTACCAACGGAATAGAAACCTTTTCGTACACCATTTTTGAAAACCTTTCATAAACCATTCATAAAAACCTTTCATGTAAACCATTTGTAAATGCATTTCTCTCCATTTGATAGGAGACACTTAGCAAGTGATCAAATATCAATGGAATAGAAACATTTTCATAAACATTGGATGTGCAAATGCTTCCTTTCCACTCCTAACATAAACCTTCGTGTGCGGGTACGCTAGCTCAGGGAACATCTCACATAACATGGTCCAATACACCGGCTGTCTCCGACTTGGCCTCATCAAGGGGAACCTCTCTTCCTCTTGACGCCTACATGGTTCCTACATGCATGACTTTTGATTTCCCCAGCGTTATATACCTCTTACATCAGGTAATTTGTCATTCTCATGTAGAGAATTATTTGCACCATCCCTTAAAAATATCTTTTCAAATCCATGTGTGCAAATACTTTCTTTCCATTCTTGACATAAACCTTTGTGTGCGGGTACGCTAGCTCAGGGAACATCTCACATAGCATGGTCCAATACGCCGGCTGTCTCCAACTTGGCCTCATCAAGGGGAACCTCTCTTCCTCTTGACGCCTACATGGTTCCTACATGCATGACTTTTGATTTCCCAGGCATTATGTACCTTTTACACCAGGTAGCTTGTCATTCTCATGTAGAGAATTATTTGCACCATTCCTTTAAAATCATCATTTCAAATTCATGCTTTTCTTTTCAATCCATGTATGAAAATACAATGCATCCATTCACACATAACATTCCTTTGCCGCCACCTCTGGGGAGGACGCCGTCGGCACACAGCCCATACGACTCGGCAATAGTGAAGGGGGACCCTCTGATCCGCTTTCTACCTCCACCAAAGCCTCTTCCTTATACATCATACATGTGCACATGTCCATGAACATCACATGATATCAATATGCCGGCATGACTTTTCATAAAAACTCATAAACATTCATCATTTCAAAACATTATACGAATGGTCATCCTTAAACACATTTCATAAATACTTGGGAATAAAATCATATTTTCAAAAGGGTTTGCTTGCTTACAATGAAGCAATAAAATCACATTTTCAAAGTTGTGCTTGCTTACAAATCATCATTTTCAAAAGGATTGCTTGTTTACAATGAAGCAATAAAATCATATTTTAAAAAAAAGTTTGTTTGCTTACAAATCATCATTTTCAAAAGGATTGCTTGCTTACAATGAAACAATAAAATCACATTTTAAAAAGCTTGCTTGCTTGCTTACCTCCTCAGTCCGTGTCCTCAACATTCTCCTTCCTTTTTCCCTATACAAGGAAAATGGATATTTTATCCATCCATTCTATGTCTTAGTTTACTTTCCATGCTTGCTTTATAACCATTCATTACCTCATTCCCATAGAGGTTAATCGTATAAAGATACTTGGTCATTATTCGTTTATATGGATTTTTATCCATAAACTCTTTAAAAATTTCATCCATATATCCTCATAAATATATAAAAATAAATCTCAATTTTTTTCCCAAAATACGCTGTTCACTGTTCATAATTACTGTTCATGTCACTGTAGCAGATACTGTTCATAATTACTGTTCATAATCACTGTTCACAGCAACGTCGGTTACTGTTCATGGGTTCCAAAAATTGACATTTTTCCCAAAAATAAAAAATACCATGACATAGCTTATGCTTATTATATCATGGAAAATTCATGAATTATGAATTTATCATCATTAACTTGGCCAAATAAATCATTTTCTCCATATACTAAAAATCAACATAAATTCACTTAAGCATAATCCTTAATTCCAAAAATCATGAAATGAATATATCATCATTCCAAAATCATATTTATCATAATCATACATCCCAAATCATCATTTATCAAATTTGGAGCATTATTTCCACATATCATACATGATTTTCCCGAATGCTCCATATTTGCTCCAAATTTTCGATGTTTCGGCATAATTCTAATTAAGAATTATAAATTTACTTATTTTCTCATGATTAGGCATTATCTAAGCATGGTTTTACCTTACTTAACACCCAAAAGAAATTTGGGAAGAATCCCCTTACCTGAAGTAGAAAATCTCTCCTCCAACTTGCCCATTCTCTCTCTAACTTTCTCTCCTTTTCTCTCTAAGGCCAAAAACGAATTTTGGGGGTTGGAAATGCTCAATGGTGCTGGAATGGGTGTGCCTTGGTCGTTCACCATGCTCCCCTATTTATAGTGTTGCATTTTTCACATATTTGCAATTTACCCCCTTGCTCAAGGTATTTAATTCTAAATATTTTTTCCCAAATCCCATGCAATATTTTGAACCTTGTGCAGCAACCCTAATCAGAAGCTCCTGCCCCCTAGCTAGCCCCTATTTATTTATGATTTTTTATTTATTAAAATTAATTATTTTAAAGCTAATTCATCTCAACCGTTGATTTTTGATAAGATTGATTTTGGGCCATTGGATTTGGTCCCAAAAGTCCAAGCTCCAGAAGCCATAGCAGCTTTTCATTAATTATTTATCCATTTAATTAATTAAAATTAATCCAAAGTCAAATACTAATTAATGAAAAAGTAAAGCTACTTTTTTATCTTCAAATGACATTTAATCTTGACCCTTAATTCATTATTTTTGATCAATCTTGGACCACTCATGATGTTCATCATCATATTTTGGCCATCCATAAAAAATTTCATCTCAATCCGATGTCCGGATTGCAAGATATGAATTTTTCTTTATTTTCTCTCAAAAATCCACTAAAATCCGAAAATACTAAATAAATCAAAAAGTGGCTATTTTGTCCTTTTGTGGGAAGCTTCCTTTTTTGTCTTTTTGTGATTAAGTTAATCCAAAGTGATTAACTTAACATATTCTTTAATCCCACGTTTACTATTCACGTGCACTATTCATCCGAATTTCATAAATAATTATTTTAACCTTTATTCTCACATATTTTCCATACTCATGAATATATATTTTATTAACATATTACCTAGGGTTTACAACCCTAGGGTTTTAGATATGTGTCTAAGATCGGGGTTTCACACTAAGGGAGATATGATGTTCATGTTCATGTTTTTCATATGGCATTATGCATATGAGACCCGTGATGGGTACAGGATTTCATGTTTTCAAGATATAACTTTGAATAAGGTATAAGAATGCTTTCCAAGTTGATTTTAAATGAAAAATGTTGCTTGAAATGATTTGCCGGAAAAATGCAAATAGCTTGCTTATTGAGTTTCAACTCACGATTTTGTTTTCCAAACCCAAAGACAGATGATGGACAGGACACGGCGAAGGAGCTAGCACCGGCTTAAGGAATTCATGGATAAATTTATGGAACTTATGTTATGAAGTTGATGTGGAATGATTGTTAAAATTACATGTCGTGCTTTATAATGAATAGTTGTGAACTACTTGAATGTTTTATACGAATGACTGTGATATGTACATGCAGTGACATCTAATTTAGGTAAAAGACGAAATGTCGCTGAATAACATGTTTGTATGTAATGAATGGATTGAAATGACTTAAAAATGTATGAATATGAAATTGTGTGAACATGAGGTGTTATATGAACAGTTACATGACCATATTTAACAGGATAAATATCCGATAAATCCCGCCGTGTGACAGGGCAACAATCCTTATCACGTTTGCCAATCAATCCGATCTTGAGGTAAAGGCTAGGATGTGACACTTGGTTTGGAGCGCCACAGATTTTGTGGAATTATGAATGATTTTCCTTGCAATATTGATGATTTATTATAATTAGGGCGAATTATTATGAATGATAATTATAAGCCAATATGGGTAAATGTGATTAAAGAGACCTAATGAGGATAAGGAAATGTGGATATATTGAGGATAATTACCTCATATATTATGGTTTAACTAATAGAGATTATGTTAATAATTATGGATTTAAGGTAGCAAATGCTAGAAAATGCATAACTCGACGCCGGTAAGGCGGATTAAGATGAAATTTGAAAGGATAATCACATAATTTCGTGCTTAATCTTATGAAGAAGTTAGATTATGAAAATTTGGATGAGATTAAGGTGAAAATCGATTTTTACCATCCAAAATTCAAGGATGACTTAAAATGATTATAACTTTAGCTAGAAAAGTCGGATTGAGATGAAATTTGAAATAAATGGTTAAAATTATGAGATGAATGCAATGAGGGGATTTGATCAAGCTAATGATGATGGGATCATGGTTGTACGAAAAAGGAGTGTATACTATTAACTTTTGTGCACAATAAAGTAGCTTTCATTTATGTTAAAGTAAAAGTGATTAATTAAATAATTAATGACATAAATGAGGTGTCGAAAGGAGATAATTACACATGAATTTTATGAATTATTTAAAATGACAAAATTCATGATAAAATCAAGTGATTAATGACATGAATTAATGGCTAATGAGCTAGTTCAAGTTAGGTAATGGAGGTGCCAACCTATTCACGTCCAAAGGGGTTGTTTATATGGAACTTTTAATTTTTTAAAAATACAAAATATGTATTTAAATGAGCTACATGACTAGGGTGGTAGTGGACATGATTTGGGGTTATTTTTATGGTACAAAATGGCAAAATTCAAGCCACACAGGATGTTAATTATGTGGACAGCAAGGTAGGTTCCAAAAGTGGTGCACGCTCAAGGCTGCAATGGGATTTTTAATGATTTTTTTAAAATACTACATGGACCCCTAAATGAGCTCCTAGTTAGGTTAATTAAGTGTACATTAATTAAAGCTACAATTTTGTGGAAAAATTGCAAAAGGGGCAGCTGCATATGGACGTGATCACATGGACAATAAATAGACAGCAAGATAAGTGGTCGTCCAAGCCTACATATTTATGATTTTTTTAAAATATGTTAAATGGACCCCTAAGTAGGCTATTAGCTAGGGTGATTAAATACCCATAAATTAAAGTGGAATTAGGCGTGGAAAATTGCAAAAGCTGCTGCTGAAATAACAGTTGAATGGTGGACGGATTTATGGTTCCTTAATGATATGGATTTTGATGGATTTTTAATGGATAATTATCAAATTTACTTGGACCATATTATGCCATGTCAGAAAAGGGGATAAATATGCTTTAATTAGCTGCTAATTAATGTGGAAAATGGGGCCCAAAAAGCTGAAAAATTCAGCTTATACATAGGTGGTCGTCCATATGGTCAAGGGTTGGAGAGAGAAAAATGTCAAGGGGCAAACCCCCTAAAATTCCAGCAGTTCACATCCCCATATTCTAGCAGCAAGGAAAGCAACAAAAAAAGGAGAAAAAGAGAAGGAAAAAGGGGAAGAAAGAAGAAGGAATTCAAGCAACTCAAGTGGAGTTCAAGTTGGAACCAATTCATGTAAGTATGATTTGAGTTCCTTAATTTTATGTTTTTCACCTCAACTTATGAGTCAAGAATTTGATTCATAATGAACCCTTAAAGGATGATTCATGATGCCCTTGATTAGGGTATTGATTAAGATTTGAATGAAAAGAATGAATTCAAGGGTTCAAGAGGATGAAAATGGTGATTAGGGTTGAATATGTGTTGATTAACATAGCTGAAATTTCCTTAAACTCTCATGTGATGTTGCTGTTTTAAGATGTTATTATGATTACATGATGGTTCATGATTAGATAAATTAGATATGTTGTTTTGGGCTTAATTTATGAACTTTAGAAAGGATAAGAATTAGGGTTTCATATATAACCCGATTCCATGTTTTATGTTAAAACTGATATATGAATTAGCCCAAATGATTTAAGGATGATTAAGAGGGTAAAATACCCTAGATATAGAGTACTTTGGACATTCAAAATATGTTGAGATGATTTGCCCTAAATCTGATTTTAAGGGTATGTATTGGAACGTCCAAAGAGGGGTGCAAAAGGGTACCCAAAATGTGTATGGAAGTTGCTGTTTTGGAAGCAACTGATATATGGAATTTAAACATGTGATAATACCTTAAATTTTGGTTAATAAAATCATAATTAATTGCTAAAATTTATGGATTAGAAATCTGTTTTGATTTAAGTGTCAACAGAGGCGTTGAAAGGATGATAAACGGGTTCCAAAGTTGCTGTTTTGGAACCCTATGATGAATGGATTTAAATTCCAAAATCAAACTCTAAATTATACTTTAATTAATGATTTTAATCATTTTGATTAAGGACACAAGTTTCTGTGTTGAAGTATTTTAAGAAACACATGATTTATGTGTTGTGAAATGGACATGTATAGAGATATAGGTATGAGAAAATGATAAATGGTTTATGTAAATTATTAAAATGAAAAATACATGAAAACATGATGAAAAATGTGGATTAAGGTACTGTTTTAGTAAATAATGATAATCTCAAAATTTGAGATTATTATGTGTTGTCTAAGCTATCAACTAAGTGCTTAAAATGAGCACCGATGTATGAAAAATGAAAAATATGTTAAAAATGATAAATGGAGGTAATGAACCTCCAAATAATGATATAATGAATGATTATTAAATTTATGTAAGTTTACCCTACATAAGGGTATTAGAAATGGATGAATGGATGATTTGATATGTATAGGTTTTGTTGCTAAGTATGAACACCCGACTTGAAAGACAAGTGGGTTAAGTTAGAGTAATGAAAATCCATATGGATTTATGTAGGTTAGAAAACCTAAAGAATATAAGCATTTGAAATTGATGTGAATAAATGAAATGTTATTTTCATTTATCTAGGAAAAAGCAAGGAAAAGAATGGAAGAAAAGGATTAAGGCGATCTCAGGTAAGCAAGCGAACTTTCCAAAATACTATTTTCTTTCTATATGATAATATGAGATTGAAATATTTATGATTATATTTTGACGAATGGGCAAGCACAAGTTTTGGAAAATGATGACTTTAATAAAAAGCCTCAAGGTTTGCTTCATGGGAAGCAAGCAACACTTTTTAAGATGAATATTTTATCGCAGGTGTTGCCAAAGATTGGAAATGCTTTATGCTAATGGATTGAAAAATTTGCTTATGAGTAAGCAAGTTATCCATGATGATAATTTTAAAGGATTTTATGTTTTATGCCGATGGTTTTAAGAAGTTGCTTATAAGCAAGCAAATTCTTTACGATGTTGTTATCAAAGAATTTTATAAGAAAAGGAGAATTTTGCCCTTTTTCACAAAGCAATATTGGTAAATAAGTTTTGAATATATTTTTACGTTATTTTGTGATAAACGACTATGTTTATGAAAGGAAAAGAAAAAGGGATTTGAATTATGGAAAAAGATTAGTTTTTCTATGGAATGTTATTCAAATGTAAATGATGTTTTGGACATAGTCCATATGTTTTGAAATGATGTTCGAAAAGCTTTCATTTCCTTTAGATAAGGAAATATGTTGAAAATGTCTTGAAAAATGTTTATACGGATGTTGTTTAATGAGATTTAAGGATGACCAACCCCATAAGTTGATTTGATAAAATGGTTTGACTTCGGGATACTAAAGTAGCATGTAAAAGATTATGCAATGTGATACCCAGACCCAAGTAGGTCTATAAGTATGACACATGTGTTATTTAAATGAATTATGGGTGATTTTATGATTAATGATATTTTGCAATTAGTGTTTTAGATAAGAATGGTAATTAAAAATTTAATCGGCGGAGCCCAAAGTGAGTCGGTATGACCTGAGGGGCTTAACGAGGATTGAAAGGTGAAAATGTGTCATGAATAATCATGTTAATTACCATTATTTAATTTATGGAGATTAAAGTGTAATTATGGAATTAAGATGAAAAATGATAGAAAATTCATAACTTGACGCCTACAAGGCGGATTTCGATGAAATTTGAAAGGTAAGCTCATGAAGGTGGGCCCAATCTTATGAATATATTGGATTAAGGGAATCATGATAGGATTAGGATTATAATTAATTATTTTTATCCCCAAATCCAAAAGATAAATTCAAGTGGTCATAAGTGGAGTTAGAAAACCTGGTTTGAGATGAAACTTGAGAAAGACGGATAAAAAAATATGACGAACAATATGGTAGGAATGGATTAAGCTAATTATCATGGGATTTACTTAATCACAAAAAGACGAAATCCATTAAATGCAAGTCTAGGTGGGAAGCTTCATGGACGTTGCAATGAGGGTAATTTGGGAAGATGGAAAATGAAAATTACTTAAATGCCCTATGGGTTGCTTGAGCTCCAAGAAAAGGGGCAAATAAAAGAGGAAAGAGGGGGAGAAAGGTCTGGACATTTTCCAGCAAAGGAAAAGAGAAAGAGAGAGAGAGAAGAGGAGGAAGAGGAGGCCATCTTGGAAGACCTATAGAGGATTGATTTCTCTCCAAAAAATCCAGGTATGTGATGATTTAGTAACATGTTTCAAGGATTAAAGATGCCTAATTAATCAAGTTTATTTATAAATTTTAATTTGGGGATTAATCAGTCCATATCCTCTAATCTACACTTATGTGTAGTAAATCTGGACCTAGAAAGGAAAATAGGGAAGAAATAGTTTATGAATGATTTTTATCATAAAAATTTCTGGAAAGACTCATGATGGGGTGATTAAGGAATGACAAAATTTTAAGCTTAAAACAATAAGAACATTGCAAATTAACAATCCAGAAAAATCAACCTGGACAGGATTGAACAGGTGACAGGATCAGTTGCACCAAATGATTTTTAATAATTTTTATAAAAGGATTTTTGAGCTGAAAATTTTAAAAAATATATAAGACATATTAGGATCACAAGATCAAAATAAAAATTAGGTTTTTATGGGTATAAATATACCCCATAATTTACGTGATTCAGGCTGTCTGAAAAGGGATGCTGCTGTCCGGCAGAGTAAAATACCAAAATAATTAGAAATACTAAATATTTCATGCTGAAAATATTTATTTTGGTTAATTAATGTAGTTATTAAGGTATGGTAGAAATTTTATATCAAAACTACTTGATTTTATATTAATACAAGATTTTGAGAATTCAGTGTGCCTGCATTTAGCATTATGGATATCTTAAGGAATAAATCAAGATAAATGTTAAATTCTAGGTTTTTGTGATTGAATTTGAGTTATAATGGGATATAAACAAGTGATTATTAAGGTTTAACATATTAGAGGTAAACAAGATTACTCTAAATAGGATTTTTTAAAGATATACAAATGGATGTTCAAAGAGGGGTGCAGAGGGTACCCAAAATATATATGGAAGTTGCTGTTTTGAAAGAAACCAATATTTAGGTTTTAAATATGTATTAATACCCTAAATTTGGGTCAAGAAAAGTATGGTTTAAGGATAGAAAATTGGGATTAAAAATCTGTTTAGACCATGTTGCTAAAGAGAGCATTGAAACGATGAAAAATGGGTTCTAAAGTTGCTGTTTTGGGAACCCTATGATAAATTGATTAAAATTTCATAAATAAACTCTAAATTATATGTTAATTAAGGGATTTAATCATGCAGGAATTAAAGAGAAGTTGCTGTGTTGAAAAATTTTAAGAAACACATGATTTATGTGTTGAGAAATGGACGTATATGAAGAGATAAGTATGAACAAATGATATATGGATTATGTAAGTTATTCAAATGAAAAAATGCATAACAACATGATGAAAAACGTGGATTAGGGTACTATTTAAGTAAATAATGATAATCTCAAATTTCGAGATTATTATATGATGTCCAAGTTGGCAACTAAGTGCTTAAAATGAGCACCGTTGTATAAAAAATGGAAAATATGTTAAAAATGATAAATTGAGGTAGTGAACCTTCAAATAATGATTCAAAAAATTATTTTTATATGCATGTAAGTTTACCCTACATAAGGGTATTAAAAATGAATGGATGATTTGATATGTATAGGCTATGTCGATACATATGAATACCCGACTTGAAAGATAAGTGAGGTAAGCTAGATGAACTTATGTAGATTGGAAAACCTAAGGAACATAAGTATTTAAGGATGATGTGATAACTCGTATTTTTACGAGTTATCATGGCTCATTTTAGACTTAATTTGTGTGTTAGTTCAAGAGATTAGGCTTAGTTTGCACTCTTTTAGCTTAATTTTCATCCGCTTTACATTTTAGGAGCATTAATTAGTTTTTAGGCAATTTTAGCATTAATTAGGCATTTTTAGTTTATTTATTTAGTTTTTCCATTTTTTATAGGAAGGACAGGACGTACGGCAGCAAAGCGGACGAGTTAAAGGCAAGCTGAGGCATTCAGAGGCAGGGAGTTGGTGCCTAGACGCCACCCTACACGCCTTGACCATTTGTAGCACACAGCTGACATGAAGGAGCAGTCCAGAGAGTTGCCTCCTAGGTGCCACCCAGGGGCGCCTAGGCGCCACTTCTCTACAGTAAACCCAAGTCAGGAGCCACAAAGCAGGTGGTGCAGTCCAGGGAGTTGGCGCCTAGGTGCCAGTGCAAAAATTCTTAGGGTTCCAGAATGTGTCTAAACTGCTCAGCACACAGAGAGTTGGCGCCTAGGTGCAAGCATGGGGCGCTTAGGCGCCAATACGCATCTGTATGCGAATATTCAAGTGCATAAGCTGTGCAAAAGGGGACTCTATATATAGTTCCTAGGAGTTCATACGCGAGGGAGAGAAGAAGAGAGAGCCGGGTACGAACTACAGTGCAAGAGAAAGTGGAAATCGAGATCAAAGCTTGGATTGAAGAAAGGAATCTAGTCCCGTTGGTGGAAACCGCCGGAAAACGGTTTTTCTTATTCTTTCCAATTTTCTTTCTCTGCCTTATGGATACTTTTTATTTGGATGTATTGGATGTTAAGATCATGTCTTTGAGCTAAACCTCCATTAGATGGACAGTTAGGATGAATTGAATTCTAAACTATATTGTTTCTTGGTTCTTAGAATATTCAGGAATGAATATTTAAGCTTATATATGATTGTGTATGATTTACCTTTGCATGTGTGAGTATAATGCTTTTACAAGATTAGCTACCTTGTAAGATGATTAAATTGCTTGATTTATCCTTGAAAGAGGAAGATCTTTGCCAGATCCATGTGCAAGGCACAAGTTTCGACCTTTGTGTAAGGAGAGTTGTTTAACGGATAGGAATATACCGCTAAACCCTTTGTAGTAATTATACAAGTTATGCAGTCATCAATTTCACTTTATTTAATGGCATGGGAACACAGCACTTAAATAGGGCGTAATTAGCTTTATGTATTGTTGGAAAACATATATAAAGATATATGAACTTGAGCTAATATATCCATATGCAATCCATTTAAAAAGAACCAGCGCAATATAGTTTAGATTCAATGATTCCGATCTATCCATCTGCCATTCCTAATAAGCAAACTCGCTTTTAGTATCCAGTAGTCTCATGATCTCTACTCTGATTTCTTTTTGCAATCGTTAGCTTAGTTAAATCACAAAACCAAAATTTTCCTTCCATCGAAAGCAGTTAAGCTAAATAATAATTCCGGTTAAAAATTCCTCGTGGGAACGACACTCTACTCACTCTTTATTACTTGACACGACACGTATACTTGCGTAAATAGCGAGCAATTTAATAGACATATACGCACCTCGTCAAGTTTTTGGCGCCGTTGCTGGGGAGTTTGCTTAACCAATTATATTTAGTTTTATTGCTTTCTTGTACAATTCTGTAGAATATCTTATTTTCATTATTCCTTTTAGATTATAATTTCTTATTTTTCTTTTTCTTTCTGCTAGTTCAATTTCTTTGTTTTTTGCAGAATTATCACATATTGCATGCGCCGAGGCAGAGCCGGAAAGGAGACTATCATCCCTTTTGATCCAGAACCCGAAAGAACCTATTTGAGAAGGCGCCGAAAGAGCAAGGAGGCTAGAAACTAATAGCATACTATGGAGCGTATCGAGAACCAAGACGATAATGTCCATGCAAACCGGCCGGAAAACCAGAGGATCGAGATCCCGAATCATCTACCTCAAGATGATTTAAACTAGCTAATTTGGGATCTGATTGCGCTTGGCCAAAATGCTGTTCAGACTAGCATTGCACCTCCTCCGATCGACACCAACAATTTTGAAATCAAACCGGTGATTTTCCAGATGCTCCAGTCTATCGGGCAGTTCGGAGGTCTTGCATCTGAAGACCCGCACCGCCATCTGCAAAATTTTCTGCAGATTATGAACACTTTCAAGCAGAACGGAGTTTCCGACGAAGCAATGCGACTTCGAACGTTTCCATTTTCTCTGCGTGATTGAGCTTCCCAGTGGCTAGACTCTTTGCCACCGAACTCCGTCAACACATGGAATGACCTGGCTCAGAAATTCCTAAAAAAATACTTTTCGCCGGCCAAATTAGCCAAGCTGAGAATGGATATAGTCTCGTTCAAGCAACACGGCGAGGAGACCCTATCAAAGGCATGGGATCGTTTCAAAGACCTGCTCCGAAAGTGCCCGCATCATGGAATTCAGCATGGGTACAAATTCAGATTTTCTATAATGGTCTCCAAGATTCCACCCGTCACATGGTGGATTCTTCATCGAACGGATCTCTGCTACGAAAAATTTATTGGGAATCATACGCCCTGCTCAAAAATATGGCGGCCAACACTTATCAATTGCCATCAGACAGAAGCAGAGGTGCAGGTCTACTCCAACTGGACGCGGTTTCATCGATAAAGGCCCACATCGATGCTTTGTCTCGGCAAATTCAGAACTTGTCCCGGCCAGCCAACGTCAGTGCATTAGGGACGTCAACATCACAGCAGTCGACAGCAGCAGACATATGCACGTGGTGTGGTGAATTCGGCCATCCTAGTGATGAATGTGCCTCCAACCCGAAGTCCATTAATTATGTGGGAAATTTCTATAGAAATCCAGCTAATTAGTATGGAAACAACTACAACCCAGGTTGGAGAAATCATCCTAACTTCTCATGGAACAACTAGACGAGGCCAAATCAGCCGCCTGGATTCCCGCAGCAGCAGCCACAGCAACAGCCTGGAAGACTAATGCTGTTCACTCCACCACAGCGAGAAGAAAAGAAACCGGATTTGGAAAATCTCTTCATGCTGTTTATGCAATCCCAGATCACGACGAACAGGAACTTGGAAGCTCAGATAGGCCAATTGGCCTCAGCCTTGAACAACCGATCTCCAGGATCGTTGCAGAGCGACACCGAACAAAAACCCGAAAGGCAAAGGTAAAGAACAGGTCCAAGCAGTCACATTGCGTAGTGGAAAGCAGTTATCCGACCCAACTCCACTAGAGTTAGTGACTGAACCCACTAACCCTCTGATTCAGCAGTCACATGAGACAAAGGAACCGGCTGCAACTCAGAACCAATCAGACGCTGAAATCGCCATGAATCCAAGGCCGCCTCCTCCATTTCCTCAGCGATTTGAAAAATCTAAAAGGAGGGCCAGTTCAAGAAATTTCTCGAGGTGCTGAACCAGCTGCACATTAATATACCTCTAGTCGAAGCCTTAGAATAGATGCCGAGCTACGCCAAATTCATGAAAGACGTGCTATCAAAGAAAAGGCGGTTGACGGAATTTGAGACAATGACGCTAACAGAGGAAACTAGTGCAAGAGTTCAGAGGAAATTACCTCCTAAACTCAAGGACCCAGGGAGTTTCACAATCCCCTGCACAATTGGCGATCAGTATTTCGGAAAAGCCCTATGGGACTTGGAAGCGAGCATTAATCTCATGCCCAAGTCCATTTTCAGAAAGCTAGGCCTGGGAGAAGCTCGACCTACCACAGTAACACTGCAGCTGGCGGACCGATCCATCACGTATCTAGAGGGTATCATCGAGGATGTCCTTGTCAAGGTGGACAAATTCATTTTTTCAGCAGATTTTATTATCCTGGATTATGAAGAAGATCGAGAAGTACCCATTATTCTCGGTCGGTCTTTTCTAGCAACGGGCAACGCGATAATCAATGTACGAGCCAGAGAATTAACCATGCAGGTGCAGAATGAAAAGGTTACATTCAAAGTGCTCACCTATACAGAGCCCAACTAACCCAGAGGATTGTTTAAGGGTTGATATGGGAAATTCAGAGGTTCAAAAGTGTCCTCAAGCTGTTTTTGAGAAGAACCAAGAGGAGATTGCGAATAAGGGCCATAAGTTATTAGCCAATGTTAAAGACCAACTCGTTGCTTACATCGGGCTTAAACAATTGATTGAGCCGTTTGAAAATCAGGACACGAGTATGAAAGTCAAGAAAAGAATGGGGGAGTTTACATTTGATAAAGCTGAAATTGTACATATCAAAACACCCCTATCTAATTGGCTAAAAATTCAAACCTGGCACAACTTTATGGAACGATGGGCTAAGATCAGATCGGAACTTCTAGGTTGCAGTCCTAATGATTGGGAGTTCGAGGTGGAAAAATTAAAAAAGATTGAATAGCAGAAGCGTCGGGCTGAGGACGTTAAGCTTAGCGCTGATTGGGAGGCAACCCATTGTTTAGTTCCAGTTTGATTTGCAATTTTGTTGTTATTTTTTATTATTATTATTTTTATTTATCTTTATAAAAAAATCGGCACCTGGGCACCATGATGAACTCCCCGAAGAACACGGGCACCTAGGCGCCACAACTTGGCTCCCCGGCGCCAGGTCGTGGACAGCACGACCGTACGACACTATAAAGCTCGGGTTAGGGTTCTAAACCCTAACCCAAGCCCCGGCGCCGACCCCTCTTCCTTCGTTTTCCCTTCTAATCAATCTTCCCTTGATTCCAAGCCTTTCTAACTCGAATCCAACTGCATTTCATCAAGGATTCATCCTCCCATTTCATCCATTCCAACCGTTCCATTTTTCTCCCTTTTCTCTTGTGCCTAAATCCATTCAAATCCACCTCAAACTCCGGTTTTTCTTCACCAAATCATAAGAAATATCCCCACATTGAGGTTCCCATCATTTTCCCCTTGGATTTGGCTCCATTTTGAGCCCGATCATCATCTTTTCTTCATCCAGCACCGAAGAACAGCCGACAACAGGTCGGCGCCTAGGCGCCGCTACCCCCGTGCCCCGGCGCTAGTGCAGAGACAAGTACAGTTCAAATATTCAGGTGGAAGCCTTCTGTGGGTAACAACTTCTCCAACTTTGAAATATTCTTTTTACTTTAAGGTTGCTTGGTGAATATTTGGGTGGAAGTTTGATTGGATTTGTTGATTGGACTACGGATTAGAGATAGTTTTGGGAGGATTGCATGGCATTAGTTGGTGCTTGAGTAGCCTGGTTGGATTGATTGGTATTGGGTTGGTGCTTATTTGACCTTGGTGATTGGGTTGTGGAGACTAACCTGTTGCTTGCTTATGGTGCATTTTTGGAGCTTAGCTTGGTTGTATATTGGCTTGTTCGATTGCTTTGTTTTGTTGGAATTTGGTTTGAAAAGGCCGTTTGAGACTGCTTCAGGACAACATGGCTTCATCATCATCTACCAAAAGAAAGAAAGTTCAGGAGCCCAGAGAATTCGACGCCAACCGGTTTGTGTCCGCTCAGGCATTCAAGCGGTACACAGACTCGCTTCAGAAGCGACACCTAATTCCTGAACGGGGAATAAAGATTATCTCTTTCTCCAACAACTTCATCAACGCACTGAACGCTTGAGGGTTGCAGAAATTCCTCGCACAGCCTGAGTCTACAATAGTGCCAGTGGTGAAAGAGTTCTATGCCAATGCCGTAGAACATGAACAAGGCAGGGTGAAGGTCCGGGGCAAGATCGCCCTGTTTCATGCTGAAGCGATCAACTCCTATTACGGATTGAGCTCTTTTGACTATCCAGACCAATATGAGGAGTTTTTGGAGAGAGAAGGTCGAGATGTCAACTCTATCACCGAGCATATCTGCCAACGACCTCCGACATGGAAATCAACGGGAGGCCAACTCACATCATTCAAGCGCAGCGAGATGATGTACGACGGGCGGATGTTTTTCCATTTTATTTCAGCCCGGATAATGCCGTCGACACACGTCAGTGAGGTGATGATGGAAAGAGAGCTGTTATTACATGCCATCTACAGCGGCATGATGATAGATGTGGGTCGCCTTATCTACCAGCAGATATGTGCCTGCGCGACAGCACCCCGGGGCAGCTACTACTTCCCATCTCTCATCACCGGGCTCTGCAAGCGGGCAGGCGTCAAATGGGAGCCGACAGAGGAGGTCCTGAATTGTCAGGCCATCATAGACGACCTCTCCTATCGCACCCAGCCCCGAGTTCGCACAGCCACCACATACCCCAGATCAGCTCCATCTACAGCAGGACCATCTTCACAACTGCTATCCACGGTTGAGCGGCTAACCAACCTGGAGAATCTAGTTGCCGCTCAAGCCAGATACCAGCGGCAGCATGATCGGGCGATGGAGGCTTACCTACGGCGGATCGTAGAGGACCGCCAGATCGATATCTCCACCCTCCCGCCTTTTTCGTCGTCGCCGCCAGAGGTCAAAGCTTGTTTTGGGCAGCCATCGCAGCCCCAGCCCGATGAGGAGGCCGACGAGGACGATGAGGACGCGACAGAGTCTGATTCCTGAGGGGAGTCCAAGTCCTTTCTTTTTATTTTTCTTTTCTTTTATTTTTACTTTTCATTGTATTTTCATTTTTAGTTCATTTTAGGGTCATGTATTGAGGATAATGCATCTCTCAAGTTTGGGGGGTGTATAATTCTCAACCATAGGTTACTTTTGCATTTTAATTTTCATGCCTTAGTTTATGTTGCATGCATTTCAATTCCAGCTAATGAAAGTTGGCTTTGTTTCAATTCATCTGATTATGAAAATGTGCAAGGCTGTGATTAATTCTGATTTGAAATTGAATTCATGAACTAAATAAATGCTAACCAAGTACTTTAACGGGTTCAGAAATGGTATTATTTCACAGGAATTACTCAAACATGTTTAGTACCCCTAATAAAGCATTAGAAAAAGATAAAAAGGGGGTGGTTAACCTAAGCTGAGTAACCGGGACTTGGCATCGACAAATGGAAAGGTTCGCGTAAAAAAGTAAGGGAAAATCACAGTAACAATGCTTTAAAAAAATATGAAAATTCTCCATAAATATCCTAAAATATGGTGAGGGGAGCCAAAAAAAATAGATCTTCAGATATCCTGAAATATGGTGAGGAGAATTTTTGCAATAAGTTTGGGGAGGAAAAAGAATATGCAGTTGTTAGAGATTGAATTCAGTGACTTGATACCATTTGCTGTAACCAGTGTATGCAGTTTAATCATTGGTTTCCTTGAGTTCATTGATTTCCTAACCAGTTTTCTAATTGAATGAAAGATTGATGTGTTGAAATATAACTTTGCACTACGGAATTCTAGCATCCACATGTAACTTGGTTCGGATAGGAAAATTTATGCCTTGTTTGTATAATGATGGATTTTCCAGGGTGAATTAATCACTACCTTGTGAAATGACTAAGTGGATTGATCAATGCATAACCGGAAGCAAAAGGAGTTGATTTTTATTTTTCTGCATACATTCATTCATTCATTTATTCATTCTGTTTGTAAGTGTTGCTCAAGGACTAGCAACATTTAAGTTTGGGGGTATGCTCATGGCCCATTTCAGACTTAATTTGTGTGTTAGTTCAAGAGATTAGGCTTAGTTTTCACTCTTTTAGCTTAATTTTCATCCGCTTTGCATTTTAGGAGCATTAATTAGTTTTTAGGAAATTTTAGCATTAATTAGGCATTTTTAGTTTATTTATTTAGTTTTTCCATTTTTTGTAGGAAGGACAGGACGTACGGCAGTAGAGCGGATGAGTTGAAGGCAAGCTGAGGCATCCAGAGGCAGGGAGTTGCCGCCTAGGCGCCACTTCTTTACAGTAAACCTAAGTCAAGAGCCACAAAGCAGGTGGTGCAGTCCAGGGAGTTGGCGCCTAGGCGCCAGTGCAAAAATTCCTAGGGTTCCAGAATATGTCTGAACTGCTCAGAACACAGAGAGTTGGCGCCTAGGCGCCAATACGCATCCGTATGCGAATATTCTAGTGCGTAAGCTGCGCAAAAGGGGACTCTATATATAGTTCCTAGGTGTTCGCACGTGGGGGAGAGAAGAAGAGAGAGCCGGGTACGAACTATAGTGCAAGAGAAAGTGCAAATCGAGATCAAAGCTTGGATTGAATAAAGGAATCAAGTCCCGTTGGTGGAAACCGCCGGAAAATAGTTTTTCTTATTCTTTCCAATTTTCTTTCTCTGCCTTATGGATACTTTTTATTTGGATGTATTGGATGTTAAGATCATGTCTTTGAGCTAAACCTCCATTAGATGGATAGTTAGGATGAATTGAATTCTAAACTATATTGTTTCTTGGTTCTTAGAATATTCAGGAATGAATATTTAAGCTTATATATGATTGTGTATGATTTACCTTTGCATGTGTGAGTATAATGCTTTTACAAGATTAGCTACCTTGTAAGATGATTAAATTGCTTGATTTATCCTTGGAAGAGGAAGATCTTTGCCAGATCCATGTGCAAGGCACAGGTTTCGACCTTTGTGTAAGGAGAGTTGTTTAACGGATAGGAATATACCGTTAAACCTTGTGTAGTCATTATACAAGTTATGCACTTATCAATTTCACTTTATTTAATGGCATGGGAACATAGCACTTAAATAGGGCGTAATTAGCTTTATGTACTGTTGGAAAATATTTATAAAGATATATGAACTTGGGCTAGTAAATCCATATGCAATCCATTTAAAAAGAACCAGCGCAATATAGTTTAGATTCAATGATTCCGATCTATCCATCTGCCATTCCAAATCAGCAAACTCGCTTTTAGTATCCAGTAGTCTCATGATCTCTACTCTGATTTCTTTTTGCAATCATTAGCTTAGTTAAATCACAAAACCAGAATTTTCCTTCCATCGAAAGCAGTTAAGCTAAATAATAATTCCGGTTAAAAATTCCTCGTGGGAACGACACTCTACTCACTCTTTATTAATTGTCACGACACGTATACTTGCGTAAATAGCGAGCAATTTAATAGACATATACGCAGCTCGTCATGATGCTAATAAATGAAATGTTATTTTTATTTATTTAGGCAAAGGCAAGGAAAAGAATGGGAGGAAAGGGATTATGGCGATATCAGGTAAGCAAGCGAACTTTCTAAAATGCTATTTTCTTTCTATGTGATTGATATGATTCAAATGCTTATGTTTATATTTAATGAATGGGCAAATACAAGTTTTGAAAATGATGGCTTTAATGAAAAGCCACAAGTTTTGAAAAATGACGGCTTTAAAGAAAAGTCGTAAGTTTTGAAAAAGAATGACTTTAAGAAAAAACATCAAGGTTTGCATCATGGGAAACAAGTAATACGTTTTAAGATAAGAATTTTATCATCAGTATTGCCAAAGATTGCCAATGAAATTGAAAATTTTTCTTATGAGTAAGCAAGTTCTCCATGATAATATTTTCAAAGGATTTCATGTTTGATACCGATGGTTTTAAGAATTTACTTTTAAGCAAGCAAGTTCTTTTTGATGTTGTTTCAAAAGTATTTTATAAGGAAAAGAGAATTTTACCCTTTCACAAAGTATTGTTTGTAAATAAGTTTTGTGTTATTTCTACAATAATTTATGATAAACAATTATGTTTATGAAAGAAAAAGGAAAAGGGGAATTGATTTATGAAAAAAATTTGTTTTACTAAGTCATGATAGTTAAATAATAAATGATGATTTGGACATAGTCCATTGTTTTGAAATGATATTCGAAAAGTTTTGATTTCCTTTAGATAAGGAAATCTATGTTGAAAATATCTTGAAAAATATTTATATGAATGTTGTTAAATGGAATTTAAGGATAAGAAACCTCATAAGTTGATTTTCTTAAAATGGTTTGATTTCGGGTTGCTAAAGTAGCATACAAAAGACCATGCAAGGCCCCTTTATATAAAAATGACAAAATTGGTATGTGGACAAGAAATTGATTTTAAGGTTGTTGAGAAAGGGTTAGAATATTTGCATAACTTTTGTGAACAAAAGGCCCTGAAATGGAAACCAAGAAAATGCTAGGAAAAATGTATGATTTATTCTTGAAAATTCAAAGGTTTTAAAATTATTTTATAAGGATTTTAAGATGTATTGTTTCTCAAACATTTCAAATATTCATCAAAATAATTTGTTTTAAAAAGACACAGACTTTGGTCTGTGATGTTTTTAAGTTATGGATGCAGACTGAGGTCTGTGATCCCGATTTTAAAGGATACGGGCTGCGGTCTGTAATACTTTAAACCAAATGGACTGCGGTCCGTCATAATAATGTATGATGCACCAGTACAAGGAATAGGCCGATTGTAGAGCACAGTTGGGATGACCGGGGCCCACTCTACATAAGGCCAAGTCGCTAAGGGATGGCAGGAGTGCCATCGGCGCCCTCATAGAGATGGGAGCAGGATAAAGGAATAGCCGTCTGGCTAGCGTGCTATTAAGGATTCTCTTCCAAAATGTAGCATAATCACTTGCTAGTGTCACTACTGGATGGAGAGAAATGCATTTGCTTATGTTTTTCTTTCGAAAAGCCCAAAGATTGGGACATGAAAGCATTTTTAAGAAAAATTATCCTAAAAGGATTTTTATGAAATGGTTACCATAAAAGAAAGGGTGTTTTACACAAAAGTGTAAATAACAGGAATAAAAGGAAATATTTTTATGCAAATGCATTTATGGAAATGGTTTATGTCTCTTATACACTTTGTTTGTCATAAACAAGTCCCAAGACGGGGATTATGAAAAGGATCTATGTCAAACTTGTTTTTAGACATAAGAATGTTCATTATTAAAGAGCCTAAATGAAAAGTGTTTATGGACGTGAGAATGTCCAATGACAAAGTGTTTTAATGAAAGGTGTTTTAGGACATATGAATGTCCATTGCCAAAGGAAGCTATGTGAAAAATGTTTTGAGACATTAAATGTCTCTTGGCTAAAGGATTTTATGATGAAAAATATTTTTTGGACATTAAAATGTCCTTTGCCGAGAAAGGCTTATGTGAATGATGTTTTAGGACATGAGAACGTCCTTCTTTGCCAAAGGAATTATGAGAAAAAAATTTTGGACGTAAGACGTCCACTGGCAAAAGATGGTTTCATGTAAAGGTCTTGGAACATTGGAAAGTTCACTCAAGACAAAAAGAAATTAATTATAAAGGGTAAAACATGTATGTTTTACCTTACAAAGCCCAAACGTGGATTTTAAATGATTTTAAGAATGAATATTTTATCAAAATATTCAAGGATATAGAATTGTCCTCATGAACAAAGGATTTCATAATAATATTTTAGGACATATAAATGTCCTCTGGAAAAAGGTGTTCAAGATGTTAATGAAATGATTTTCAAGGAAGTCTTGCCCTAAAAGATAAAATGCTTGCTTACTGAGTTATCACTCGCGTTTTGTTTTCCAAACCTTAGACACGTACTGGGAGATTCAAGTGGTCGAGGACCTAAGAAATGGAGAAAAGGTACAAGATAGTACCAGGTGGGCTAAAAGGATTAGCCATGGTGAGTGGAATGGTATGAATGAAAGTATTCAGGTATGCTGACGTATATGAATTTATTTAAAGTTCTAAGTTCTAGGAGAACTAATGAATGAATGAATGTATGTCTAGAATGACAATGTCATGATTAGGTCAAGAGGACCTTTAATGTATAAGTGCATGTTGAGAAGTTATAAAGGATTTGTACAAGTGAATACAAGTGTACCATTGCTTATGTTATAAATGAAATAACGATGAATGAAGAAACGAAAAAAAATTTGGACGAGTTCCAATTAAAATCCCGCCGCATGATCAGGGCAACAATCCTGATTCACATTTACCAATCAATAAGGTTTTGAGGTAAGAAAGTGACGTCTCGGTTTGGGGCGCCACAGAGGTTGGTATCAGAGCATGGATTGATAAATAGGTGAGGTAAGAAAAGATTTGATATCACAAAGATGATATTTCAACAAGGTTTGATAGATAGGTATAGAAGAAAAATGCAAAATGATGAAAGAGATAGATTGAAGATTATAAGATATATGCAATATGTATTGTCTATTAATGTGTGTCATTATGACGCAATGATATGGTTACTTAAGGAAATATAGCTGGTTTGCTATATTTCATGGTGTAAATGGTATATGAAGAAAAATTGATATGAGGACAATGAGATGAAGCAGGGGTAGGAGAATTTAAGGAAAGACAAAGGATAGAAGAGAATTAGAACAGATGACGGGTTATGGAACCCTACATAAAGACCCTCCATATCTAAGGCTTTACCATATCTCACATAAGATAGCACAAGACGGTGCTATATGATATATATGTTTTAGGTGCAGAGCTATGGTGGACATACGGAAGGCACCAAGGCGCCAACTTTCTAAGTGATTGTTGGTTAATAATTTATGGTTATGATAATTGACAGGTTAGGTAGGCATAATCTGTATGTGTAAGGAAAAGCAACCTTACGCCATGAAAAGAGAAGATAGAAATGACAAACGTAGGAAAAAGGGAGTTTCTTTTGACTCCTAATGTATAATGTTTGATGTTATGAAAGTATAAATGCATTTGATTTCATTCAGATGCTAAGTATATATACGAAAAAGGAAAGGTCATTGATCTTTCTAGATTATATGATTGAATATGTATGATATGCATGATTCTATGATAAGATACGATTATATTAATATGATTTTATATGTTGCTTTATACAACATGCCTATCACCTTAGTTCTTGAACAAGGAAATGGCAGTTGCAGATATGAGTCAATAGGAAAGAAGAGAAGCCAGTAGCAAATTTAAACGACCAGGACAAATGAGTCCATGAACTCATCAACGACGGGAAAATATAAATTCTAAGTCAAAGGATTGGAGGTGTTACTGTTATAAGTAATATCTCACAGGTAAAAAGAGTGGAATAATAGATAAATGCGGCTATAAAAAGAAGTCGTGGGATAAGCCACCCGAGGTTGGGTAGCCTAAATGATAGAAATGGTTCAAAATCTTTGGATTTTCCCCAATAGGACCAGACAAGAAGATAGGAAGAAACAGGATGATGTAGGCTGCACTTCCTATAAGAATAAATGATAAGGAGATAGAAACATGAAAGGCCCAATAGGACCAATTAGAAGAAGGTAGAAAAGAAGGACCGGTACAGGTAATAATTTTTAACCTAGTACCCAAACCTTTAAGGGTTGATAATGGTAAGATAGAAGTAAATGGAAAGGTTATTGATGCCTTTCTAGTTGTGCATCCACCTAAGTTCTTAGGTGAATTAGATTTTATTCAAGCTAAGCGGTGGACAACTGAACCCAAGAACATGTTTAAGGTTTGAACATCTAGTCAAATGTAATGTCCAAGAATTGATTGACAATGCTTATAAGTAATAGGAAACCCTAAATAACTATTATGTCATAATCAAAGAAGGTAATCTGGAAGAATTGATAAGAAATATTTTCCAATAGGACACCAGGATGTAATACATGTTGGTAATGAACATGTACAATTAGGGCAAAGATAACTTGCCACTGAAGACTAAGGAACTTGGTGTAAGGAAAAGAAAGGAGTAAGAAAGGTTAGTTCAACCAAAGTTGAATGCAGCTATTGGTTGATATGAAATCTCGGCAAATTAATGCAGAAAAATGTAGCAAACTATGCCTAGTTAGCATATATGAAAGGAAAAGAATATTACACATATGATACCATAGAAGTTGGTATATCATAGCAAGGAATGGTAGATAGATGAAGGAAAACGACGGCAAGAATGATTGCCAAAAATCTTTTCAGCTATGATATGATTGAAAGATAGGTACGGGAAAGATAATTCCTCTATGATATTCATAAGAAATGAGACTATAAAAAATTAGAAAATGAAAAGGACCCTTACTAGTTTATGAAAATTGGAAAGGGAGATAAGGAAGAAAATATTTTAGATTGGTTTATTACCAGTACTCCTATTAGGTAGTCTACGCTAGTATAATCTAGTTGTAGACATTATGAGATGGGAAGGAAAGATAGGTTAGCAAAAGTGTCTTTTGCTAAGACATGCATGAAATTTTATGTGAGAGCAACTCTTGCTCTATGCTATAGAATAAATGTGTTGTGTTATATGAATGTTGTATAAAAATGATTGTTATGGATTTATATTTTGTATGAAAGGACGGGTAGCCTAGATTTTACCCTATGATAAGATGAGAAATTCTACAATTTCTTTATGTATAAAAATAATAGTATGTCTACCATAGGAATAAGAGATGAATGACTTAAAAAAAAGAACAATTTCAATAAGATGTCCCTATGGGAATAGGGAACAGGAAACAGGAGACAATAGAGACAAATGATAAGTCTATTGGACCAAGGCCAAAAATGCCACTAGGGCAGAGTAGCGCAGTGGAAGCTTAGTGAGCTAATGGAAGTATTGTAAAAAAGGGATGATAAGTTGGTTATTTCACATGAGCCTTACCCCGATATTTGAAATGTAATAGGTTCCGGGACGAAACCTGTTATAAGGGGGGGAGGATTGTGATACCCAGACCCAAGTAGGTCTATAAGTATGACACATGTGTTATTTAAATGAATTATGGATGATTTTATGATTAATGATATTTTGCAATTAGTGTTTTAGATAAGAATGGTGATTAAAAATTTAATCGTCGGAGCCCAAAGTGAGTCGGTATGACCAGAGGGGCTTACCAAGGATTGAAAGGTGAAAATGGGTCATAAATAATCATGTTAATTACCATGATTTAATTTATGGAGATTAAAGTGTAATTATGGAATTAAGATGAAAAATGATAGAAAATTCATAACTTGATGCCTACAAGGCGGATTTCGATGAATTTTTGAAAAATAAGCTCATGACGGTGGGCCCAATCTTATGAATTGATTGGATTAAGGGAATCATGATGATATTAGGGTGATAATTTATTGTTTTTATCCTCAAATCCAAAAGATAAATTCAAGTGGTCATAAGTGGAGTTAGAAAACTCGGTTTGAGACAAAACTTGAGAAAGATGGATAAAACGATATGACGAACGATATGGTAGTAATAGATTAAGCTAATTATCATGGGATTTGCTTAATAAAAAAGAATGAAAGCCATTAAAAGCAAGTCAAGGTGGGAAGCTTCATGGACATTGCAATGAGGGTAATTTGGGAAGGTGGAAAATGGAAATTACTTAGATGCCCTATGGGTTGCTTTAGCACCAAGAAAAGGGGAAAATAAAAGAGGAAAGAGGGGGAGCAAGGGCTGGACATTTTCCAGCAAAAGAGAAGAGAGCGAGCGAGAGAGAGAGAGGGAGGAGGAGGAAGAGGAGGCCATCTTGGAAGACCTATAGAGGATTGATTTCTCTCCAAAAAAATCCAGGAATGTGATGATTTAGTAACATATTTTAAGGATTAAATATTTCTAATTAATCAAGTTTATTTATAAAGTTTAATTTGGGGATTAATTAGCCCATATCCTCTAATCTACACTTATGTGTAGTAAAACAGGACCTGGAAAAGAAAATAGGGAAGAAATAGTTTGTGAACTAATTTTATCATGAAAATTTGTGAAAAGACTCATGATGCGGTGATTAAGGAACGACCAAATTTTCAGCATAAAAAGATACGCACGTTACAAATTAAAAATCTGGAAAAATCAACCTGGATAGGATTGAAAAGGTGACAGGATCAGCTGAACCAAATGATTTTTAATACTTTTTATAAAGGAATTTTGGGCTGAAAATTTTACAGGATATATAAGACATTTATAATCACAAGAACAAAATAAAAATTAGGTTTGATGGGTATAAATATACCCCATAATTTATGTGAATTAGGTTGTCTGAAAAGGGATGCTGCTGTCCAGCGAAGTAAAAATACCAAAATAAATAGAAATACTAAATATTTCATGCTAAAAATATTTATTTTGGTTAATTCATGTGGTTATTAAGTTATGGTATAAATTTCATATCAAAAATACTTGATTTGATATTAATTCAAGATTTTGAGAATTCAGTGTGCTTAAATTCAGCTTTATGGATAGCTTTAGGAATAAATCAAGATAAATGTTAAATTTCAGGTTTTTGTGATGGAATTTAACTTATAATGGGATATAAACAAATTATTATGAGAGTAACCTATTAGAGGTAAACAAGATTACCCTAAATAGGATTTTTTAAAGATATACAAATGGATGTTCAAAGAGGGGTGCAGAGGGTACCCAAAATATATATGGAAGTTTCTGCTTTGGAAGCAACCAATATTTGGGTTTTAAATATGTATTAATACCCTAAATTTGGGTTAATAAAAGTATGATTTAAGGCTGGAAAATTTGGATTAAAAATCTTTTTAGACCATGTTGCTAAAGAGAGCATTGAAACGACGAAAAACGGGTTCTAAAGTTGCTGTTTTGGGAACCCTATGATAAATGGATTAAAATTTCAGAAATAAACCCTAAATTATATGTTAATTAAGGATTTTAATCATGCTGGAATTAGAGACAAGTTGCTGTGTTGAAAAATTTTAAGAAACACATGATTTATGTGTTGAGAAATGGACGTATATGAAGAGATAACTATGAACAAATGATATATGGATTATGTAAGTTATTAAAATGAAAAAATGCATAAAAACATGAATAAAAACGTGAATTAGGGTACTTTTTAAGTAAATAATGATAATCTCAAATTTTGAGATGATTATATGATGTCTAAGTTAGCAACTAAGCGCTTAAAATGAGCACCGTTGTATGAAAAATGAAAAATATGTTAAAAATAAAAAATGGAGGTAATGAACCTTCAAAAAATGATTTAATAAATGATTTTTATATGCATGTAAGTTTACCCTACATAAGGGTATTAAAAATAAATTGATGATTTGATATATATAGGGTATGTAGATACATATTAATACCCGACTTGAAAGACAAGTGGGGTTAGCTAGATGAACTTATGTAGGTTGGAAAACCTAAGGAATATAAGTATTTAAGGATGATGCCAATAAACGAAATGTTATTTTCATTTATTTAGGCAAAGGTAAGGAAAAGAATGGGAGGAAAGGGATTATAGAGATCTTAGGTAAGCAAACGAACTTTCTAAAATGCTATTTTCTTTCTACGTGATTGATATGATTGAAATGTTTATGTTTATGTTTTAATGAATAGGCAAGCACAAGTTTTGAAAATGATGGCTTCAATGAAAAGCCACAGTTTTGGAAAATGATGGCTCTAATGAAAAGTCGTAAGTTTTGAAAAAGAATGGCTTTAAGAAAAAGCCTCAAGGTTTGCTTCATGGGAAGAAAGTAATACGTTTTAAGATAAGAAATTTATCATCAGTGTTGCCAAAGATTGGCAATGCTTTATGTTAATGGAATTAAGAATTTTGCTTATGAGTAAGCAAGTTCTCCATGATAATGTTTTCAAAGGATTTCATGTTTAATACCGATGGTTTTAAGAATTTGCTTTTAAGCAAACAAGTTCTTTATGATGTTGTTTCAAAAGTATTTTATAAGAAAAAGGGAATTTTACTCTTTTTAACAAAGTATTGTTTGTAAATAAGTTTTGTGTTATTTCTACAATAATTTATGATAAACAATTTATGTTTATGAAAGAAAAAGGAAAAGGGGAATTGATTTATGAAAAAGATTTGTTTTACTAGGTCATGATAATTAAATAATAAATGATGATTTGGACATAGTCCATATGTTTTGAAATGATATTCGAAAAGTTTTGATTTCCTTTAGATAAGGAAATCTATGTTGAAAATATCTTGAAAAATATTTATACGAATGTTGTTAAATGGAATGTAAGGATGACCAACCTTATAAGTTGATTTTCTTAAAATGGTTTGATTTTAGGTTGCTAAAGTAGCATACAAAAGACCATGCAAGGCCCCTTTGAGTAAAAATGACAAAATTGATATGTGGACAAGAAATTAATTTTAAGGTTGTTGAGAAGGGGTTAGCACAATTGCAAAACTTTTGTGAGCAAAAGACCCTGAAATGGAAACCAAGAAAATGCTAGGAAAAACGTATGATTTATTCTTGAAAATTTAAAGGTTTTGAAATTCTTTTATAAGGATTTTAAGATGTATTGTTTCTCAAAAATTTCAAATATTCATCGAAATAATTTGTTTTAAAAAGACACAGACTTTGGTCTGTGATGTTTTTAAGTTATGGATGCAGACTGAGGTCTGTGATCCCGATTTTAAAGGATACAGGTTGCGGTCTGTAATGCTTTAAACCAAACGGACTGCGGTCCATCATAATAATGTATGGTGCACCAGTATAAGGAATAGGCCGGTTGTAGAGCATAGTTGGGATGACCGGGGCCCATTCTAGATAAGGCCAAGTCGCTAAGAGATGGTAGGAGTGCCATCGGCGCCCTCCCTGAGATGGGAGAAGGATAAAGGAACAGCCGCCCGCTAGCGTGCTGTTAAGGATTCTCTTCCAAAAGGTAGCATGATCACTTGCTAAGTGTCACTACTGGATGGAGAGAAATGCATTTTCTTATGTTTTGCTTTCGAAAAGCCCAAAGATTGGGACATGAAAGCATTTTTAAGAAAAGTTATCCTAAAAGGATTTTTATGAAATGGTTACCCTAAAAGAAAGGGTATTTTACACAAAAGTGTGAATAACAGGAATAAAAGGAATTGTTTTTATGCAAATGCATTTATGAAAATGGTTTATGTATCTTATACGCTTTGTTTGTTATAAACAAGCCCCAAGACGGGGATTATGAAAAGGATCTGTGTCAAACTTATTTTTGGACATAAGAATGTCCATTATTAAAGAGCCTAAATGAAAAGTGTTTATGGACATGGGAATGTCCAATGACAAAGTGTTTCAATGAAAGGTGTTTTAGGACATATGAATGCCCATTGCCAAAGGAAGCTATGTGAAAAATATTTTGAGACATTAAATGTCTCTTGGCTAAAGGATTTTATGATGAAAAATATTTTTGGATATCAAAATGTCCTTTGCCGAGAAAGGCTTATGTGAATGATGTTTTAGGACATGAGAATGTCCTTCTTTGCCAAAGGAATTATGAGAAAAATGTTTTGGACGTAAGACGTCCACTGGTAAAAGATGGTTTCATGTAAAGGTCTTGGAACATTGGAAATGTTCACTCAAGACAAAAAGAAATTAATTATCAAGGGTGAAACATGTATGTTTTGCCTTAACAAGCCCAGACGTGGCTTGTAAATGATTTTAAGAATGAATATTTTATGAAAATGTTCAAGGACATAGAATTGTCCTCATGAACAAAGGATTAGATAATAATATTTTAGGACATATAAATGTCCTCTGGAAAAAGGTGTTCAAGATGTTAATGAAATGATTTTCAAGGAAGTCTTGCCCTAAAAGATAAAATGCTTGCTTACTGAGTTATCACTCGCGTTTTGTTTTCCAAACCTTAGACAAGTACTGGGAGATTCAAGTGGTCGAGGACCTAAGAAATGGAGAAAAGGTACAAGATAGTACCAGGTGGGCTAAAAGGATTAGCCATGGTGAGTGGAATGATATGAATAAAAGTATTCAGGTATGCTGACGTATATGAATTTATTTAAAGTTCTAAGTTCTAGGAGAACTAATGAATGAATGAATAAATGTATGTCTAGAATGACAATGTCATGATTAGGTCAAGAGGACCTTTACTGTATAAGTGCATGTTGAGAAGTTATAAAGGATTTGTACAAGTGAATACAAGTGTACCATTGCTTATGTTATAAATGAAATAACGATGAATGAAGAAACAAAAAAAAATTTGGACGAGTTCCAATTAAAATTCCATCGCGTGATCAGGGCAATAATCCTGATTCACATTTACCAATAAATAAGGTCTTGAGGTAAGGAAGTGATGTCTCGGTTTGGGGCGGCACATGCAAGCCCCTCTCTACGTAAAAAAATGATAAGATAGATATGTGGTTAATTATTTGATTTTAGGATGGTTGAGAAAGGGATGGTATAATTGCATAACTTTTGGGAGCAAAAAGGCCCTGAAATGGAAACCAAAAAAATGTTAGAAAAATACATGGTTTATTTTTGAAAATCCAAAAGTTTTTAAATTCTTTTATCATAAGGGTTTTAAGATGTATTGTTTTTCTCAAACAACTCAAATGTTTATCAAAATGTTTTACTCAAAATGTTTCTCAAAGAATTTAAGGAAGGTCATCCGAAAACTAGATTTCAAAGGACAACTTGTTTAAAGTGGGTGCGCTTGCTTTACAAGTTGACATGGACTGTGGTCTGTGATGTTCTTTTTCAAAATATTTTTTCTTAAATACAGACTCGATCTATGATGTTTTTCAAGTATGGATGCGGACTGCGGTCTGTGATCTCAGTTTAAAAGGACACGGGCTACGATCTGTGATGATAATGTATGGTGCACCAGTACAAGGAATAGGCCGATTGTAGAGCACAGTTGGAGATGGATAGGGGCCCACTCTACATATGGCCAAGTCGTTAAGGGATGGCAGGAAGCCAGCAGCGCCCTCCCTGATATGGGGGAAGGATAAAGAAACAGTCGCCTGGTTAGCATGCTGTTAAGGATAGATTCTCTTCCAAAAGATAGAATGATCATTTGCTAAGTGTCACTACTAGATGGGGAGAAATGTATTTGCATATGTTTTGCTTTTGAAAAGCCCAAAGATTGGAACATAAAAGCATTTTTACAAATAGTTATCCTAAAGGGATTTTTATGAAATGATTACCCTAAAAATGGGGTGTCTTACACAAAAGTGTAAATAACAAGGATGAAAGGAAATATTTTCTATGCAAATGCTTTTAAGAAAAGGATTATGTATTTTATGCCTTGTTTATTACAAACAAGCCCCATGACGGGGATTATGAAAAGGATTTATGTCAAATATGGTTTTGGACATAAGAATGTCCATTTCCAAAGGGTTTAAATGAAAAGTGTTTTTGGACATAAGAATGTCCTTTGCCAAAGAATTTATGAGAAATGTGTTTTAGGACATATGAATATCCATTGCTAAAGAAAGTTATGTAAAAAATATTTTGGGACATCAGATGTCCCTTGGCTAAAGGATATTATGATGAAAAATATTTCTGAACATAAAAATGTCCCTTACCGAAGAAGGCTTATGTGAATGATATTTTGGGACATGAGAATGTCCTTCTCTAAAAAGGATTTATGAGGAAAATGTTTTGGACGTAAAACATCCACTGACAAAAGATGGTTTTATGTAAATGTCTTGGAACATTAGAAATGTTCACACAAGACCAAATAAAGTTAAATAAAAAGGGTAAAACGTATATGTTTTGCTTTGACAAGCCAAACGTAGCTTGTAAATGATTTTAAGAATGAATGTTTTATGAAAATGTTCTAGGACAGAGAATTGTCCTTATGAACAAAAGATTTTAGGACAATGTTTTAGGACATATAAATGTCCTCAAGTAAAAAGGTGTTCAAGATGTTTAAGGAAAAAAGTTTTAAAGAAAGTCTTGCCCTAAAAGATAAAATGCTTGCTTACCGAGTTGTCACTCATGTTTTATTTTCCCAAACCTTAAACAGGTACCGAGAAACTCAAGAGGTTCGCACAGGAGAAGAAAAGGTACGTGATGTTAGCCATGATGTATGGATAGCATGGTTTAAAGTTTTAAGGTATGTTGATATATATGTGAACTTATTTAGAGTTTTAAGTTCCAAGTGATCCAATGATTGAATGTATGTATGTATGGATGTAAAATGTCATGATTAAGTCAAGAAGACTTTCATTGTAGAAAAACTTGATGAGATGTTATGAAATGAAATATGGAATTCATTACAAGTGTATTGGTGCTTGTATGATGAATGATGTAGCGCGTAAAGAAATGAATGATGATATAAAAAAATTTAGACGAGAACCAATTAAGAACCCGCCGCGTGATCAGGGCAACAATCCTGATTTACATACCAATTGATAGATCTTCGGTAAGGATGTGACATCTCGGTCTGGGGCGCCACAGAAGGTGGTATCAGAGCATGGATTGGTAAATAAGCATGGAAAGAAAGGTCTTGATATCACAAAGATGGTATCTTAGCAAGGATTGATAGATAGACATAGAGGAAAAATGGAAAATAATGAAAGAGATAGATTGAAATTATAAGACATATACAATATGAATTGTCTTTTACTTAGTGACATTATGACGCAAAGATATAGCTGTTTAAGGAAATGTAGCTAGTTTGCTATATTTCATAACGTAGATGGTATATGAAAGAAAAATGATATGAGGCTAGATGAGATGAAGAAGAAGGTAAGGAGAATCTAAGAAAAGACAAAGGATAGAAGGGAGTAAGAGCACATGATGGATTGAATAATGGAACCCGACATAGAAGACCCCCCATACTTAAGGTCTATCACACTTCACTTAAGATAGCACAAGACTATGCTATACTTTATATATGTTTAAGGTGCAGCGCCATGGTGACATATGGAAGGCACCAAGGCTCCAACTTTCTAAGTGATTGTTAGTTTAGAATTTATAGTTATGATAAAATGACAGATTGTGCAAATATAATATGTATGTGTAAGGAAAAACAACCTTACACTATGAAAGGCAAAGATAGAAATAAAAAAGGTAGAAAAAAGAAAGGAAATTCCTTTTGATTCTTTTATGAATATATGATGTTTGATGATATGAAAATATAAATGCGTTTGATTTTATTCAAATGCTAAGTGTATATATAAAAAAAGGAAAGGTCATTCATCTTTCTAGATCATACAATTGGCTATGTATGATGTAAATGATTTTATGATCAGAGATGATCATATTGATATAATTTTATATGTTTCTTTTTACAACATGCCTATCACCTTAGTTTTTGAACAAGGGAAAGGCAGTTGCAGATATGAGTCAACAGGAAAGAAGAGAAGCCAGTAAATAAGTTAAGCTACTAGGGTAAAGAGAACAAGTAAGATCAAGGACTCGTCAACGGCGGGAAAAATATAAACCCTGAGTCAAAGGTTGAAGGTGGAGCCGCTGCATGTAACACCTTACAGGTAGAAAGAGTGGACGAAAGGATAACTGTAGCTGTAGAAGGAGTTGTACAACAGGCCACTCGAGATTGGGCAGCCCAAGCAGTAGAAAGAATACAAGGCTTTTGGGAAAAGCCCAACAGGACCAATTAAAAGAAGGTAGAAATGATGGACTGGTACAGGTAATAATTTTTAACCTAGTACCCAAACTTTTAAGGGTTGATAATAGTAATATTGAAACAAATGGAAAGGATATTAATGCCTTTCTAGTTCAGTATCCACCTAAGTTCTTAGGTGAATTAGATTTTATTCATACTAAGCAGTGGATTACTGAAACCAAGAACATGTTCAAAGTTTGAACATGTAGTCTTATTTAATGCCCAAGCATTGATTGGCAAAGCTTATAAGTGATAGGAAATCTTAATGGCTATTATGTCATAATTAAAGAAGGTAATCTGGAAGAATTTGATAAGAAATATCTTCCAATAGGACACCAGGATATAACACATGTTGGTAATGAACATGTACATTTAGGGTAAGGACAACTTACTACTGAAGATTAAGGAACCTGGTGTAGGGAGAGAAAAGAGTAAGAAAGGTTAACTCAACCAAAGCTAATTGTAGTTATCGGTTGATAGAAAGTCTCTGCAAATTATTGCAGAAAAGTGTAGCAAAACGTGTCTAGTTAGTATGTATGGAAGGAAAAGAAGATTCCATGTATGATATCATAAAGTATGGTATCATGTATCATAGCAAGGAATGGTAGATAGATGAAGAAAAATGAAGGCAAGAATGAATGCTGAAATTTTCTTCAATTTCGACCACATTGGAAGATAAGTATGAGAGAAATTATCTCTCTATGATGTTTATAAGAAATGAGATTAAAAAAAAATTGATAAGGACCCTTACTAGTTTATGGAAACTAGAAAGGAAGACAAGGAAGAAAATATTTTAAACTGGTTGAATACCGGTACTCCTATTAGGTAGTCTACACTAGTATAACCTAGTTGTACACATTATGAGAGAAGAAGGAATGGATAGCTTAGCAAAAGTGTCTTTTGCTAAGACATGTATGAAACTCTATGTGAGAGCAACTTTTGCTCTATGCTATAGAATGAATGTATTATGTTATATGAATAATATATGAAAATGATTGCTATGGATTTCTATTTTGTATGAATGAATGGGTCGTCTAAGTTTTACCCTATGATAAGATGAGAAATTCTATAATTTCTCCATATATAAGAATAATAGTATGCCTACCATAAGAGTAAAAGATGGATGACATAAAGAAAAGGACAATTGTAATGGGAAATCCATATGGGAACAGAAAACAGTAGAGATGAATAATAGGCCTATTGGACCAAGGCTAAAAATGCCACCAAGATAGAGTAGCGCAGTGGAAGCGTAGTGAGCCATTGAAGTATGGAAAAAGATGACAAGTTAGCAAATTTATGTGAGCCTTTCCCCGATATTTGAAATGTAATAGGTTTCGGGACGAAACCTATTATAAGGGGGGGATTGTGATACCCAGACCCAAGTAAGGCTTATATATGTGCAATTGGCATATAAATATGGATAATGTAGAATTTTGTGGAATTATGAATGATTTTCCTTGCAATATTGATGATTTATTACAATTAGGGCAAATGATTATGAATGATAATTATAAGCCAATATGAGTCAATGTGATTAAAGAGACCTAATAAGCATTAGAAAATGTGGATATATTGAGGATAATTACCTCATATATTATGGTTTAACTAATGGAGATTATGTTAATAATTATGGATTTAAGGTAGCAAATGCTAAAACATGCATAACTCGGCGCCGGTAAGGCGGATTAAGATGAAAATTGGAAAGATAAGTACATAATTTCGTGCTTAATCTTATGAAAAAGTTAGATTATGAAAATTTGGATGGGATTAAGGTGAAAATCGATTTTTACTATCCAAAATTCAAGGATGACTTAAAATGATCATAACTAAGTCAAATTGAGACAAAATTTGACATAAACGGTTAAAATTATGAGATCAATGCAATGAGAGTATTTGATCAAGCTAATGATGATGAGATCATGGTTGCACGAAAAAGGAGTGTATACTATTAACTTTTGTGCACCATAAAGTAGCTTTCATTTATGTTAAAGTAAAAGTGATTAATTAAATAATTAATGGCATAAATGAGGTGTCAAAAGGAGATAATTACACATGGATTTTATGAATTATTTAAAATGATAAAATCAAGTGATTAATGACATGAATTAATGGCTAATGAAGCTCAAGTTAGGTAATGGAGGTGGCAACCTATTCACGTCCAAAGGGGTTGTTTATATGGAATTTTTAATTTTTAAAAAATACAAAATATGTATTTAAATGAGCTACATGACTAGGGTGGCTAGTGGACGTGATTCGGGGTTGATTTTTATGACACAAAATGCTAAAATTCAAGCCACATGGGACGTTAATTATGTGGACAGCAAGGTAGGTTCCAAAAGTGGTGAATGCTCAAGGCTGCAATGGGATTTTTAATGAATTTTTTTAAATACTACATAGACCCCTAAATGAGCTCCTAGTTAGGATAATTAAGTTTACATTAATTAAAGCTGCAATTTTGTGGAAAAATTGCAAAAGGGGCAGCTGCATATGGACGTGATCACATGGACAATAAATGGACAGCAAGATAAGCGGACGTCCAAGGCTGCATATTTATGATTTTTTTTAAAATATGCTAAATGGACCCCTAAGTAGGCTATTAGCTAGGGTGATTAAATATCCATAAATTAAAATGGAATTAGGTGTGGAAAATTGCAAAAGTTGCTGCTGAAATGGACGTTGAATGGTGGACAGATTTATGGTTCTTTAATGATATGGATTTTGATGGATTTTTAATGGATAATTATTGATAACTTGTATTTTTACGAGTTATCATGACCCATTTCAGACTTGATTTGTGCGTTAGTTCGAGAGATTAGGCTTAGTTTGCATTCATTTAGCTTAATTTTCATCTGCTTTGCATTTTAGGAGCATTAATTAGATTTTAGGCATTTTTAGCATTATTTAGGCATTTTTAGTTCATTTATTTAGTTTTTTCATCTTTTGCAGGAAGGACGGGACATATGAAGGCAAAGCGGATGAGTTGAATGCAAGCTGAGGCAACCAGAGGCAGATGGATGGCGCTCTACGTGCCTTTGCCATTTTTCAGCAAAAATTTAGTACACATGTGGCTTCCAGAGAGTTGGCGCCTATGCGCCACCCAGGGGCGCCCAGGCGCCGGTCATGATCAGCCACAAGGTGTTAAGAAGAAACTCCAAGCAAGGACAGTTGGCGCCTAGGCGCCAGTGCATGAATTTCTAGGGTTTGCAGAATGTGTCCAAGCTGGCGCCTAAGCACCAATACGCACCCGTATGCGAATATTCCAGTGTGTAAGCTGCACAAAAGGAACTTTATAAATAGTTCCTAGGGGTTCGCGCACGGGGGAAGAGAGGAGAAGAGAGCTTAAGGACGAACTAAAGTGCAAGAGAAAGAGGAAATCAAGATTAAAGCACGGATTGAAGAGAGGATTCAAGCCCCGTTGTTGGAAACCGCCGGAAAACAGTTTTCTCTTATTCTTTCCAATTATCTTTCTCTGCCTTTATGGATACTTTTTATATGGATGTAATGGATGTTGAATTCATGTCTTTGAACTAAACCTCCATTAGATGGATAGTTAGGATGAATTGAATTCTAAACTATATTGTTTCTTGGTTCTTAGAATATTCAGGAATGAATAGTTGATTCTATATATGATTGTGTATGATTTACCTTTGCATGTGTGGATTTAATAGTTTTTACAAGATTAGCTACCTTGTAAGATGATTTAATTGCTTGATTTATCCTTGTAAGAGGAAGATCTCTGCCGGATCCATGTGCAAAGCATAGGTTTCTACCTTTGTGTAAGGAGAGTTGTTTAACGGATAGGAATATACCGTTAAACCCTGTGTAGTCATTATACAAGTTATGAACTTATCAATTTCACTTTATTTAATGGCATGGGAACATAACACTTAAACAAAGTGTAATTAGCTTTATATAATGTTGGAAGACATATATAAAGATATATGAACTTGGGCTAGTAAATCCATATGCAATCTAATTAAAAAAAACCAGAGAAATATAGTTTAGATTCAAGAATTCCGATCTATCTATCTGTCATCCCTGATCAGAAAACACGTTTCCAGTATCCAGTAGTCTCACATCTCTACTCTGATTTCTCGTTGCAATCGTTAGTTTAGTTGAACCATAAAAAATCAGAATTTTCCACCCATCGAAAGTAGTTTAACTAATTAGTAATTCCGATTAACAATTTCTCGTGGAAATGATACTCTACTCACTCTTTATTACTTGACACAACACGTATACTTGCGTAAATAACGAGCAATTTAATAGACATATACGCAGCTCGTCAAGTTTTTGGCGCCGTTGCTGGGGAATTGTTAGCTAATTATTTTTAGTTTTGTTGCTTTCTTATATAATTTTGTAGAATAGTTATTTTCATAATTTCTTTTAGTTTAGAATATCTTTTTCTGCTAGTTCAATTTCATTGGTTTTTGCAGAGTCATCTCATATTGCATACGCCGAGGCAGACCCGGAAAGGAGATTGTTATTCCTTTTGATCCGGAACCCGAATGAACCTATTTGAGAAGGCGTCGCAAGAGTAGGGAGGCTAGAAACCAATAGCATACGATGGAGCGCATCGAGAACTAGGATGAAAACGTTCATGCAAATCAATAGGAAAACCAAAGGATCGAGATCCCGAATCATCCACCTCAAGATGATTTGGATCAACCCATTTGGGATTTGATTGCACTTGGGCAAAATGCTGTTCTAACTAGCATTGCAGCTCCTCCGATCGACACCAACAATTTTGAAATCAAACTGGTGATTTTCCAGATGCTCCAGTCTATTGGGCAGTTCAGAGGTTTAGCATCTGAAGACCCACACCGCCATCTGCGGAATTCCTGCAGATCATGAACACATTCAAGCAAAACGGAGTCTCCGACGAGGCAATGCGGCTTCGAACTTTTCCATTTTCTCTGCGTGATCGAGCCTCTGAGTGGCTAGACTCTTTGCCACCGAACTCCGTCAACACATGGAATGACTTGGCTTAGAAATTCCTGGAGAAATACTTTCCACCTGCCAAGCTAGCCAAGCTGATGATGAGGTATATTTTTAACCATGGGTCCACTGCAATTATATGATGAAATTATATGATTTTTCATGTGTAAAAAAAGAGAGAGAAAGAAAAAGAAAGAGAAAAATTACAACAACAAGAAAATTGATGGCAAAAAAAAAAACACACGCCACCGGCAGTATAAAAGAACTATAGAAACGCAACCCTCAAAAGTGTCGGGATGTTGCTCTAAAGAGAAAATCCAGGCCAAGTAATTCATCATAGAAAGCATTATATATATATGTCAACATTCAGCCAGAAAATTAAAAGGCGACAAAGAAGAGGCCCTTGGAAATTGAGGTTTGTGAAAAAAAAAGAAAAAGAAAAAAGGATCCCAAAAATATGTGGTGGGGTGGCCAAATCAAATCATGTCATATATGTAAAAAAAAAAAAAAGAGAGAAAAAAAAGTGTAGAACCAAAGGACGGCCATGGAACGCTATGGTCGGTGGATTTTAGTTTGAGATTTGTTACTCATTGATAAGAAATGCTTATAAGAAAATAACTTGAAGAATCCAGCGAAGTAAAGGCAACAACGGGACAAGAAACATCAGCAACATGTGTGGAATAGCCGCCCGGTGAACGAATTTTTGCCCAAAATGAATGGGTAGTCAGATTTTTTTTAAAAAAAAAGAAGAGGAAGCAAACGAGACCCAGCAAGCTCCCAATAATAGCTCAACGGACAACATCTTGGCTTTGCTTGAGGTCACTCGGTATGATGAGCTGGATGATCTGATGAGCTTAGCTACAATGGGCGTTGCTCTCGATTCTAAGGATTCGGAAGGCCGAACAGCACTTCATATGGCTGCTGCAAATGAACATGTTGCCATCGCGTATTATCTTATCGAAAATGGAGTGGATATCAATGCTTGTAACCAAGAGAAGAACACTCCCCTCCACCGGGCTTGCCTCAATGGGCATGTTGAGGTAATAAAGAAGTTAATTTTGGCAGGCGCTGATGTTTCCATTCTGAACAGCCATGAGAGGACGCTTGAGCGTGCAGCAAAGGCGCTAGCTGAGGAAAATGAGCGTGATATGTAGACTTGACGAGAGCAGGCTGAAAGACAAAGAATTGCTGAAACATTGGATGTTGAAATCAAACGGTGGGCTGCTGGAATAGAAGCCAACTTACGTGCTTTGCTCTCAACATTGCAATATGTGCTTTGGCCTGAATGCGGCTGGTAGCCGATATCTTTGACTGATTTAATTTATAGAAAAGCAACCTTGTGCATCCATTTTGATAAGGTACAACAGAAAGGTGCTACTCTTCAGCAGAAGTATATTGCAGAAGAAGTATTTGCCTCCTCAAGGAAGCCTGGAACGAGTTCAATTATGAGGAGCTCTTCTACAGGCCATGCATGTTGGATGACTTCGGTGGCTATTGAGAAGGGAAAATGACACGTTCAAAAGCTATTGATACTGCATGTTGATTATGGTAAGTTGCGGAATTTTTTTTGGTGAGAGGGCAACAGGCAGTGCGCATGCAGATGGGAATGAAGATGGTGCGAAAGAAGAAGATATTCAGATTTCAAAAAAAAAATAAAAAATAAAAATAAATAAGAAAAAATAAAAATCATATGAACGATCAACAAGATGCTGCAGCTGCAGTTGAGAATCTGGACAACAGCTTGTTTAAAGAGAGTTTGGTATGTTGAAAAAGCTAAGAGAAAATTCGAAAAGGTGGCTAAGTTGAAAGCCAAATATGAACAGGAAAAAAGTGACAAATTTACAAAAGAGCAAGCACTAGGATAAGACGACGGTGCAAGAAATAGAGGAATACTTTTTGCGGGTCTGCCACTGCAGTTCCGGGGAGTAACTGGAGGAAGAAGATGTGAAAGAAGCAGAGATAAAGAAGGTAGAAAAATAGCTCATTTCCGTGAATGCAATTGCATAAAAAAAGTCAAAGTCAGGACTTTCAGCTCTGCTTTTTGCATGGCAGGCGTCTCTGCAGTAGCAAGGCGAAAGACTGTAGGCGTTGGGTTTCGAGCTGTGTCTTGTAGCCTTGTTCCGTGTAAGTGTAGCTTGGCACCCAAGCAAATGATATCTGCGGGACTTGGAAATACTCTGAACGGGAGTTCCGGGGACAAATCACGTGGTAGCTAAGCCACGGAATCCCTCACCAAACACAAAAGGAGACACGTGGCTGAGTGGTCACCCGAGTTGCGAAGTATGCGAATTCCTTAGGTTTCGCTCACATGAAATTCTGCGTGAACATTTTTAACCGCGGAACAACCATCCAAGCCTTCCGAGCGCTATAAAAGGTGGCCATCGCTCGACACGACGGGAGGGACGACGGAAAAAAGAGACGGAGCTCGGAAGAACAAGCATTCCCAGCTCTTTCCTCCAATAGAGAACGTAAGTTCTCCACAATTTTTTTAGGTGAAAAAAAAATTTTCTTTCTTATTTAAAAAATATATACATATATATGAATTATTTTCTTAAATAAATAAATATTTTTCCCAACGTGGATGCTCCCCAACTGGCGGGTTGAATTGACACACGAGTTAAGCATATTTTAAAATATATATATGTGTTATTAAAAGTATATATATACATATATATATATATATATTATTTTCAAAAACTACTTTTCCCAACGTGGATACTCCCGACTGGCGGGTTGAATTAACACGCAGGTTAAGTATTTTTCTCCTTAATATATATATATATATATGTATATTTTCTATATATAAATATATATATATATATACATATATATTATTTTCAAAACTACTTTTCCCAACATGGATACTCCCCGACTGGCGGGTTGAATTGACACGCGGGTTAAGTATTTTTTCACCTTCAAAAAATATATATATATGTGTATTTTCTATATATAAATATATATATATATACATATATACATATATATTATTTTCAAAAACTACTTTTCCCAACATTGATACTCCCCGACTGGCGAATTGAATTGAGACGCGGGTTAAGTATTTTTTTTTCTTAAAAATATATATATGTATATTTTCAATATATAAATATATATATATACATATATACATATATATTATTTTCAAAAAAACAATTTTTCCTGCGCAGGGTGTGTCATATAATATATATAAAGCTAAGTATTTTTTTATAATAAAATATATATAATAATATATATAAAAAGGCACGGGGTCCCGGGATCTCACAGGCGCGCCATATATATATATATATATAAAGCTAAGTATTTTTATGATAAAAATATACAAAAATATATATATACATAAAGGCCCGGGGTCCCGGGATCTCACGGGCATGTCATATATATATATATATATAAAGCTAAGTATTTTTATGATAAAAATATACAATAATATATATATAAAGGCCCGGGATCCCGACATCCCACTGGGCGCGCCATATATATATACATATAAAGCTAAGTATTTTATATGATAACAATATACAATAATATATATATACATAAAGGCGCGGGGTCCCGGGATCTCACAGGCGCGCCATATTTATATATAAAGCTAAGTATTTTTAAGATAAAAATATACAATAATATATATATATAAAGGCCCAGGATCCCGGCATCCCACTGGGCGGGCCATATATATATATAAAGCTAACTATTTTTGTGATAAAAATATATAATAATATATATAAAGGCCCGTGATCCCGGCATCCCACCGGGCGCGCCATATATATATATGTATTTTTTTATGATAAAAAAATATATAATAATATATATAAAAAGGTCCGGGGTCCCGGGATCTCACGGGCGCGCCATATGTATATATAAAGCTAAGTGTTTTTTATGATAAAAATATATAATAATATATATATATATAAAGGCCCGGGATCCCGGCATCCCACCGGGCGCGCCATATATATATATAAAGTTAAGTATTTTTTTATAATATATATATATAAAGGCCCGAGATCCCGAGATAAATAAACTCTCGGATTTCACGCTCATTGCACAAATAAGAAAAAAGGACGGGAGACTGGGCTCTCCTTTCTCTTAAAAAAAAATATTATACATATATATATTAAAAGGCTTCCAAAAATATATATTATTTTCTAAAATACATATATATCTTAAAGGCCTTCAAATATATATATAAAATATATATATTATTTTCTAAAATATATATTTATATTAAAAGGCTTCCAAAAATGAATATTTTATTTTCTAAAATATATATGTGTGTCCCGCAGGCATCCAGAAAAATATTTTGTTTTCTAAATAGTCATAGACATGTCCTGCGGGCCTCCAAAAATGAATATTTTGTTTTTTCCAAAATATGTATGTGTCCCGTGGGCGTCCAAAAAAAATATTTTGTTTCCTAAAAATATATATACATGTCCCGCGGGAGTCCAAAAATTTTTTTTTTTCTAAAAATATATATACATGTCCCGCGGGCCTCCAAAAATTAATTTTTTATTTTCTAAAATATATATGTGTCCCGCGGGCATCCAAAAATGAATATTTTATTTTTCTAAAATATATATATGTCTCGCGAGCGTTCCAAAAAAATATTTTGTCCCGCGGGCCTCCAAAAATGAATATTTTATTTTTTCAAAATAAATATGTGTCCCGCGGGCGTCCAAAAAAATATATTTTGTTTTCTCAATATTAAAATTTGTCCCGCGGGCTTCCAAAAATGAATATTTTGTTTTCTAAAATATATGTGTGTGTCCCGCGGGCGTCCAAAAAAATATTTTATTTTCTAAAAATATATATACATGTCCCGCGAGCCTCCAAAAATGAATATTTTATTTTCTAAAATATATATATGTGTCCCGCGGGCGTCCAAAAAAATATTTTGTTTTTTAAAAATATATATACATGTCCCGCGGGCGTCCAAAAATGAATATTTTGTTTTCTAAAATATAGATATGTGTCCCGCTGGCATCCAAAAAAAATATTTTTTTTCTAAAAATATATATACATGTCCCGCGTGCGTCCAAAAAATATTTTGTTTTCTAAAATATATATATGTGCCCCGTGGGCCTCCAAATATGAATATTTTTCTTTTTAAATATATATATGTGTCCAGCGGGCCTCGAAAAATGAATATTTTACTTTCTAGAATATATATATGTCCCGCGGATGTCTAAAATTGAATATTTTATTTTTTAAAATATAAATATGTGTCCCGCGGGCATCCAAAAAAATATTTTTTTTCTAAAAAAATATATTTTGCCCCGCGGGCCCCCCAAAAAATATTTTATTTTGAAATACACACATATATCTTAGAGACCTTCAAAAAATATATATATTATTAAAAAAAATTTATATATGCTTCTCCCAAGTAAATACTCCCCAGGAGGTGGGTTAAGTTGATACACGGGGCTAAGTATCTTTCTATTATATATATATATATGAAAAAAAAAGGAAAAGAAAACAACCTTTTGCTCTACCCGAGCCTTAATGTCCAAGCAAGCCCTCTTGGGCCCAAGACCCTCCAACGAACCCACTTAGGCCCAAAATTCCCAGCAAGCCCAAGATGGCCCGAAACTCTTCAACAAGCCCAAGATGGCCCGAAACTCTTCAACAAGCCCACTCGGGCCCAAAATTCTTCACCAGGCACAGTTGGGCCCAACATCCCCCAATAAGCCCAGTTGAGCCCAAATTGATTGAGTTAAGCCCTGTTAAGCCCAAACTCTTTTCAACATGCCCAGTTGAGCTCGAACCCCTTTAGTTGGTCGAAGTCATACCAAGCATATTTTTCAAAATTTGATTAAATCCATTTATTGGTAAAAACCACCCAATTATCCAATCCGGAGACTGAAGGCGGGACATGCTAGCTTATTAAGCTGAAAGTGGGAGACGCTGGTATGCTGTGAAAATTCAGAAGCTGAGAGCGCACTTAGCTTGCTGTGTAGGGTCACTAGTGTAGCCAACGGGCCTCTCACTATGCCCTAACCGAGTCATCGCTGGTCGATGGGCTAAGCGTAAACTCACATTTAAGACATGACGCGTAGCGTCATGTACCACACATTCGAGTCACGACGCGAGGCGAAGTGTACTCATCTATCTTTGTATTTTTGTGAGACACGATGTTTCGTGCACTTGTAAAGTCGTAGAAAAATTTTCTACGCATTTCAACATCATTTCAAAATAATCATTTTTTTAAACTATTGTATTCAACTCTTTTAATCAAGGGTTTTCTCGTTGGAGATGTAAAATCAGAATGTGGAACACAATGCAAAATATTTCTGTGATATACTTTTCGGACTCGGTTAAAGAATTAAATGCTTTAAAATTTTGCTGAGGAATTAATTAAGCATTTATTTTCAAAATCAGAGGAAAATAATTTTAACTATTTTTCACGAGCCCGGAACAGCTGAGAATGGATATAGTCTCGTTGAAGCAGCACGGAGAGGAGACCCTATCAAAGGTGTGGAATCGCTTCAAAGACCTTCTCCGAAAATGCCCGCATCATGGAATTCAGCCGTGGGTCCAAATTCAGATTTTCTATAACAGTCTCCAGGATTCCACCCGTCACATGGTGGATTCTCCATCGAACGGTTCTTTGCTACAGAAAAGCTATCGGGAATCATATGCCCTACTCGAAAACATGGCGGCCATTACTTATCAACTGCCATCTGACAGGAGCCGAGGTGGGGGTCTACTCCAACTGGACGCGGTCTCATCGATAAAGGCCCACATCGACACTTTATCTCGACAAATCCAGAACTTGTCCAGGCCAGCCAACGTCAATGCATTAGGGGCGTCTACACCACAACAGTTGACAGCAACAGACATTTGCACGTGGTGTGATGAATTCGGCCATCCCAGTGATGAATGTGCCTCCAACCCGGAGTCTATTAATTATGTGGAAAATTTCCAGAGAAACCCAGCAAATTAGTATGGAAACAACTACAACCCAGGCTGGAGGAATCATCCTAATTTCTCATGGAACAACCAGACGATGCCGAATCAGCCGCCTGGATTCTCGCATCAGCCGCCGCAACAACATCCTACAAGACCAATGCGGTTCAACCACCACCGCGAGAAGAGAAGAAATCTGATCTGGAAAATCTCTTCATGCAGTTTATGCAATCCTAGATCACGACGAACAGGAACCTGGAAGCTCGGATAGGCCAATTGGCCTCAACCCTGAAAACCGACCTCAAGGTTCATTGCCGAGCGACAACGAGCAAAACCCGAAGGGAAAAGGCAAAGAACATGTTCAAGCAGTTACATTGCGTAGTGGAAAGCAGTTACCTGATGCAACTCCACCAGAATCGGTAACTGAACCTGCTAATCCTCTGATTCAGCAGTCGCAGGAGCCAGAAGAATCAGCTACTACCCAGAAGCAACCGGATGCTGAAATTGCCACGAATCCAACGCCGCCTCATCTATTTCCTTAACGATTCAAGAAGCCTAAAAAGGAAGGCCAGTTCAAGACATTTCTCGAGGTATTGAAGCAGCTACACATTAATATACCTCTCATCGAAGCCTTGGAACAGATGCCGAGCTACGCTAAATTCATGAAAGACGTGATATCAAAGAAAAGGCGATTGACAGAATTCGAGACGGTGGCGCTAACAGAGGAAACCAGTCCGAGGGTGAAGAGGAAACTGCCTCCGAAACTCAAGGACCCAGGGAGTTACACCATTCCATGCACGATTGGAGACCAGTACTTCGGGAGAGCCCTATTGTGAAACCCCGACCGTATACGCATCATTTCGACCGTATACGCGTCATTTCAATATTTATAATTTTGTAATTATTTTATGAAAAAATGAAAATTCATGAATTATATTGGAGATTGAAATAATGCAATTAAGAATTTAATCCCGTGAATAGTGCACGTGAATAGTAAACGGGGACTAAGACACGTGATTAAGAGTTAATCACTTGGATTAACTTAATCACAAAAAGACAAAATAGAGATTTAATCACTACAGGACAAAATAGTATTACTTTTGGATATTTTAATCCAAATTTGGATTTTTGTGGAAAAATAGAAAAGAATTCATAAATTGCAATCCGGGCGTCGGAATTCGATGAAATTTTTTATGGATGGTTAAAAATTCATGATGAACATAATGAATTTATTAAGATGTGATGAAAATCACAAATTAAAGGTCAAGATAAAGCGTCAAATGAAGATCGAAAAAGTAGCTTAACTTTTAATTAATTCCACTTTTGACTTTTTAAATAAAATAAAAAATTAAAAAATTAAAAATTAAATAAAAGGCAGCTTCTGCAGGGGCTGGAGCAGGCTAGGGTGGCTGGAGGTTTGACTATGATCAATGGTCCATGATCATCATCATCTTTAATCAACGGCTAGGATTTATTTAGCCTAAATTAAATAATTTTAAAAATAAAAAAATAGGTTAAAAATAGGGCTGAAATAGGGTTTCTGGAGCAGGCCTAGGGTGGGCAGCACATAGCTCAAAGCATTTTTCAAAATTAAAAAGAAATACCAATTTATAATTAAATACCTCAAAACTAGGGGGTAAATTCCAAATTCCTAAAAAATTCAACCCTATAAATAGGGCAGCAGGGGGAGAACGTCCAAGGCATCCAAAACCACTCCATTTGAGCATTTTTCACCACCCACCACGTTTTAGCCTTGAAGAATAGAAGGTTGGAGAGAGAAAATGTGAGAAAAAGAGGCGTATCTCCACTTCGGGTAAGTGATTTCTACCCAAATTTCTTTTGAATGTTAAGTAGGGTAAAAACATGCTTAGATAATACCTAATCATGAGAAAATAAGTATATATATAATGTTTAAATGTAATTATGCTAAAACATCAAAAATTTGGAGCGAAGATAAGGTATTCGGGAAGATAGCATATGATATGTGAAAATAATGCTCCAAAATTGATAAATGATGATTTGGGATGTATGATTATGATAAATATAATTTTGAAATGATGATATATTAATTTCATGCTTTTTAGAATTAAGGATTATGCTTAAGTGAATTTATATTGATTTTTAGTATATGGAGAAAATGATTTTTTTTGGCCAAGTAAATGATGATAAATTCAAAATGTATAAAATTTCCTATGATATACTAGGCATGAGGTATGTCATGATATTTTTTATTTTTGGAAAAAATATCAAATTTTGGAACCCATGAACAGTAACCACGTCTCTGTGAACAGTAACCTCGGATGAACAGTAATATGCTACAGTGATTTGCTACAGTAACAGCGTGATTTTGGAGAAAATTTTAGATTTATTTTTATATTTTATGAGGATATATGGATTGAATTTTTTAAGGATTTATGGATAAAAATCCATATAAGAAAATGATGATCACGCATTTTTAAGGATAACCTCTATAAAAAATTATGGTGGAAAATAATGTCATAAATAAATATAAAATATGCATGATAAAGTATGTATATCCTTTTCACTTGTATAGGAAAAGGAAAGGAAAGGATAAAGGAGTCGGATTAAAGCAAAACAAAGGTAAGCAAGCAAACATTTTTGAAAATAATTTTTATATGTTTTATATTGTAACCATGAAATATGTCGGAATTGCTTTATTATAAGCAAATCCATATGGAAGTAAGGAGAAATGTTAAGTTATGTGGAAACTGCTTTATCATAAGCAAATACTTATGAAAATAAGGAAAAATGTAGAAATGGTTGCATTATAATGGAAAAAAGAAAATTTTGATTTCAAAATAATATTTGGTTTTATCAAATGAATTTAAAATTATTTGTTAAAATGTTTTGAAGCGGATTTAAGGAAGGCCAACCGATAATCGATTTAAATGAAGATTGTTAAGGTAATGACCAAAGGATCATACAAGCTTACCTTCATATAAAAGTAACTCATGTGTCATGTGGACAAAGAATATGATACCATATAAAAAAAATGAAATGAATTATGCATTGGTATATCCTTTGTTCATGAAAAACCCAGAGATGAGAAGAAAAGCATTTGTTAAATCTTTTGTCTTTAGATATTAGAATGTTTTTGAAATTGTTTTACCGCTCAAAATTTATTTAAAAACATTTTAGCAAAATTTTGAAATTACTATTTCTCAAATATTTCCTTCAAATATTTTAAATGATTTAGAAATGTGTTATTTAAATGTTTCCAAAATTATTTAAGGTTGGTCATCCTTACAAAATATTTTATTAACTTGTTAACTTGGGCTACGCCAAGTTTTCAAGTTAGAAAAGGGAATACAAGCTGAGGTCTGTACTATTTTCAAAATGACATGCTAGCGTCAAGTTTTGAAAAGGAAAAGTCACAAACTAGGGTCTGTGGAGTTTTATACAAAGCATGCTAGCATATGAATATGGAGAAAAGAATGTGCACATGAGTTATGTACTAGGTCTACTGTAGAGGATATGCAGACCGGACGCAGTTGCAAGATGGGCCCCCTCTACATAGGCCAAGTCGCTTTAAAAGGCGAAATGTCGGCGGCGCCCTCCCTGAAATGGGAGAAGAACACGGATAACTGCTTCGCTCGCGAGTTATCAATAGAGATGGTTTCTCTCCTAAGGAGGAAAGGGTGATCACTTGGTAAGTGTCACCTACCAGACGGACAGAAACGTTATGCATGATGCATATGCTTGTTTTAAAAAGGTTTTATGAAAAATGTTTTAAGGACATGAGAATGTCCTTGGAGAAAGGAAGTTTTACAAAAAATATTTTATGTTCATGAAAAAGAGATTTACATGTTAAGTTTGCAAACATATGTTTTATGAAAGGTTTTATGAAAAGGTTTCCACTGGTTGATAGTAGATCACTTGATAAGTGTCTACTATTGAACGGGAGAAATGCATTTAAATGAAAAAAAAAAACGCTTGCTTACTGAGTTTCGACTCACGTTTTGCTTTTCAAACCATAGACAGGTACAACACAGGCCAAGAAGAAAAGGAAAAAGAAGGTATGAAGAAAATTTTATGATATGCTAATCCATATATGATATGACATGAACATATGATAAGGAGTTTTCAAATTGTGTATGTATAAAATGTTCAGGTTAAAATAACCTGTATTGTACAAAAACAAGTATGAATCTTATCAATGATAATTGAGATTTGATGATAAGTATGTGTCTTTATGTGATGAAAGAAAAAGAAAAAAAAATTGACGAGATCGAATTAAGTACCCGCCATGTGATCAGGGCAACAATCCTGATTCACACTTACCAATCAACAAGATCTTGGAGTAAGGACAAATGTGACGCCTCGGTTCGGGGCGCCGCACCTATGCGACTTGGGAGCCAACATTAATCTCATGCCCAAGTCCATTTTTAGAAAATTGGGCCTAGGGGAAGCTCGACCGACCACAGTGACGCTGCAACTGGCAGATCGATCCATCACGTATCCAGACGGTATCATCGAAAATGTCCTTGTCAAGGTAGACAAGTTCATCTTTCCTGCTGATTTTGTTTTCCTGGACTATGAAGAGGATCGAGATGTGCCAATTATTCTCGGTCGACCTTTTCTCACAACGGGCAATGTGATAATCAATGTACGAGCCGGAGAATTAACCATGCAGGTGCAAAATGAAAACGTTACATTCAATATGCTCAAGTCGATAAAGAGCCCAACGGATCCAGAGGATTACTTAAGAATTGATTTAGGCAATTCGAAAGTTCAAAAGTTTCTCGAGATTGGTATTGAAAAGGACACAGAGGAGATTGCAACTAAGGGCTGCAAATTATCTGTCTATGTCAAAGACCAACTCGTTAGTGATGTCGGGTTCGAACAACTGACCGAGCCGTTGGAAAGTCAGGACATGGATATTAAAACCAATAATGGAATAGGGGAGTTTACATTTGATAGAACTGGAAATTTTCATGTCAAAAGACACATACATCATCAACCGGAAGATCAAATTTGGCATAATTTTATGGACCGATGGGCTAAGAACAGATCTGAACTTCCAGGTTGCATTCCGAATGGCCGGGAATTCGAGGTGATGAAATTGAAAATGGACTGAACAGCAGGAACGTCGGGCTGAGGACGTTAAGCTTAGCGCTAAATGGGAGGCAACCCATTGCTTAGTTTCAATTTGATTTGAAATTTTGTATTTGTTTTGTATTTGTTTTTTTAAAAAAAAAAACTCGGCACCTAAGAGTTATAGAGGGGCGCCCCGGCGCCATGAAGAACAACCCGAAGAAAACGAGTGCCCCGGCGCCGGGTCGTGGACAGAGTGACCCGTACGGAACTATAAAGCTCGTGTTAGGGTTCTAAACCCTAACCCAAGCCCCGGCGCCGACCCCTCTTCCTCCTTTTTCATTTCCAACCATTTCAAGCCATTCCAACTCGAATCAAATTGCATTTCATCCAGGATTCATCCTCCCATTTCATCCATTCCAACCATTCCATTTTTCTCTATTTTCTCTTTTGCTTAGATCCATTCAAATCCATCTAAAACTCCGATTTTTCTTCACCAAATCGTAGGCCTAACACCCATATTGAAGTTTCCATCTCTTTCCCCTTCATTTGGGCTCTCTTTTGAGCCCTATTGTCGTTGTTTCTCCGTCTGGCGCCGAAAACCAGTTGACAGTAGGTTGGCGCCTAGGCGCCGCTACCCCCCGCACCCCGGCACCAGTGTAGAAGCAAGGCAACTTCAGAATTTCAGGTGAAAAGCTTTGTGGGTAAAAATTTCTTCATTTTTGGTACATTCCAAGTGCTTTGAAGTGATTTGCTACCTGTTTGAGTAGAATATTGGATTGGATTGGTGAATTTTGTGGATTGATCTGCAGGTTGGAGAGTGATTTGGGTTCGATTTGTGGATCGGTCTTCGATTTGGTTTATGGATTGATTTTCTTGGAATTGGTTGGTGCTTGTTTGGTATTGATTGAACGGTGACTGTTTTTGGCGCATTTTGGAGTTTGGCTTGTTGGACTGCTTGGTTGTGTTGGAATTTTGGTAGCAAGGGTCGTTTGAGACTGCTTGGGTGCAACATGGCTTCTTCATCATCGGCTAAGAGAAAGAAAGTTCAAGAGCCAGTCGAATTCGACGCCAACCGATTCGTGTCCGCTCAGGCGTTCAAGTGGTACACGGACTCGCTTCAGAAGCGGCACCTGATTCTTGAGCGGGGAATAAAATATACTTCTTCTCCGACAACTTTATCAACGCACTGAATGCTCGAGGTTGGCAAAAATTCCTCGCACAGCCTGAGTCTGCAATAGTGCCAGTGGTGAAAGAGTTCTACGCCAATGTCGTAGAACATGAGCGGGGCAGGGTGAAGGTCCAGGGCAAGATCGTCCCGTTTCATGCTGAAGCGATCAACTCCTATTACGGATTGTGCTCTTTTGACTATCCAGACCAATATGAGGAATTTTTGGAGGGAGAAGGTCGAGATGTCAACTCTATCACCGAGAATATCTGCCAATGGCCTCCGACATAGAAGTAAACGGGAGGCCAACTCACATCATTCAAGCGCAGCGAGATGATGTACGACGGGAGGATGTTTTTTCATTTTATTTTAGTCTGGATGATGCTGTCGACCCACGTCAGTGAGGTGACGATGGAAAGGCGCTACTACTTCATGCCATCTACAGCGGCATGATGATCGATGTGGGCCACCTTATCTACCAGCAGATCTGTGCTTGCACGACCACACCCTGGGGCAGCTACTACTTCCCATCCCTCATCGCCAGGCTTTGCAAGCGGGCTGGCATCAGATGGGAGCCGACGGAGGAGGCCCTGAACTGTCAGGCCATCATTGATGACCTCTCCTACCGCACCCAGCCACGGATCCGCACAGCCACCACACGCCCCAGAGCAGCTCCATCTGCAGCGGGTCCATCCTCGCAGGCACTATCCATAGCCGAGCGGCTAACAAACTTGGAGAATCTGGTGGCCGCCCAAGCCAGGTACTAGTGGCGGCATGACCGGGCGATGGAGGCCTACTTATGGCGGATAGCTCAGGATCGCCAGATCGACATCTCCACCTTCCCGCCTTTCCCACCGACGCCACTAGAGGTCCGAGCCTGCTTCGGGCAGCAGTCCCAGCCTTAGCCCGATGATGAGGTCGACGAGGACGATGAGGACGCGACGGAGTCCGATTCCTGAGGGGAGTCCCAGGCCTTTCTTTTTGCTTTTCTTTTCTTTTCTTTTTTTTTTTATTATATTTTCATTTTTAGTTCATCTTAGGATCATGCACTGAGGACAATACATTTCTCAAGTTTGGGCGGTGTATAATTCTCAACCATAGGTTAGTTTTTCATTTTAATTTTTCATGCTTTATTTTATGTTGCATGTATGTCAATTTCAACTAATGAAAGTTGTCTTTGTTTCAATCCATCTTATTGTGAAAATGTGCAAGGTTGTGATTAATGTTGACTTGAAATTGAATTCATGAAAAAATGGGCTATTCAGATTAAAAACCAAGCATAAAAACAGGTTGAAAGTAATATGTGAAAGAATTAAAAGGAATTTCGTAATGCATTGTTCTAATTCAATCACAGGCATATCTTTCAGACCACGATGATGAAAACTGAACTAAATAAATGCTGACCAAGTACTTCAACGGGTTCAGAAATGGTATTATTTCATAGGATTTACTCAACATATTCAGTACCCCTAACAAGGCATTAGAAAACAGTTTTTAAAAGGGGGTGGTTGAGCTCAGCTGAGTAACCGGGACTTGGCATCGGTAAATGGCAAGGTTCGCGTAAAAAAGCAAAGGAAAATCACAGCAACAACGCTTTAAAAATGAAAATTCTCCCTAAATACCCTGAAATATGGTGAGGGGAGCCCAAAAAAAATAGATCTCCAGATATCCTGAAATGTGGTGTGGATAATTTTTGCAATAAGTTTGGGGTAAAAAGAATGTGTAGTTGTTAGAGATTGAATTCAGTGACTTGATACCATTTGATGTGACCAGTGCATTCAACTTAATCCTTGGTTTGCTTATGTTCATTAATTTTCTAACCAGATTTCTGATCGAATGAAAAATTAACGTGTTGAAATATGAGTTTGCACTATGGAATTTTAGCATCCACATGTAACTTGGTTTGAAAAGGAATGCATGCCTTGTTTGTATAATGAAGTATTTTCAAGTTGAATTAGTCTTGACCTTGTGAAATGGCTAAGTGGATTGATCAATGCATAACAGGAAGCAAATGTAGTTAACAGAGTCTGTAGGCATTCATTCATTCATTCATATTGTTTGCATGTGTTGCTCGAGGACTAGCAACATTTAAGTTTGGGGGTATGATAACTCATATTTTTACGAGTTATCATGACCCATTTCAGACTTGATTCGTGCGTTAGTTCGAGAGATTACACTTAGTTTGCATTAATTTAGCTTAATTTTCATTCGCTGTGCATTTTATGAGCATTAATTAGCTTTTAGGCATTTTTGGCATTATTTAGGCATTTTTAGTTCATTTATTTAATTTTTCCATCTTTTGCAGGAAGGACGGGACATATGAAGGCAAAGCGGACGAGTTGAATGCAAGTTGAGGCAACCAGAGGCAGATGGATGGCGCCCAGGCGCCACTCTACATGTCTTTGCCATTTTTCAGCAAAAATTCAGTATACATGTGGCTTCCAAAGAGTTGGCGCTTAGGCGCCAGGCATGATCAGCCACAAGGTGTTAAGAAGAAGCTCCAAGCAAGAACAGTCCAGGGGCGCCAGTGCATGAATTTCTAGGGTTTGCAGAATGTGTCCAAGTTACCCAGCACACAGGGAGTTGGCACCTAGGCGCCAATATGCATCCGTACATGAATATTCCAGTGCGTAAGCTGCGCAAAAGGAACTTTATAAATAGTTCCTAGGGGTTCGCGCGCGGGGAAAGAGAGGAGAAGAGAGCCTAAGGACGAACTAAAGTGCAAGAGAAAGAGAAAATCAAGATTAAAGCACAGATTGAAGAGAGGATTCAAGCCCCGTTTATGGAAACTGTCGGAAAACAGTTTTCTCTTATTCTTTCCAATTATCTTTCTCTGCCTTTATGGATACTTTTTATATGGATGTAATGGATGTTAAATTCATGTCTTTGAACTAAACCTCCATTAGATGGATAGTTAAGATGAATTGAATTTTAAACTATATCGTTTCTTGGTTCTTAGAATATTCAGGAATGAATAGTTGATTTTATATATGATTGTGTATGATTTACCTTTGCATGTGTGGATTTAATACTTTTTACAAGATTAGCTACCTTGTAAGATGATTTAATTGCTTGATTTATCCTTGGAAGAGTGTGAAACCCCGATCTTAGACACATATATGAAACCCTAGGATTGTAAACCCTAGGTAATATGTTAATAAAATATATATTCATGAGTATGGAAAATATGTGAGAATAAAGGTTAAAATAATTATTTATGAAATTCGGATGAATAATGCACGTGAATAGTAAAACGTGAATAGTACGTGGGATTAAAGAATATGTTAAGTTAATCACTTTGGATTAACTTAATCACAAAAAGACAAAAAAGGAAGCTTCCCACAAAAGGACAAAATAGCCACTTTTTGATTTATTTAGTATTTTCGGATTTTAGTGGATTTTTGAGAGAAAATAAAGAAAAATTCATATCTTGCAATCCGGACATCGGATTGAGATGAAATTTTTTATGGATGGCCAAAATATGATGATGAACATGATGAATGGGTTAAGATGTGATGAAAATCACAAATCAAAGGTCAAGATGAAGCGTCAAATAGAGATCGAAAAAGTAGCTTAACTTTTAATTAAAGCTACTTTTGACTTTTTAATAAATAAATAATAAAAAAATAAAAAAACTAAATGCAAATGCAGCTGCAATGCAGGGAGTTGCAGGGGCTGTTGAATTTTTGGGCCAAATCCAATGGCCACAAATTAATCTTATCATTAACCAACGGTTAGGATTGATTTAGCCTAAATTAATTAATTTTAAAAATAAAAAAAATAATAAAAAATAGGGCTGAATAGGGTGGCTGGAGCAGGCATAGGGTGGACAGATCTTGGCTCAATGCAATTTTTAAAATTAAAAAGAAATACCAATTTATAATTAAATACCTCAAAGCTAGGGGGTAAAATCCAATTTTGTGAAAAATCAAAAAGTATAAATAGGGGGGCAGGGAGGACGTCCAAAGGCACTCCAAGCTTGAGCAATTCAAGCCATTCCCACCCCCAAATTCGTTTTAAGAGAGAAAGAGGAGGTTAGAGAGAGAAAGGGCAAGTTGGAGGAGAGATTTTCTATTTCAGGTAAGTGATTTCTTCCCAAATTTCCTTTGGATGTTAAGTAGGGTAAAATCATGCTTAGATAATTCCTAAGCATGAGAAAATAAGTAAGGTTATAATGCCAAAGTAGAATTATGCCGAAATATCGAAAATTTGGAGCGAAGATAGAGCATTCGGGAAAATCATGTATGATATATGGAAATAATGCTCCAAATTTGATAAATGATGATTTGGGATGTATGATTATGATAAATATGATGTTGGAATGATGATATATTAATTTCATGATTTTTGGAATTAAGAATTATGATTAAGTGAATTTATGTTGATTTTTAGTACATGGAGAAAATGATTTATTTAACCAAGTAAATGATGATAAATTCAAAATGTATGAAATTTCCCATGATATACGAAGCATAAGATATGTCATGGTATTTTTTATTTTTGGGACAAATGTCAATTTTTGGAACCCATGAACAGTAACCCGCGTCGCTGTGAACAGTAACCTCGGGTGAACAGTGATGATGAACAGTAATCTGCTACAACAGTAATTATGAACAGTGAACAGCGTATTTTGGGAAAAAATTGAGATTTATTTTTATATATTTATGAGGATATATGGATGGAATTTTCAAAGGATTTATGGATAAAAATTCATATAAATGAGTAATGACTAAGTATCTTTATACTATTAACCTCTATGGAAATGAGGTAATGGATAATTATAAAGCATGCATGGGAAGTACACTAAGACATGATATGATATAGATAAAATATCATTTTTCCTTGTATAGGAAAAGGAAAGGAAATGGTGGAGGACACAGACTGAGGAGGTAAGCAAGTGAATTTTTTTTAAAAATATGATTTTATTGTTTCATTGTAAGCAAGCACAACTTTGAAAATGTGATTTTATTGCTTTATTGTAAGCAAGCAATCCTTTTGAAAATGATGATTTGTAAGCAAGCAAACCCTTTTGAAAATATGATTTTATTCCCAAGTATTTATGAAATGTGTTTAAGGATGGTCATTCCTATAATGTTTTGAAATGATGAATGTTTATGAGTTTTTATGAAAAGTCATGCCGGCATATTGATATTATGTGATGTTCATGGACATGTGCACATGTATGATGTATAAGGAAGAGGCTTTGGTGGAGGTAGAAAGCGGATCAGAGGGTCCCCCTTCACTATTGCCAAGTCGTATGGGCTGTGTGCCGACGGCGTCCTCCCCAAAGGTGGAGGCAAAGGAATGTTATGTGTAAATGAATGCATTGCATTTTCATACATGGATTGAAAAGAAAAGCATGGATTTGAAATGATGTTTTTAAATGAACGGTGCAAATAATTCTCTACATAAGAATGACAAGTCACCTGGTGTAAGAGGTATATAATGCCGGGAAAATCAAAAGTCATGCATGTAGGAACCATGTAGGCGTCAAGAGGAAGAGAGGTTCCCCTTGATGAGGCCAAGTCGGAGACAGCCGGCGTATTGGACCATGCTATGTGAGATATTCCCTGAGATAGTGTACCCACATAACACGAAGGTTTATGTCAGGAATGGAAAGAAAGTATTTGCACACATGGATTTCAAAAGATATTTTTAAGGGATGATGCAAATAATTCTCTACATGAGAATGACAAGCCACCTGGTGTAAGAGGTATATAATGCTGGAAAAATCAAAAGTCATGCATGTAGGAACCATGTAGGCGTCAAGAGGAAGAGAGGTTCCCCTTGATGAGGCCAAGTCGGAGACAGCCGGCGTATTGGACCATGTTATGTGAGATATTCCCTGAGCTAGCGTACCCGCACACAAAGGTTTATGTCAGGAGTGGAAATGAAGCATTTGCACATCCAATGTTTATGAAAAGGTTTCTTTCTATTCCATTGATAGTTGATCACTTGCTAAGTGTCTCCTATCGAATGGAGAGAAATGCATTTACGAATGGTTTTCATGAATGGTTTATGAAAGATTTTCAAAAATGGTTTACGAAAAGGTTTCTATTCCATTGGTAGTTGATCACTTGGTAAGTGTCTTCTACCAAATGGAGAGGAATGCATTTAAAATGAAAAATGCTTGCTTATTGAGTTTCGACTCATGTTTTGTTTTCCCAACCTCAGACAGGTGTAGGGAAAGACAAGAAATGAAGGGCACGAGTTGCTAAAGGAAAAGAAGAATCTACAAAGGTTAGTAGATTTTTGTATGAACAGATTCCCTAATGGGATATGATGAGAAAGGACATAGATTGTATGAAATTATGAAGTTATGAATAATATGAGAAGTTGATGATTTATGATGTTATGGATAAGTCCATCATGAATGATGATAAGTATATGTTTATGTGATGAAAGAAAAGAAAAAGAAAAAAAGAAAAAATTGGACGAGATCCAATTAAGAACCCGCCGCGTGATCAGGGCAACAATCCTGATTCACGTTTACCAATCAACAAGATCTTGGAGTAAGGACTATGTGGATGCTTCGGTTCGGGGCGCTACAAAGAGGAAGATCTCTGCCGGATCCATGTGCAAGGCATAGGTTTCTACATTTGTGTAAGGTGAGTTGTTTAATGGATAGGAATATACCGTTAAACCCTGTGTAGTCATTATACAAGTTATGTACTTATCAATTTTACTTCATTTAATGACATGGGAACATAGCACTTAAACAAAGTGTAATTAACTTTATATAATGTTGGAAGACATATATAAAGATATATGAACTTGGGCTAATAAATCCATATGCAATCCAATTAAAAAAGAACCAGACCAATATAGTTTAGATTCAAGAATTCCGATCTATCCATTTGCCATCCCTGATCAGAAAACTCGTTTCCAGTATCCAGTAGTCTCACATCTCTACTCTGATTTCTCGTTGCAATCGTTAGTTTAGTTGAACCGTAAAAAATCAGAATTTTTCACCCATCGAAAGTAGTTTAACTAATTAATAATTCCGGTTAACAATTCCTCGTGGGAACGATACTCTACTCACTCTTTATTACTTGACACGGCATGTATACTTGCGTAAATAGCGAGCAATTTAATAGACATATCGCAGCTCGTCAATTATCAAATTTACTTGGAGCATGTTATGCCATGTCAGCAAAAGGGGATAAATATGCTTTAATTAGCTGCTAATTGATGTGGCAAATGGGGCCCACAAAGATGGAAAATCCAGCTTATACATAAGTGGTCGTCCATATGGTTAAGGGTTAGAGAGAGAAAAATGTCAAGGGGAAAACCCCCTAAAATTCCAGCAGTGCACATCCCCATTTTCCAGCAGCAAGGAAAGCAAGAAAAAAAGAGAAGGAAAAAGGGGAAGAAAGAAGAAGGAATTCAAGCAACTCAAGTGGAGTTCAAGTTGGAACCAATTCATGTAAGTATAACCCATGATTTGAGTTCCTTAATTTTATGCTTTTCACCTCAACTCATGAGTCAAGAATTTGATTCATAATGAACCCTTAAAGGATGATTCATTATGCCCTTGATTAAGGTATTGATTAAGATTTGAATGAAAAAAATGAATTCAAGGGTTCAAGAGGATGAAAATGATGATTAGGGTTGAATATGTGTTGATTAACATAGCTGAAATTTCCTTAAACCCCCATGTGATGTTGCTGTTTTAAGATGTTATTATGATTACATGATGATTCATGATTAGATAAATTAGATATGTTGATTTGGGCTTAAGTTATGAACTTTAGAAAGGATGAGAATTAAGGTTTCCAATATGACCCGATTTTCATGTTTTTATGTTAAAAATGATATATAAATTAGCCAAATGATTTAAGGATGATTAAGAGGATAAAATACCCTAGATATAGAGTACTTTGGACGTTCAAAATGGGTTGAGATGATTTTCCCTAAATCTAATTTTAAGGGTATGTATTGGAACGTCCAAAGAGGGGTGCAAAAGGGTACCCAAAATGTGTATGAAAGTTGCTGTTTTGGAAGCAACTAATATATGGACTTTAAACATGCGATAATGTCCTAAATTTGGGTTAAGAAAAGAATGATTAATTGCTGAAAGTTATGGACTAGAAATCTATTTTGATTTAAGTGTCAATAGAGGCGTTGAAAGGATGAAAAACGGGTCCCAAAGTTGCTGTTATGGAACCCTATGATGAATGGATTTAAATTTCAAAATTAAACTCTAAATTATATGTTAATTAAGGGGTTTAATCAAGATGATTAAGGACACAAGTTACTGTGTTCAAATATTTTAAGAAACACATGATTTATGTGTTGTGAAATGAACATGTATAGAGATATAGGTATGAGAAAATGATAAATGGTTTATGTAAATTATTAAAATGTAAAAATACATGAAAACATGGTGAAAATGTGGATTAAGGTACTGTTTCAGTAAATAATGATAATCTCAATTTTTGAGATTATTATATGTTGTCTAAGCTATCAACTAAGTGCTTAAAATGAGCACCGATGTATAAAAAATAAAAAATATGTTAAAAATGATAAATGGAGGTAATGAACATCTAAATAATGATTTAATGAATGATTATTAAATTTACGTAAGTTTATCCTACATAAGGGTATTAAAAATGGATAAATGGATGATTAGATATGTATAGGCTATGTTGCTAAGTATGAACACCCGACTCGAAAGACAAGTGGGTTAAGCTAGAGTAATGAAAATTCAAATGGATTTATGTAGGTTGGAAAACCTAAGGAATATAAGCATTTGAAGTTGATGTAAATAAATGAAATGTTATTTTCATTTATCTAGGCAAAAGAAAGGAAAAGAATGGAAGAAACGGATTAAGGCGATCTCAGGTAAGCAAGCGAACTTTCCAAAATACTATTTTCTTTCTATATGATAATATGAGATTGAAATGTTTATGATTACATTTTGACGAATTGGTAAGCACAAGTTTTGAAAAAGGATGGTTTTAATAAAAATCCTCAAGGTTTGCTTCATGGGAAGCAAGCAACACTTTTTAAGATAAATATTTTATCACAAGTGTTGCCAAAGATTGGGAATGCTTTATGCTAATGGATTGAGAAATTTGCTTATGAGTAAGCAAGTTCTCCATGATGATAATTTTAAAAGATTTTATGTTTTATGCCGATGGTTTTAAGAAGTTACTTATAAGCAAGAAAATTCTTTACGATGTTGTTTTCAAAGAATTTTATAAGAAAAAGAGAATTTTGCCCTTTTTCACAAAGAAATATTGATAAATAAATTTTGAATATATTTTTACGTTATTTTGTGATAAACGACTATGTTTATGAAAGGAAAAGACAAAAGGGATTTGATTTATGGAAAAAGATTAGATTTTCTATGGCATGTTATTTAAATGTAAATGATGTTTTGGACATAGTCCATATATTTTGAAATGATGTTCGAAAAGCTTTCATTTCCTTTAGATAAGGAAATATGTTGAAAATGTCTTGAAAAATGTTTATACGGATGTTGTTTAATGAGATTTAAGGATGACCAACCCCATAAGTTGATTTGATAAAATAGTTTGACTTCGGGTTGCTAAAGTAGCATGTAAAAGATTACGCAAGCCCCTCTCTATGTAAAAAAATGGTAAGATAGATATGTGGTTAATAATTTGATTTTAGCGTGGTTGAGAAAGGAATGGTATAATTGCATAACTTTTGGGAGCAAAAAGGCCCTGAAATGGAAACTAAGAAAATGTTAGAAAAAATACATGGTTTATTTTTAAAAATCCAAAAGTTTTTAAATTCTTTTATCATAAGGGTTTTAAGATGTATTATTTTTCTCAAACAACTCAAATGTTTATCAAAATGTTTAACTCAAAATGTTTCTCAAAGAATTTAAGGAAGGTCATCCGAAAACTAGATTTCAAAGGACAACTTGTTTAAAGTAGGTGCGCTCGCTTTACATGTTGACATGGACTGCGGTCTGTGATGTTCTTTTTCAAAATAATTTTTTTTTAAATACAGACTCGATCTGTAATGTTTTTCAAGTATGGATGTGGACTGTGCTCTGTGATCCTGGTTTAAAAGGACATGAGTTGCGATCTGTGATGATAATGTATGGTGCACCAGTACAAGGAATAGGCTGATTGTAAAGCAGGTTGGAGATGGAACGGGGCCCACTCTACATATGGCCAAGTCGCTAAGGGATGGCAGCAGGCCAACGACGCCCTCCCTAAAATGGGAGAAGGATAAAGAAACAGTCGCCTGGTTAGCGTACTGTTAAGGATAGATTCCATTCCAAAAGGTAGAATGATCACTTGGTAAGTGTCACTACTGGATGGGGAGAAATGCATTTGCATATGTTTTGCTTTTCAAAAGCTCAAAGATTGGGACATAAAAGCATTTTTACGAAAAGTTATCCTAAAGGGATTTTTATGAAATGATTACCCTAAAAATGGGGTGTTTTACACAAAAGTGTAAATAACAAAGATGAAAGGAAATGTTTTCTGTGCAAATGCTTTTAAGAAAAGGATTATGTATTTTATGCCTTGTTTATTACAAACAAGCCCCAAGATGGGGATTATGAAAAGAATTTATGTCGAACGTGGTTTTGGACATAAGAATGTCCATTTCCAAAGGGTTTAAATGAAAAGTATTTTTGGACATAAGAATGTCCTTTGCTAAAGAATTTATGAGAAATGTGTTTTACGACATACGAATGTCCATTCCCAAAGAAACTTATGTAAAAAATATTTTGGGACATCAGATGTCACTTGGCTAAAGGAAATTATGATGAAAAATGTTTCTGGACATAAAAATTTCCCTTGCCGAAGAAGGCTTATGTGAATGATGTTTTGGGACATGAGAATGTCTTTCTCTAAAAAGGTTTATGAGAAAAATATTTTGGACATAAAACGTCCACTGACAAAAGATGGTTTTATGTAAATGTCTTAGAACATTAGAAATGTTCACACAAGACCAAAGAAAGTTAAATAAAAAGGGTAAAACGTATATGTTTTGCCTTGACAAGCCCAGACGTGGCTTGTAAATGATTTTAAGAATGAATGTTTTATGAAAATGTTCTAGGACATAGAATTGTCCTTATGAACAAAAGATTTTAGGACATAAATGTCCTCAAGTAAAAAGGTGTTCAAGATGTTTAAGAAAAAAAGTTTTCAAGAATGTCTTACCCTAAAAGATAAAATGCTTGCTTACTGAGTTGTCACTCACGTTTTTTTTTCCCAAACCTTAGACAAGTATCGGGAAACTCAAGAGGTTGTGAACCTAAGCAGGAGAAGAAAAGGTACATGATGGTAGTCATGATGTATGGATAGCATAATTTAAAGTTTAAGGTATGTTAATATATATGTGAACTTATTTGGAGTTTTATGTTCCAAGTGATCTAATGATTGAATGTATGTATGTATGATTGTAAAATGTCATGATTAAGTCAAGAAGACATTCATTGTAGAAAAACTTGATGAGATGTTATGGAATGAAATATGGAATTCATTACAAGTGTATTGGTGCTTGTATTATGAATAATGTAGCGGGTAAAGAAATGAATGATGATAGGAAAAAAAAATTTGGACGAGATCCAATTAAGAACTCGCCGCGTGATCAGGGCAATAATCCTAATTCACATTTACCAATCGATAGATCTTAAGGTAAGGATGTGACGTCTCAGTCTGTGGCGCCACAAACCACCTGGCTAGCGTGTTGTTATATGATGGATTCTCTTCCAAAAGGTAGCATGATCACTTGTTAAGTGTCACTATTGGATGGGGAGAAATACACTTGCATATGTTTTGCTTTTGATAAACCCAGAAGCTAGGATATAAAAGCATTTATATGAAAAGGTACCTTAAATGGGATTTTACTAGCCTATACAAAAAGGTTACCCTAAAAATATGGTGTTTTACACAAAAAGTGTAAATATCAATGATGAGATGAAATGTTTTCTATGCGAAAGCTTTCAGAAAAAGGATTATGTGCATATGTCTTGTTTGCTATAAACAACCCCAAATGGGGATTACGAAAAAGGATTTTTATGAAAAAATATTTTGGACATAAAAATGTCCATTTCCAAAGAGGATTTATATGTGAAAAATATTTTGGGACATAAAAATATCCATTGGTAAAAAAGGTCTTGTGAGAAAATTATTTAGGGCATATAAATGTCCGCTGCCGAAAAGGTTTACATAAAAATATTTTCGGACATAAGATTGTCCTCATAAACAAAGGTTTATATGAAAATATTTTAGGACATATAATTGTCCTCATATAAAAGGTTCATGTAAAAATATTTTAGGACATACAGTTGTCCTTATGATAAAATGTCTATATGACAACGTTTTAGGATATACAAATGTCCTCATGAAAAGGATTTATGTGAAAAGATGTTTATGAAAATGTTTTAAAGGAAAGTATTTGCCTAAAAGATAAAATGCTTACTTACTGAGTTATCACTCACGTTTTGTTTTTCCAAACCTTAGACAGGTATCGGGAAACTCAAGAGATTGAGAATTGAGTAATTAAGGAAAGGTATGATATATATGAGATAGTACTCATGTGTGCTATAATGATTAGCCATGATATATGGGATGATATGATTGAAATGATTGAAAGTTTTAAGGTATATTAACGTATTTGAACTTGTTGAAAGTTCTAAGTTCTATATGAACTAATGATTACATATATGTATGCAAGTATGGAGGTCGAATAGTTGATGATGAGTGAATTTTATACGATTATGGCATGGCTAGGTTGATAAAACCAAGGATGTAAGAGAACAAGATAGAAGTCTATGAATGATATGCGTAATTGATGACAACAGCCAGGCTGTAAGATTACGAATAGGGATAAGGACGAAATGGGAGCCCAAGGATATTATTAAAATACTAAGTGCAACGATTCTCAAATGTATCATTGCTTATGATATGAATGAAGTGAAATGCAAAGAAATGAAATGATGAAGGAAAAGGAATGAAATGGAAAAAAAAATTGGACGAGATCCAATCAAGAACTCGTCGCGTGATCAGGACAACAATCCTGATTCACATTTACCAATCAATAAGATCTTGGAGTAAGGCTTAGGATGTGACACCTTGGGCTGGGGCGCTACATCATTAATCAGTAGATGTGCAAGGCTCTCCCTTAGATATGACCTCAATCCTTGTTGAAATCCATGTGCTTTGTTTTCTAGCGCATTGGTATTTCATGGCACATATCTTACCAAGGCATTAAACTTGGTGGCAAACTTTGTGACTGACATCCTTAATATAATCTTTCAAACCCAATTACCTTCTGACTTTGCAGTCCCACTGGAAGGTATTCCTTGTTAAACTCCTCAACGAAAGTCTACCATGTCACTTCTTCTGGTTGCGGCATTGTGATCAACATGGTTTCCCACCACTCATGGACATCCTTAGCAAGCAAATGAGTGACGCACAACACCTTTTGCCTATCATTGCATGGAGATATCTTAAACAACTTTTTGATCTTCGTGATCCACTGTTCAGCTTTTACGGGGTCCAGTTCTCCTAGGAACTTGGGAGGTTGTTGAGCCAAAAATGCATTGATAGCTCTCTTGTTTGCTTCCAACATTTGATTTTCATCTCTTATTGGTGCCGGTGTGGGGGTAGGGTTAGCCATTGGTGTGGGACCTTCTCTTTCATCACCACCCAACTACACTTGCTGGATCCTTTCCCACAAGCCTTGAATTATGTGGGACATGCTACATGGCCTCCTTTAAAGCTGCCACTACTCTCTCCTCAATTAACCTGGCTTGTCTCAATTCATTTTCACCTTCTAAGTTTGGTTCTGGGCTTAAGTCTTCTTGTCTTTGATGAGTCCTCAGGTTTTTCCCTCTTATTCCTGGTCCAGGTCGTTTAGGCCTATTACTTGTTTCCCGAACTTCATGTTGACTTTGGATTTCTTCATTAGCTATCCCTTTTCCTTTGTTTTGTCTAGCTCTTGCCCTTGTATCAACCATGGTTCTTTTGCTATATTCAAAAATACATCACATAACTTTCATTTATGATTAGAGTTAAATCATATCATGCTCATATCGTTATCTTGTGATTAATTCATCATAACCATATCATTTCACATAAAATAACACTAACCATGTCACACTCAATCATTATCAACATAAACATTCATAATCATTTATAATCATTCATAACCATTCCTTTCATGCATTCAAATTTCTTAAACATAGCCATTTTATCATAAGCATTCATATATTCGCATCATTCGCATACTTTAACATTTCATCTTTAAACAAAGTTTCCATCAAATCATGATATACCTCACTTATGTACATATAAAAATTAGTTTTTCAACCAAAGTTTCATCAAACCACCTTTTATACATATAAACATGAAAATATAGAAAAATCTTCATCAACTCATCGACCCCTTCCCCTTAAATACCGCCTATAGCTAGGGGGCACCTGTGTAGGCTCGTCGGTAATGGTGCTAGTGTTGGACCGATCAGGGAGGTTTTCTTCTTCACTATCATCATCACTCTCTTCCTCGAGTTCAAGGAACTCCTCCATTGGGTCATCATCATCATTATCATTATCCATATCCATGGACTCACCATCACTTTCAACTACTCATAGTATGACTTCATCTGGGCCGAGTGTGGGAGGCTTTTCCACTAAACCTGGAGCACGGTGTTGCTCCTGGGCCATTGCAACTTCCCTTTCCTTTTGGTGGATACATTCCCAACTCACTCCATAACTTAATTGAATGTACGCATCGGCGAACTGATACCATAGGCCCTAGTCTAGGGGTGTGGGAGTGGTTATTTGATTTCAGAAATTTAGTAGCTCCCTTGCATTAATACGGTTAGTAGGTACAACTAGAATTGACTGTGGGTTAGGGCGTGGGACCAATATAACTTCGGCTTTAGGAGCCCTACTTATAGACTCCCCTAGGTTATACCCATGCTGTAGGGGGTAAACGTAGGGTTCAACATTATTTTTTCTCTGGGGTTGTGGTGGAGGGTTTATGGGATGGTAGCCTGGAGGAATGGGTGAAAAATACATCATATTTTGCTGAGATGTCCACCACCTATGGACATTTTCTTCTACTCTACCTTCTCCATTTCCCGCCTTAATTCCTCCGCATTCATAACAGCTTTTCCCTTATCCGCCATCTACAATTTAAAACATAACAAGTCAGCTATATTTCATAATTATCATAATACAAATCATCTTCATATAGCATAAAAATCAACATATGATCACATATATTTCATCATGTTCAATCTATCTTCATACTTAGTAAGTTTTTCACGCCTATTTACCAATCCATGCTCTGATACCAAGCTCTGTGGTTTACCAAACTGAGCATCACAACATGAACCTTACTCCAGGACCGTTATTGATTGGTAAACGTGATCAGGATTGTTGCCCTGTCATGCGACGGGTTCATTTGCTAATTATCTATTTATAATTTACTCCATAGGAGTTAATCTCACCATTCCTATTCAATTTTTACATCAATTTGCCTATCCAAGCCATCATCAAATCCGTATGTATCCCAATAAATCATAAATACTATAACATTCATAATCTAACATAACATACATTCATCATTCATCCATAATATTCTTTCATCAATCGAACATACACCACTGTGTGAGACCAATAAATTGCAATAAGTAGCAATCACATAATTCATAATATATTTTTCCACACTTGGGAACAAACACAGGAATCCATAGAGTCATCATCGATCATTTAACCTGTGTTCCTCCCTTTGTATCCATCCTTGCACCTGTCTTAGGGTTAGAAAATAAATTGTGAGTATAACTCAGTAAGCAAGCGTTTTTCAGGCAATTCATTTTGCAGGCAAAGTTTCATTTAAATAACATCTTTACAATCAACTTCATACCCACTCGTGGGTATATCATGAAGAAAATATGAACATCATACGCAACAAGGGTATATTATTGTGAAACTCATATTATTTGAAACTTCATGTAATATACAGTGTATATGTTATTTCAGTAAGGTTATAGAAAAATGTGCGTGTTTACGAAAAGATCAAATTTCAATTTTAGAAAAATGAGATTAAACTGTAAATTTAGAATAAAGAATTGATTGGTAAAATTGAATAGAGTAGAGACAAGAAGAGGATTTAATTTTACAAAAGTTAAATTTGAGGTTTATAAGAAAACTAAAGGGATAATTTATGATTTCAAAAAGATTAGATATGAAAATGAATTTTTACAAATTTTCGGGAAGGAATTTTAAAATTCCAAGATATATTTTATTTTTGCCTAATTAATTAGTTAATTAATATCTTGATGTATATAAGGTTATTTGAGATGAAATTTTAGAAGCAAGTCTATTTTAATATACCCTACATAATGAATGGATTAAATTTAGAAAAACATGTCTACAAGCTTTTAAAAATGAAATTTTATGCCAAAATATGATTTTAATTAAGTTAAAATATGTACTTCGATCCAATTGAGGTGAAATTTTATGGGTAAGCCTATTTTAATATGCCAAATTTAATGAAGGAATGAAATTTTGGAAAACATGTCTCAAAAATTTTAAAAAAGAGATTTGTATCCAAATATGAATTAATTAATTAAAATAAAATAGAAATATTTTTCAAAATTATAAAAGATGCATTTTGTGAGAAATTGTATATATATTAATAAGAAAAAATTTCATAACATATAAGTGTGAATATAGGAAGTTATGATTTAATTAACTAATGATGGAATTTTCCGTTAAAAAAAATTTGCATGAAAAAATCACGTTGGCAGCAAATGGACAGTGCATGTAATTTCGTGGACCAGAAAATTAATTTATAATTGCTGAATTTTTTTAAAACCCAACACCTGTAATGTATTAAGAGGTGACCTAGGTTGGGTTAAATTTAAACCATGGTAACACCGCAATTGAGATATATATATATAAAGAGGGCAGATGGGCATTGCTGGACGTGGTAGGCAGCAACGTTAATATATATATATATTTCCAGCAAAAGCAACGTCCCAAGCATTCCAGCAATCCAAGCGATCTTCAGGTTCATTATATTATTATTATTTCTTAATTCCTTCTTTTAATGCTGTTTAATTAAGGTTTCATAAATTGCAAGTATATAATCATTTATGTAGGTAACGTCCAAATCAAATTTGGTTATAATATTTGATTCTATTTTAATGATTTCGATAACTCATGAAATGCTGGGTATAAGTGATGTTAAAACAGATTTTTATTTCTGTTATAATCATGAAAGAATAATAGGTTAATCTTAATTGCTATTTCAAACCTGGAGGGTATGTGATGTTAGAAACAAAAATATGAACGAAATAATAAATAAAGGATTTTTTCCATGAAATTTTTTATACAAGATCCTTATAGTATCATTAAAGAACGACCAAATTTTTAGCTTAAAATATTGAGCAGGTTACAAATTAAAAATTCGAGAATGTTAACTTAAACAGGGAAAAAGGGTGATAGGATCAGCTGTAGTAAATGCTTTTTAATAATTTTTTTAGATAGATTTTTAATCTGAAATTTTGATATGATGTATAAGATATCATGATTATCACTCGAATAAAATAAAATATGATTTTTGGATGACATAAGTATGGTTTCAAATTAACGTGATTAAGGCTGCTCCTGGTTGCACAACACTGTCCAGCACAGTGAAAATGTCAAAATAAATATATAATGTTAATATTTCTTGCTAAAATTTGTAAGAGGGTTAATTCATGTAATTATAGATGTATGATAGAAATTTAAGAATTAAATACCTATATTTGATTACAAATCAAGATTTAAAGAAATCAGTATGCCTGATTTCAGCAAATGAGGACAGTTTGAGAAATAATCAAAAAAAAATATGAAAACTAAGTGAAAGTGATCCAAATTAATATATATGTTAGGCAAGAGTGTAATAAAGGATTAAGGATAGCAAAAATGATTAATAATTAATGTTATAATATGTATATGGAATTAATGGATAAATAAGAAGATGGAACATAGTGAAAATAAGAAGAGGACTGTTTTGGAATTTAATAATAAGTTTCAGAAATTTTAAATGAGATTTTATAAGAAAAAAATGGTCCTTTTTATGTGTATAGGAAAAGGAAAAGAAAAGGTAGAAGGTACAAGCCAATTTTATAGATAAGCAAGTTATCTTTTGAAAATTGTTATTTTTCTTCTTGTATTGCAAATGTGTTATAACTAGTTTGATTTGGATATTTTTAAATCTTGTTTAAGGATGGCCATTCCTATAATCTTTGAATTGCAAAGAATATTTCTGATTATTGAAAATTATTTGCAAATTATTTGTGCAAAATTATTTATACATGAAGTGGCATGCCGGCATGGGAATGAATGTACATGGTGCACGAGGATTAGGTCATGAGAGAGGTGTAATTGGACCGGTTGTCCTCCTCTAGCATGACCGAGTCGCTAATACAGGATGAGACCGGCGGCGCCTTCCCTAAAATGGGAGTAGGATCAAATAATGGACGCCTGGCTAGCGTTCCATCGTGAGAAATTTCATGTATGCTTGAATGTATTGCATTTTTATATTTATGAAATGCACAGAAAGGAAATGGAAAATGTTTATTTGCAAAATTAAAGGACTTGCTTACTGAGTATTATTACTCATGTGATATTTTTCAAAATTTATAGATAGGTACGAGATAGACATCGAAGTGAAGTACAGAGTTACATAAGTTACTGACTTTCTTGTATAAATCTATGGAAGGTTGAATTTTGGAAAGGCAGCCGTGACTGACTAGGAAACCTCTGTTGTAATTAAATAACTGATGAATGTGTTATGAATGTACAAAAAAAAGACAAGTTCTAATTACCACATGTGGAATCAAATAGAAATGGTTTGGTTATCTCATCCTTTCACAGGTTTTGGGTATTATGTATGAATATATATATATATATATAAATTTTGCCGCATGACCAAGGCAACAATCCTGTTCACATTTACCAATCAGAAAGCAATCCCGGAGTAATGCTCTCCAGCGCCCCGGTCGGGGGCACCACAGAGCGTGGTATCAGAGTAAGGATTGGTAAATAAGCGTGGAAAAAGAAAATGATAAAATTTCATTTATTATAGAACATATATTGTCCCATGTATTTATGAACTTGGATGTTTTGTTATGATTTTCTTTTTAGAAGTATAGTTGAATTGCTATATTTAAAATGTAGATGGCTGATAAAGGCAAGACAGTTATAGACCCCGAGATGTTAAGGAGGGAGATGGAGGAGGCCCGGGAGAGGCAAAGGGTAGAAGACAACATAAGCCTATGGTGGGCTTCCCAGCAGGACCTAGGGTTTAGACCCCCCATACCGGAAGAAATTTTCCATTCACACCCTTCTCTACACATCAGGAGAGAGGAGACCACCAATTCCCACTCTTATGTTCTTCAGGCAAGACCCAACTATGGAAGATCTACTGGTAGAGCTTCCTCACCATAGTATACCCCACGGCTTCAACCATACCCCCCTTGGTTACCGAGGAGATCAATGATGAGGGGCTACAGGAGTATTGGGATAGCATCTCCGCCCCAGTTCCACCAGATGAGGGACCCTGGTACCGCCTTGCAGGAGGATTTGTGTAGTTCTGCTATGGGATCAGGTGGGAACAATTAGATAGGGAGGAAAGGAAGCACCATAGACTCCGAAAGGAGGCCCGTGCCCGAGGGGAGGACATGATGGAGCAGGCTCCTGACAAACTACCCGGTGAACGTATACTACGAGTCATAGATCATGAAGAAGAACCTGAAGGGGAGGAAAGCGAAAATGATGACGATGACCCTATAGAAGGGACCATCGAAAGTGAGAGTGAGGAGGAGGAAGAGAAACATGAAGATGAGAACCCAGACCCCCTAGCAAGGTCCGACACTAGTACTATTACTAAGGAACCTACGCAAGTGTCCCCTAGCCGTAGGAGGTATATAAAGGGACCAAGGGGTTACGCAAATAGGCACAGATAAATAATAAGGAGAGTGGGTTTTCTTTTATTCTGAATAGTTGTGTATATATATATGTGAAATGATTTTCTATATGTTTTAGTTTATGTATGGCTATGACTGTAAAAATGTTTGATATATAATATAAACCAGTATGTGTATGTATGTTTTGAATATGACTCCCTATATGTGTAAATTAACCATGAAGCTATTATAAATTGCCTAATGATTGCTAATGCTATTTCATGTGTGAAAAAAAAATAGTATGCCAACTACTAGAGCACAAGCTAGAATGAATAAGGGAAAGGCTGTGGCTGACGAACCTGTAAGTCAGCATGAAGAAGGGGAATCAAGTAAGAGATCGAAAAGTTTAGGACCCAGTGAGCAAAATCTCAGAACTTTTCAACAATCAGAAAAATATAAGTCCCGATTTAAATATGGGGAGTGAGGCTGACTTGAGTCAAGCAAGACAGATAAGGGAAGGAGTGGCTGCGGTCATAAAAGAAGCCATGTAACAAGAGACTCAGGAATGGGCAACCCAAACAACCAATATAATCCAAGGATTGTGGGAAAGAACTCAGCCAGCACAGTCAGGAGGAGGAAGACCAGGTCAAACAGTAGTTCCTAACCCCGTACCAACTCCGGTAGGGGATGAGGATAGTATCTTAGAAGCTGACCGAAAGGCCATCAATGCCTTCCTAGCTCAACGTCCCCCTAGATTTGAAGGAGAACCTAATCCTGTTTTAGCAGAACAATGGATGACCGAGATGAAGAAGTTATTTAGGATTTCACCCTGCAACGAGAATCAAAAATTCCTGTGTGCCACCCATTTGCTGATAAAAGATGCACACGAATGGTGGGAAACCTTGATGATGACCATGTCCCAGCCAGAATAAGTTACCTGGCAAACATTTGTTGAGGAATTCAACAAGGAGTACCTTCCAGTAGGGCTCCAAAGTCAAAAAGTCATTGAGTTTGAAAAACTCTATCAAGGCAGGATGTCTGTAACAGAGTATGCGACTAAATTCAATGCCTTGGTAAGATATGTACCATGGGTAGCCAATGTGCCAGAGAATAAAGCACAGAGGTTCCAGCTAGGGCTAAGGCCCTATTTACGAGAAATTTTAGCACCGCTTCTAATAAGAGACTACGCCTCCAGTATTGAAAGAGCAAGGGCATTGGAAGTGGAGGCATTGGGAACACAATAGTTAAGACAGGGGCAGAAGCAATTCATTTCTGGCATCAAGGAAAATGATGCTAAGAAAGGAAATAATAGGAAAGCACCATTGGGAAAAAGGAAACCCAATTTTAAAACCAAGAGTGCCCCAGTTTGTCAAACTTGTCAAAAAATGCACTATGGTGAATGTCTACAGGGTTCGGGCAAGTGCTATAAATGTGGCCAAGTAGGCCACATGACAAGAGATTGTGGGATAGCTGACGCAAGAATTGTGAAGTGATTTATTTGCGGCCAAGTAGGACATATATCGCCCAATTGTCCGAATAAACCGCAAGGAGCACCAGCACGTGGGAGGCCCGTGCAGCAAAGGACACCCGCAGTCGCCACTCGACAAGGCATTGCAGCAAACCCGGTGCATGTTTAGGCATTGACTAGTACCGAATCTCAAGACCATGAAGAGAAGGTGGTTACAGGTCTGATTTATATTTTTGGAAGTTCAGCTGTAACATTATTTGATTCAGGTGCTACACATTCGTTTATATCGTACTAATACATAACCACACATGCACTGCAAGTAGAAGAAACAAGTAACATAATCCATGTAGAATCACCAGTCTATACGTTAGCAAGTATCAACCAAATATGTAAGTCATGCCCTATTAGAATAGGATCAAAGATATTAGAGGCCGACCTGATCGTACTACCCATGACTGAGTTTGATGTGATACTGGGAATAGATTGGCTAAGCAGATGGGGAGCTACAATAAATTGTAAAAATAAGAAAGTACAATTTGAGGCAGCTCCAGATGAAGAAATACTGATTAGCAAGCTAAGACAACCTGAAACTACTACAATTTTGGTGTAAGCTATGAAAGCGATGAAAATGATTCGTCGACAATGTCAGACGTACCTCATTTCAGTAAGTACCACTGAAGGAATGGAAGTGCAAATTGAGCAAATTCCTATGGTAAAAGAATTTTCGGATGTTTTTCCAAAAGAATTAGCTAGTTTACCACCAGAGAGAGAGATGGACATGAAAATTGACATTTTCCCATGGACAACCCCAATCTCTAAAGCCCCTTATCGTATGGCTCCAGCAGAAATGGCTGAACTGAAAACCCAAATTCAAGACTTATTGGACAAGGGTTTTATTAGACCCAGCGTGTCACCATGGGGAGCCCCGGTGCTATTCGCGAGAAAGAAGGATGGAAGCTTAAGACTTTGTATTGATTACAAAGAATTAAATCGGGTTACTGTAAAAAATAGATACCCCCTTCCTAGAATTGATGATTTGTTTGATCAGCTAAAAGGAGCATCTACTTTTCAAAGATTGATTTGCAATCAGGTTATCACCAGTTGAGGATCAGTCCAAGTGATGTCCATAAAACGGCTTTCCGAACTAGGTACGGGCACTATGAATTTTTAGTTATGCCATTTGGATTGACTAATGCCGGACTGTATTTACGGATATGATGAATAGGATTTTTCGAGAATATTTGGATCAGTTTGTAATGGTATTTATTGATGATATCTTGATATATTCGAAAACGGAAGAGGAACACCAAGTTCATCTAAGAATGGTTTTGGAAAAACTCAGAAGTGAAAAATTATATGCCAAGTTGAAAAAGTTTGATTTTTTGCTAAAGCAAGTAGCTTTCTTAGGACATATAATCTCAGAAAAAGGAATCCAAGTCGACCCACAGAAAATCAATGCGATAACCAAATGGCCTCAACCAGCAAACATTACAGAAATCAGAAGCTTCTTGGGATTGGCCGGCTATTATAGGAGGTTCGTTGAAGGATTTTTGCAATTATCTGCACCACTTACCAAATTAACACGGAAAGGAATTCGGTATATATGATCGGCAGAGTGCAAAAATAGTTTCCAAGAACTAAAACAAAGATTGATAGAAGCACCCATTTTAACCTTACCCACAGAAGGCAAACGCTTTGTGATATATAGCGACGCTTCAAGGAAGGGTTTGGGTTGTGTATTGATGTAAGGAGGAAAAGTTATAGCTTACGCATCTCGACAACTTAAGCCGAATGAGGTAAATTACCCAACCCATGATCTTGAATTAGCCGCAGTACTGTTTGCTCTAAAAATTTGGAGACATTACTTGTATGGTGCTAAATGCGACATTTATACTGACCATAAGAGCTTCAAATATATTTTTACTCAAAAGGAGATTAATATGAGGCAAAGATGGTGGCTCAAATTGTTAAAGGATTATGATCTCAGTATACTATATCATCCTGGCAAGGTAAACGTTGTTGCCGATGCGCTAAGTAGGAACGTCAGTCTAATGCATTTAGTCACCAAGGAAGAAGAATTTCTTCAAGAACTAAGGCGAATGGAGATGATTGTATGTCCACCAGGAGTGCAAGTGAGATTATCTCAAATGCAAATCCAATCCACCTTATTCGAGCAAATCAAGAAGGCATAACAACAAGATGAGAATTTAAAGGAATATATAGAGAAAATGAGGCAGAAAATTCCAGCTGAGTATACTATTGATGATCAGGGTTTATATCGGTTCCAAAGTCGTCTTCGTATACCATACCAAAGTGGATTGAAAAATCAGATATTACAAGATGTGCATTTATCTCCTTTTTCAATCATCCTAGCAGTACGAAAATGTATTAGGATATCAAAAAGATATATTGGTGGAACAACATGAAGAGAGAAATTGCTGAGTATGTGGCTAAGCGTTTGACTTGCCAAAAGGTGAAAGCAGACCATCAACAAACTCCAGGAAAGTTGCAATCATTAGAAGTCCCAGAATGGAAATGGGATGATGTCATAATGGATTTTGTCGAGGGACTACCCCGAACTCAGAAAGGAAGTGATTCCATTTGGGTGATAGTGGATAGATTGTCCAAGGTAGCCCATTTCCTACCAGTAAAGAAAAAATTTTCAGCCGAAAAATTAGCTAAGATATATTATAAGGAAATTGTGCGACTCCATGGAGTACCTACATCCATAGTTTCAGATCAAGATACAAGTTTTACCTCTTGATTTTAGAAGAGTTTACATCAGACCCTAGGTACTCAACTGAAATTTAGCACTGTATTTCATCCTCAAACTGATGGACAAATTGAACGAGTAAATCAATTTATTGAGGATATGCTTCGTATGTGAACTTTAGAGTTTGGAGGATCATGGGATGAATATTTACCAATAGCTGAATTTACATATAATAATAGTTATTAGGCAAGCATACAAATGGCCCCGTTTGAAGCTCTATATGGATGAAAATGTCGAACCCCACTAAATTGGGACAAGATGGGAGAAAGAAAGCTAGCCCCGGATCTATCAAGAAGAATGGCGGAAAAGGTACAGGTCATCCGTCAATCCATACTCACGGCTCAAAGTCGACAGAAAAGTTATACTGACTGCAAGATAAGAGATTTAAATATTCAAGTCGGAGACCATGTATTTGCAAAAGTAATGCTATTTAAAGGAGTCACAAGATTTGGGAAGAGAAGTAAATTAAACCCAAGATACATAGGGCCGTTTGAAGTATTGGAGAAAATTGGCAATTTGGCCTATAGGGTAGCCTTACCCCCAGCCCTAGCATCAATTCATAATGTTTTTCATATTTCGATGCTCAGGAAGTATGTAGCTGACCCTACCCACATACTAGTTGCGGAAAATTTGCCAATTCATGATTACCTAAATTATGAAGAGAGACCAATTAGAATTTTGGACCACAAAGTAAAGAAGCTTCGGAATTGAGAGATTGAGTATGTCAAAATCCACTGGGACAGATATGCAGAAACGGAAGCCACTTGGGAACTTTGAGAGGAAGTCGAGAGGAAATACCCCCATCTGTTTGGAGTATAGCCGGTTTCGAGACGAAACCTATTATAAGGGGGGGAGGATTGTGAAACCCGTGTTATTTGAAACTTCATGTAATATACAATGTATATGTTATTTCAGTAAGGTTATAGAAAAATGTGTGTTTACAAAATGATCAAATTTCAATTTTAGAAAAATGAGATTAAACTGTAAATTTAGAATAAAGAATTGATTGGTAAAATTGAATAGAGTAGAGACAAGAAGAGGATTTAATTTTACAAAAGTTAAATTTGAGGTTTATAAGAAAACTAAAGGGGTAATTTATGATTTTATAAAGACTAGATATGAAAATGAATTTTTACAAATTTTCGGGAAGGAATTTTAAAATTCCGAATTATACAAATTAAAACTATTCAAATTTACAGAACTTATGGAAAAATAAAAATAAATGGAAAATTTTTGGCCAATTAGGGGTCCTAACTAAAGGCTTATATTTATCCAAACTATTTTCATTAGATCTAAGCATGTATAACTCATTTGGACAAAAAGAATTTCTAGGAAATATTAAATTGAATGCCCTTTAATCTAGACGGAATAGATTATGAAAAATAATTTATGTCTAGTGGATATATTTTATTTTTGCATAATTAATTAGTTAATTAATATCTTGATGTATATAAGGTTATTTGAGATTAAATTTTATAAGAAAGTCTATTTTAATATACCCTACATAATGAATGGATTAAATTTTGAAAAACATGTCTACAAGTTTTTAAAAATGAAGTTTTATGCCAAAATATGATTTTAATTAAGTTAAAATATGTACTTCGCTCCAATTGAGGTGAAATTTTATGGATAAGCCTATTTTAATATGCCCAATTTAATGAAGGAATGAAATTTTGGAAAACATGTCTCCAAAATTTTAAAAAAGATAATTTATCCAAATATGAATTAGTTAATTAAAATAAAATAGAAATTTTTTTCAAAATTCTAAAAGGTGTATTTTGTGAGCAATTGTATATATATTAATAAGAAATTTTTTGATAATATATAAGTGTGAATATAGGAAGTAAATGGACAGTGCATGTAATTACGTGGACCAGCAAATTAATTTATAATTGCTGAATTTTTTTAAAACCCAACACCTGTAATGTATTAAGCGGTGACCTAGGTTGGGTTAAATTTAAACCATGGTAACACCGCAATTGAGATATATATATATATATATATATATATATATATATATATATATATAAAGAGGGCAGATGGGCATTGCTGGACGTGGTAGGCAGCAGTGTTAATATATATATGTATTTCCAGCAAAAGCAACGTCCGAAACATTCCAACAATCCAAGCAATCTTCTGGTTCATTATATTATTATTATTTATTAATTCCTTCTTTTAATGCTGTTTAATTAAGGTTTCATAAATTGCAAGTATATAATCATTTATGTAGGTAACGTCCAAATCAGATTTGGTTATAATATTTGATTCTGTTTTAATGATTTCGATAACTCATGAAATGCTGGGTATAAGTGATGTTAAAATAGATTTTTATTTCTGTCATAATCATGAAAGAATAATAGGTTAATCTTAATTGCTATTTCAAACTTGGAGGGTATGTGATGTTAGAAACAAAAATATGAACGAAATGATAAATGAAAGATTTTTTCCATGAAAATTTTTATACAAGATCGTTATATTATCATTAAAGAACGACCAAATTTTAGCTTAAAATATTAATCAGGTTGCAAATTAAAAATTCGAGAAGTTTAACTTAAACAGGGTAAAACGGGTGACAGGATCAGCTGTAGTAAATGATTTTAATACTTTTTGTAGATGGATGTTTAATCTGAAAGTTTTATATAATGTATAAGATATCATAATTATCACTCGAATAAAATAAAATATAATTTTTGAATGACATAAGTATGGTTTAAAGTTAACGTGATTAAGGCTGCTCCTGATTCCACAACACCGTCCAGCACAGTGAAAATGTCAAAATAAATATATAATGTTAATATTTCTTGATAAAATTTTTATGAGGATTAATTCATGTAATTATAGATGTATGATAGAAATTTCATAATTAAATACCTTTATTTTAATACAATTCAAGATTTAAAGAAATAAGTACGCCTGATTTCAGCAAATGAGGACAGTTTGAGAAATAATGAAAAAGAAATATGAAAACTAAGTGAAAGTGATCCAAATTAATATATATATTAGGAAAGAGTGTAATAAAGTATTGAGGATAGCAAGAATGATTAATAATTAGTGTTATAATATGTATATGGAATTAATGGATAAATAAGAAGATGGAACATAGTGAAAATAAGTAAAGAATGACTTGTTTGGAATTTAATAATAAGTTCTAGAAATTTTGAATGAGATATTATAAGAAAAAAATGGTCCTTTTTATGTGTATAGGAAAAGGAAAAGAAAAGGTGGAAGGTACTAGCTAATTTGACAAGTAAGCAAGTTATCTTTCGAAAATTGTTATTTTTCTTCTTGTATTGCAAATGTGTTATAAATAGTTTGATTTGGATATTTTTAAATCTTGTTTAAGGATGACCATTCCTATAATCTTTGAATTGCAAAGAATATTTCTAATTATTGAAAATTATTTGTAAATTATTTGTGCAAAATTATTTATACATGAAGTGGCATGCTAGCATAGGAACGAATGTTCATGGTGCACGAGGATTAGGTCATGAGAATGGTGTAATTGGACCGGTTGTCCTCCTCTAGCTTGATCGAGTTGCTAATACAGGCTGAGGCTGGCGGCGCCCTCCCTGAAATGGGAGCAGGATTAAATAATGGACGCCTGACTAGCGTTCCATCGTGAGAAATGTTATGTTTGCTTGAATGCATTGCATTTTTATATTTATGAAATGCACAGAAAGGAAATGGAAAATGTTTATTCGCAAAATAAAAGGACTTGCTTACTGAGTATTAGTACTCATGTGATGTTTTTGAAAATTTATAGACAGGTACGAGACAGACATCGAAGTGAAGTATAGGGTTACATAAGTTACTAACTTTCTTGTATAAATCTATGGAAGGTTGAATTTTGTAAAGGCAGCCGTGACTGACTAGGAAACCTCTGTTGTAATTAAATAACTGATGAATGTGTTATGAATGTACAAAAAAAAGACAAGTTCTAATTACCACATGTGGAATCAAATAGAAATGGTTTGGTTATCTCATCCTTTCACAGTTTATGGGTATTATGTATGAATATATATAAACAAAAATCCTGCCGCGTGACCAGGGCAACAATCCTATTCACATTTACCAATCAGAAAGCGATCCCGGAGTAAGGCTCTCCAGCGCCCCGGTCGGGGGTGCCACAATTATGAATAATGCAATGCATTATTATCATCATAAAACATGAACATCATGAGATAGTACGCTAGCTAGACGACCATCTGTCCTCCTTCTCTCATCTCAGGGAGGGCACTGCCGGCCCTCAGCCTATCTTAGTGACTTAGTTACACTAAAAGGGGACAATCGGTCTGCTTACACCTTTAAAGTAGACCTAATACCTTGTGCACCATGAATTTAGTCATAAACGTGATCAAGAACATGCAAGCATGATTTTCATAAGTAAGCATATGAACCATAATTGCTCAAGAACATTGAATAAATCATTGTACAAATCATTTGCCAAAGTTAAAACAACATTTCAAACAACATATTGGGATAACCATCCTTAAATAATTTCAAAAGCAATAAAACATTCATTTGCAAATTATTACCAAGCATTTGAATAGAATTTGCAACATTTTGTTATAATTTTGAGAAAATAATTCTTTTAGAAAGTTGCTTGCTTACCTGAATTACTTCAACTTTTCTTGTCAACTTTTTCTTTACCTTTGCCTATACACATAAGAATGACATCACATTCATACATATAATTTCATATACTTGCATACAATCTAGTTTTCCAACCCACATGATTTCCATTAACTCACATAACCCACTTGTATTTCAAGTTGGGTTTCCATACATAACAACATAGCTTGTGCACCATATCATTCATTCATTCTTTTCATTTTTAGTACCCTTCTTTAGGGTAAACTTTCAAACATATTATAATCTTTTATTTACTCAATATATGGAAGTCATTACTTCTCCTTCATCGTTTAACATCTATTTTTCATATTTCTCAAATTGGAGCTCACTTTAGGCACATACTTATGAGTTTAGACTTCAGATATTAATCAAAAATTTGAGATTTCAAAATATCATCAAAACAACACCTCACTTCCAATCTTGCATTTAGCAAATCATATTTAGTCATTTCTCATCTTTGCCATTGATACCCTTTATGTGCACCCTCTTAGTTACACATATATTATGTGTTATTCAGTTTTATTCAAAATAGCAATTTGCCCTCCATTTTGGCTTAATTAAAACACTTAATTAGCACATAATTTAGGGTATTTTCATAAGATTATAATCCCTTAATCACATGGTTCCAAAACAACAACCTTTCGATCATTCTTTCCCACATTCAACGTCCATATTGACATATGTTCCATAACAGGTTTTTACATTTTTAATTCCAGCCCTTAAGCATCCCTTTCTTGTTCCATATTTAAGATATTTTCATGAATTCAAAGTCCATAAATTAAGTTTCCCAAAACAGCAACTTTTCATCCCTTCCTTACCTCCCTTAGATGTCCACATCTTCTGTCCTAACAAAGCAGTTTTTGAATTTAATTTTAGCCCGATGTTAGACATCCTATCTACCATAAATTTAGGGTATTTTACCCTTTAAATCATCCACATATTACTTGGTTAAATTCATTCATAATATCCATCTCAAAAGAGTAGAATTTTGACCACATTGTCGATTCTAGGTTTTGCCTTTCGAAGGTCTTTAAATCATGCTCAATTCAACGCATATTAATCATGGAAATATTTATCACAATCCAAACATATGACATTCTTGAAAGAGCAACATTAGATGGGAATTGGCAAAAATTCCAGCTTGGTGCACTTAGTGTAAACAACCCTAGATTCATACATAACTTCCTTGAATGCTTGAATTAAAACTCCTAATTCATTTAGCATTCAATAACCCTATCAACGGCTTCATAAATTATCATTTAGTGTTCATAATAATTCAATTTTATGAATCATTCATTGAGCTAAAAACTTGGTTAACAAACCAAAACTTGGTTTAATATTTACTTAGAATTGTTAGGTTTGCTTCCACCTTGCCTAACTTATTTCTCCCTTTCTTCCTTCTTCTTTTCCTCCGCTTTTCCTTCTCTTTTTTCCTGCCTTTCTCCCTTGCGTGGATGTCCACCTTGCTGGACTTTTTTCTTTTTTCTTTTTCTCTTTCTCCAAATCTGCCTAGTAGAGGACATCAACTGCCCTCTCTTCTCTTTATATATTGCTGCCCATTTTCTCTTCTAATTTCCACCTCATTTTTGAGGTTTCTAAATTCAATATTTATCCCATTGAGTTTCTGGAATAATTATCCCCATAATTTTCATTTTTACAGATTGTTTAAAGTGAAAAATCTGCTCACTTGTAGCCTTGGACGTCCCCCCCTTTTGTAGCCTCCTTTTGGATTTTTGTGGGTACAAAATCTGCCTAGAATCCCACCATTAAACGTCCCTGATCATGTAGTCCCCTTTATCATGAAATTTCTGAATTTTTGAAATTGTAAAAATGCCCCACAAATTCCGTCCTTAAGCCACTTTAAACCAACCATTAAACTCATTGACTTTTCATTAAATGAGAGGCTACTTTTTGAAATTAAAAATCAAAGGGTTTCGTCCTTTTGTGCTTAAGCCTTTTTCTTGATAATTATCTTAATCAAACCCATCCATATGATTAATCATTTTTTTTAATCATCCATGAAATATTTCATCCCAAAATGACCTTTCTAGCATAAGTTATGGCCTTTTGAAATTGTGTTTTGGATTTGGATCAAATTAAATAATTATCACCCTAATTACATTATAATTTTCTTAATTCATTCCATTCATAAGGTTGAGCACATCATCATGTGCTTACCTTTCAAATTTAATCTCATTCCGCTGTATAGGCTCCAAGTTATGAATTTTCTAACATCATCACATCAATTCCATAATTTTTAACATAATTTCCATTAATTAAATCATAATGTATGAGGTAATTACTCATAACTTATCCTCATTTCCTAAACTTCTTTGGATTTCTATATACACATTAACCCACATTGAGCTATGGTGATTATTTTAATTACCTTTCTTAATCAATAGCCTTAAAATCAATCGATCAATTAAATAATACATAAATCACATTTACATGCCTAATTTACATTTATGATCCTAGTTGGGTCGGGGTATCACATAATTAATCATGACACATCCTCATTTCCTATACCTTGTTTGGTCTCTTTGTTCACATTAACCCACATGAGCTATGGTGATTAATTTAATTACCTTAATTAATGGCGTTAATCTCAATCATTCAGTTGAATAATACAATTAATCAAAGTTAAATGCCTAGCTTACATGTATGGTCATCAATTGGTCTTGGTATCACAATCCTCCCCCTTTATAAAAGGTTTCATCCCGAATCCATTTACTTTTCAAACAATTGGGGGTATATACTTTCAACTTCCTTTCTTAATTCACAGGTGGCTTCGCTTTCGGAATATTGATTCCATTGAACCTTAACGTACTCGATTTTTCGATTCTAAAGCTTTGCACTTTACGATCCAAGATCCTGATTGATCTTTTCTCATAGTTCAAGTGATCTTGAATTGACAAATTTTCTGCTATTAGTATATGGGTGGGGTCTGGGATATATTTCCTAAGCATGGAAATATGAAATACATTGTGTTATAGGGCTAAGGCCCGGGGTAAGGCTATCTTGTATGCTCACTTTCCAATCTTTTCTAGTACTTGAAATGGCTTAATATATCTAGGATTCAGCTTACTCCTTTTTCTAAATCTTATAACTCCTTCAAATGACGTGACCTTTATAAACACATGCTCGCCAACTTGGATATTTAAACCTCTTCTCTTGTAATCGATGTAACTCTTTTATCGACTCTGGGCGGTGAGTATGCATTGGCGAATTATTTATACTTTGTCTGCCATTTGTCTGGACAAGTCTGGGGCTAACATTCTCTCTCCAACTTCATCCCAGCTCAATGGGGTTCGGCATCGTCGCCCATATAACGCTTCAAAAGGGGACATCTGAATACTGGCTTGATAGTTATTGTTGTGGGCAAACTCAGCTATCAATACATATTCATCCCATGATCCTCCGAATTCCAATGTGCACATCCGCAGTATATCCTCGATAATTTGATTCACTCGCTTCGTTAGCCCATCCGTCCGAGGGTAAAATGTCGTGCTAAACTTAAGCTATGTGCCTAGGGTTTGATGCAAATATTTCCAAAATCGATATATAAACATCATATATCGATCGGACATTATCGACTTAGGCACTCCATGGAGTCGGACTATCTCCTTACAGTACACCTTAGCTAGCCTTTCAGCAGAAAAATTTCTCTTTATGGGTATGAAATGTGCAACTTTCGATAATCGATCCACTATTACCCATATAGAGTCATTCCCAGTATGTGTTTTTGGTAATCCTTCAACAAAATCCTCCTTTTTTGAACAAATTAAGACTGCACAATAAAATGATACAGGCCTACAAAAGCATGTGGAGAAAATGAGGCAAAAATGCCTAAATGAATTTGCTATGGATGAACAGGGTATGTATCAGTACAAGGGTCGCCTTTGTATACCCAATTTAGTTGAATCGAAGGAACAGGTAATTAAAGAATCACATTTTTCACTATTTTATATACATCCAGGAAGCACTAAGATGTGTCAAGATCTCAAGAAGGGATATTGGTGGAATAATATGAAAAGAGAAATCACTGAGTATATAGCCAGGTGCTTGACTTATCAAAAGGTGAAAGCAAATCATCAGCGAACACCCGAAAAGTTATAATCCATTAGTGATAATCTTGCCTGTATTCCAGGTGGATATACAATCAACCCCAATTGTCTAATTTCTCGAAGCAATCCTTTTCCTTCGTGATAAGGTATGCTATGCTGACATTTCTGCTCAATGCATTGGCTACCACGTTTGCCTTACCTAGATGGTATAATATGTTAAGATCATAATCCTTTAGTAACCTAAGCCATCTCCTTTGCCTCATATTCAACTCCTTCTAAGTGAAAATATACTTGAGGCTCTTATGATCTGTGTAGATTTCAGACTTAGCAACATACACGTGATTAAGAGTTAATCACTTGGATTAAGTTAATCACAAAAAGACAAAATAGAAATTTAATCACTACAAGACAAAATAGCATTACTTTTTATTATTTTAATACAAATTTGGATTTTAGTGGAAAAATAGAAAAAAAATTCATAATTTGCAATCCGGGCGTCGGAATTCAATGAAATTTTTTATGGATGGTTAAAAATTCATGATGAACATGATGGAGGGGTTAAGATGTAATGAAAATCACAAATCAAGGGTCAAGATGAAGCGTCAAAAAGAGATCGAAAAAGTAGCTTAACCTTTAATTAATTCCACTTTTGACTTTTTAATAAAATAAATAAAAAAAATAAAAAAATTTAAATGAAAAGGGCAGCTATAGTAGGGGCATGGCAGGCTAGGGTGGCTGGAAAATTGACCAAATCAATGGAATTAAGCTTAAATTAAATAATTTTAAAAATCAAAAAAATAATAAAAAAATAGGGCTGAATAGGGTGGCTGGAGCAGGCATGGGGTGGGTAGCTCTTGGCTCAAAGCAATTTTTAAAATTAAAAAGAAATACTAATTTTTAATTAAATACCTCAAGCTAAGGGGGTAAAATCCAATTTGATGAAAAATCAAAAACTATAAATAGGGGGCAAGGTGAGAACGAAAAAAGGCACTCCAAGCTTGAAAATTTCAAGCATTCCCACCCCCAAACACGTTTTTGGCCTTTAGAGAAAGAAGGAGAAAGTTGGAGAGAGAAAGTGTGAGAAAAAGAGGCGTATCTCCACTTCGGGTAAGTGATTTCTACCCAAATTTCTTTTGAATGTTAAGTTGGGGAAAAATATGCTTAGATAATTCCTAAGCATGAAAAAATAAGTATATATATAATGCTTAATTGGAATTATGCCAAAACATCAAAAACTTGGAGCAAAGATGGAGCATTCGGGAAGATAGCATATGATATGTGAAAATAATGCTCCAAAATTTATAAATGATGATTTGGGATGTATGATTATGATAAATATGATGTTTTAATGATGATATATTAATTTCATGATTTTTGGAATTAAGGATTATGCTTAAGTGAATTTATGTTGATTTTTAGTATATGGAGAATATGATTTTTTTCGCCAAATAAATGATGATAAATTCAAAATATATGAAATTTCCTATGATATACTAGGCATAAGCTATGTCATGGTATTTTTTATTTTTGGAAAAAATATCAATTTTTGGAACCCATGAACCACGTCTCTGTGAACAGTAACCTCGGATGAACAGTACTGCTACAGTAATCTTCTACAGCGATTGCTACAGTAATTTGCTACAATAACAGTGTGATTTTGGAGAAAATTTGAGATTAATATTTAAATCTAAGGATGGAATTTTTAAGGATTTATGGATAAAAATCCATATAAGGAAATAATGACCACGTATTTTTAAGGTTAACCTCTATAAGAAATTGAGGAAAATAAGGTCATAAATGACTATAACATATGTATGATAAAATATGTATATCCTTTTCACTTGTATAAGAAAAGGAAAGGAAAGAATAAAGGATTCAGATTGAAGCAAAGCAAAGGTAAGCAAGCAAACTTTTTGAAAATGATTTTATATGTTTTTATATTGCAATCATGGATTATGTCAGAATTGTTTTATCATAAGCAATTCCATATGGAAGTAAGGAAAAATGTTGTAAAATGTGGGGATTGCTTTATCATAAGCAAATCCGTATGAAAGTAAGAAAAAATGTGGAAATGGTTGCATTATAATGGAAAAGGAAAATTTTGATTTTCAAATAATATTTGATTTTATCGAATGAATTTAAAATGATTTATTAAAATGTTTTGAAGCAGATTTAAGGAAGGCCAACCGATAATCTATTTGAATGAAGATTTTTTTTTAAAGTAATGACCAAAGGATCATACAAGCTTACCTTCATATAGAAGTAACTCATGTGTCATGTGGACAAAGAATATGATACTATATAAAGAAAATGAATTACGCATTGGTATATCCTTTGTTCATGAAAAACTCAGAAATGGGAAGAAAAGCGTTTGCAAAATCTTTTGTCTTTAAATATTAAAATGTTTTTGAAATTGTTTTACTGCTCAAAATTTATTTAAAAATATTTTAGCAAAATTTTGAAATTACTATTTCTCAAATATTTGCTTCAAATATTTTAAATTATTTAGAAATGTGTTATTTAAATATTTCCAAAATTATTTAAGGTTGGTCATCCTTACAAAATATTTTTATTAACTTGTTAACTTGGGCTGTGCCAAGTTTTCAAGTTAGAAAAGGGAATACAGGCTGAGGTCTATACTATTTTGAAATGACATGCTAGCAACAAATTTTGAAAAGGAAAAGTCACAGACTAGGGTCTGTGGAATTTTATAAAAAGCATGCTAGCATAAGAATGTGGAGAAAGGAATGTGCACATGAGTTATGTACTAGGTCTACTGTAGAGGATATGCAGACCAGACATGGTTGCAAGATGGGCCCCCTCTACATAGGCCAAGTTGCTTCTAAAGACGAAATGCCGGCGGCGCCCTCCCTGAAATAGGACAAGAACACGGATAACTGCCTGGCTTGCGAGTAATCAATAGCGATGGTTTCTCTCCTAAGGAGGAAAGGGTGATCACTTGGTAAGTGTCACCTACCAGACGGACAGAAACGTTATGCATAATGCATATGCTTGTTTTAAAAAGGTTTTATGAAAATTGTTTTAAGGACATGAGAATGTCCTTGGAGAAAGGAAGTTTTATGAAAAATGTTTTATGTTCATGAAAAAAAAGTTTACATGTTAAGTTTGCAAGCATATGTTTTATGAAAGGTTTTATGAAAAGGTTTCCACTGGTTGATAGTAGATCACTTGATAAGTGTCTACTATTGAACGGGAGAAATGCATTTAAATGAAAAAAAATGCTTGCTTACTGAGTTTCGACTCACGTTTTTCTTTTCAAACCATAGACAGATACAACACAGGCCAAGAAGAAAAGGAAAAAGAAGGTATGAAGAAAATTTTATGATATGCTGATCTATATATGGTATGACATGAACATATGATAGGGAGTTTTTAAATTATGTATGCATGAAATGTTCAGGTTAAAATAACTTGTATTGTACAAAAATAATATGAATGTTATCAATGATAATTGAGATTTGATAATAAGTATGTGTTTTTATGTGATGAAAGAAAAAAAAAATTTGGACGAGATCGAATTAAGTACCCGCCGCGTGATCAGGGCAACAATCCTGATTCACACTTACCAATCGACAAGATCTTGGAGTAAGGCCAAATGTGACGCCTTGGTTCGGGGCGCCACAGATGAATTATGGATGATTTATAGGGTAAAATACCCTAAACATAGGTTACTTTGGACATTAAATAGGGCTTAGCAAGGACTGCCCAAAATCGAATTTTAGGAGGTTAATAAGTGGACATCCAAAGTAGTGTAGAAAGGATACCCTACATGCATGCTAAGTTGTTATTTTGTAAGAAACCAATATATGGACTTTAAATAGATGAAAATACCCTGAATTTGGGTTAAGAAAAGTGGGATTAATTGCTGGAATTAAGTGATTAAAAATCTGTTTAGAATTGAGTATCAAAAGGGACATTGAAAGTGTAAAAATGAGGTCCCAAAGTTGCTGTTTTGGAACCTTGAAATTAGTGGATTAGAAATCCATAAAAATACACTAAATAAAGTGTTAATTAAGGTGTATAATCATCCTGAATTAGAAATCAAGTTGTTGATTTGAAAAAGTTTAAGAAACATATGAATTATGTGTTATGAAATGGTTATATATGAAGAAATGAGTATGAGAAAATGATGAATGGGTTATGTAAAATGCTAAAATGCAAAAATGCATAAAAATATGATTGAAACACGTGAATTATATTGCTGCTTGGTTAATCCAAAAATTTGAGATTAATATATAAGGGTTATGACATTTATTAAGTGCTTAAAAATAAGCACAATATGTGAACTATGAAAAATATGTGAAAAATGATAATTTGGAAGTTTATTACATCGTATGATGTCTAATGAACGATTAATGAGTGTGTTATGACATATATGAATGATACCCTAAATATGGGGATTGATATGTAATGTAATGAATGATTTTGATGCATAAGAATGTTGTATATGTACACCCGACTTGGAATTCAAGTGGGTTATGAATATTTATGAAAATAAACTGGAAAACTAAATTGAATGCAAGTACATGAAATTTACATGAATGTTATGTCATTCTTACATGTATAGGCAAAGAAAAAGAAAAGATTGATCCGGAAAGCTCACGTGAACAAGGTAAGTAGCAAAATTTTCTAAATATTTTTATCTCTTAAAATGTTGTTAAATGATTGCAAATAATATTTCAATTGCTTTTATTGACTTAGCAAATGATATTTGAATTTATTTCTAAGATATTTAAGGATGACCATTCCTTAGTTCAATTTGTGTTGCTAACTGATTTACATAACTGTTTTGTAAATATGAAAAATATTGTCTTATGAAATTATGCAAGAAACATCATGCTAGCATGTCAAGGATTAGTTTTTGTGCACAAAGCATGAGGTCCACCTTAAAGGTGTAAGCGGACCGATTGTCCTCCTTTGGTGTGACCAAGTCGCTAAGATAGGCCAAGGGCCGGCGGTGCCTCCGTAGATGGGAGAAGATGAAGACGGATGGTCGCCTAGCTAGCTTCCATCCTAAGAGATCATGATGCATTTTATCTCATTGTCATGATATACCCTCGAGGGGGTATAATGTTGCTTTCCAAGAAGTTTTAAATAAAAGGTTTCTGCTCTGCAGGTAGTTGATCACTTGATAAGTGTCTCTAGTAAATGGAGAAAATGATTTTAAATAAATATGCCTTCAAAATGATTTGCCTGAAAAATATATGTATACAAATTGCTTATTGAGTGTACAACTCACGTTTTGTTTTCCAAACCCATAGACAGGTGAAAAAATGAAAGAGACAAGGAGCATAAATTGAGCATGGGAGAATGTAGAGATTTTATGAATTCTAATTTGTGTTGCTTGTGACTAATGGAATGTAATATGATTTGATAATTTAAGATTATCTGTGATCTAGGTTATGATTTGAACTTTATGAACATGTGACTATGGTTGATGAGCTTGTTATGAATTTTTATGATCTTATCTAATATGAAATGGTGTGAATTAGGTAAAAGATGACTTGAATGGGCATTTGATGAAAAATATTATGAAATAAATTTGTAAGAAACTGTAAATAGCTGGATAAATATCCGTTAAATCCCACTGTGTGACAAGGCAACAATCCTGATCATGTTTACCAGTCAATAATGATCCCGAGGTAAAGCTAAGGATGTGATGCTCGAGTTGGGGACTCCACAGAGCTTGGTATTAGAGCATGGACTGGTAAATAGGCGTGGAAAAGTCTACGTCTAATGATTGAATATGATATACATGATTTTATGATGATTGCATAGGTCATTATCATGATGTGATAGATGATATATGATGATGTATTGCAAAATAATTTGCAATGTGCTATTTTTATTATATAGCTAATACAGTTATATTTGAACAGATGGCCGATAAGGGAAAGAGGATTATGAGTTTTGAGGAATGGAAGAAAGAAATGGATGAAAAAAGGAAATGGAAGGCAGAGGAAGAGGTGAATAGGTGGTTAGCCTCCCAACAGGACATATATCCCTTTCCTCCAGTTCCTCCAGGATTTCCCCCTAGGTATCCTCCACCCCATTTGCAAAACGACCATCAGTAGAGGTCTAATGTTGAGGAGTCTAGTAGCCGAGCTCCTAGAGCTGAAGTTCTTTCGACATCTCGCCCTGGGTTTTTTAGGGACCCCTCGGACTCCCACAGATTATATACATCCCTAGGATCTCCAGCATTTTTGGTATAATACTCCAGCACCCCTACCTCCCAACTTAGGACTATGGTATAAGTTTGAAGATGGGTGCATTCAATTTCAACATGGGATGAGTTGGAAAAGTATACGACAGAGGGAGAAAGAGATGGCCCCCTTCTTAGTTGAGGGTTGTGCTCGAGGGTACATAGACTCACCTATTCCTGTTCCTCAACCTGATAAGATTATAATACATGTAGACGAAAATACTGGTGATCTGGTTGCACTTGGTGAACCTTTACGATACCTTGAACCAGTTGAGGACAAAGAAGAAGAGAACGATGAAAGTGATAGTAGTGATGACAGTAGCAATAATGATAATGATGGCGGAGAAGAAAATAATCCTGCCTGGTCAGACACTAGTACTATTACTGAAGAACTTATCCAGATGTCGCCTAGGCGTAGGCCTTATCCACATTTCAGGAGGGGACCAGGAAGATGATGAATTTTTTTCTTATTTTTATAAACTTGAATATGTATAATTATGAAATGATGACACTTTGTTATGATGGAATGTGTATACAAATGTGATGTATATGTAAGTGTGATGTGTGTAACATGCTTTGTTATGTTAAAAACTATGGTTTATGGATGGATGTTTATTGATGTGAATAATATGAAATTAATGAATGACTATAAATGTTCATAATGATGGATGATATTATATGATTGTGATTGTGTGAATTGTCTATTAATTATGAGATGATGAAATATATATGATGATCTAACATTAATTATGAATGAAAGATTATGTGCTTTTATATATTCAGAAAAACATCATGGTGGAAACAAGATCAGGTATAAGAACAAATAAAGGAAAAGAAGTTGCTACAGAAGTCCCCAACCAACACGAGGTTGGTGAGACTAGTAGCAGACCTAAAAGACCGGAACCAGAACCGAATAGAGAAAGTTCTAGAATTCGTCAAAGACGAGAAGATATAAGCCGAGAAAGGAATGTAGAAGAAGAACATGAGTAAAGACAGGCTCGACTCATAGAGGAAATGGTAGCTGCAGCGGTAAAGAGAGCAATGCAGCAAGCTACTAGCGAATGGGCAGCACAGACTCAGATATTATTTAGGGTTTATGGGAAATGACCCAGCAGGCCCGGTTGGGTAGTACTGAAAGAGATGTACCCATTCCAATGGTTGACCCAACTCCCACGACAGCACCAAGAGAAGATGAAAATCAGTTAATGGAAGCTGATAGATGAGCAATCAATGCATTCCTTGCCTAGCGACCCCTAAAGTTTTTGGGAAAACCTGACCCGGTACAGGCTGAACAATGGATAAAAGAGATCAACAAATTATTCAGAATATCTCCGTGTAATGATCGAAAAAAAGTATTATACGCCACACATTTGCTAATTAAAGACGCACATGAATAGTGGGAAACAATGCTGGTCACGATGCCATGACCAGAAGAGGTGTCTCGACAGACATTTGTTGATGAGTTCAGCAAAGAGTACCTCCCCGTTGGATTACAAAGTCAAAAGGTGATAGAATTCAAAAAACTTTACTAAGGGAGGATGTTTGTCACTGAATACACCACAAAGTTCAATGCCTTAGTCAGGTTTGTGCCTTGGATTGCCAATGTCCTAGAAAATAAGGCACAAAGATTTCAACAAGGGCTGAGGCCATACCTCAGGGAAAGCCTTGCTCCTCTGCAAATCAAAGATTATGCTTCGAGTCTAGAGAGGGCAAGAGCATTAAAAATTGAGGTAATGAGAACACAAGAATTAAGACTTGGGTCAAGCATGTTTAGTCCTGGTACTAAGGAAGCTGAATCGGGAAAGGAAAAGGCTAGGAAAGGAAATGTGAGAAGAGGAAAATGAGCTCCAAAGAAGAAACTCTTGCCTTTCTACAGAAAATGTCAGAAACGACATGCAGGAGAGTGCTTAAAAGGTTCTAATCGGTGCTATAAATGTGGGCAAGCAGGCCTGGTAGCCAAGGAATGCCGAACAGGAGAAGCAAGGGTCATTAAATGTTATATTTGTGACCAAACAGGACATATCACTCTGAACTGTCCGAATAAGGCACAAACATCACAAAGACGTGGAAGACCTACTCAACTCAAGATACCCGGAGCAACGAATAAGCAGGGCACCTCTATAAATCTGGTACATGTGCATGCCCTGACTCGGATAGAGTCACAAGAACAAGAAGAAAAGGTGGTCACATGTATGGTTTATATTTTAGGAAATTCGGAAGTTGCTTTGTTTGATTCTGGTGTTAGTCACTCATTCATAGCATACTAATATGTGGTCACCCATGCACTGCCGGTAGAGGAAACCAATGAGATAAGCCACGTAGATTCCCTTGTATATAGGTTAGCTAGCACTAGTCAAGTATGTAATGCATGTCCAATTAGGATAGGATCGTTGATTTTAGAAGCCAACTTGATCCTATTACCTATGACGGAATTTGATGTGATATTGGGTATGGACTAGCTGAGTCAATAGGGAGCTACGATTGATTGCAAAAATAAGAAGGTACAATTTGAAGCGGCCCCAGAAAAAGAAATAGCCATTGGGAAGTTAAGACAACCTGAAAATTTTGCGATATTGATATCGTCCATGAAACCGGTTAAGATGATCCGTCAAAGGTGCGAAGCTTATCTGGTGTCAGTTAATGTGGAGAAAGGCACGGAAGTGGAAATAAATCAAATTTCGGTGGTTAAGGAATTCCTTGATGTATTTCCAAAGGAACTAACCACATTCCTCCACAAAGAGAAATGGATATGACCATAGACATTATACCAAGTACAACTCCAATATCCAAAACTCCATACAGAATGACACCGGCTGAAATGAATGAGTTGAGGACTCAGATATAGCAGCTATTAGATAAAAGTTTTATCAGACCCAGTGTATCTCCCTGGGGAGCTCCAGTATTATTTGTAAGGAAAAAGGATGGAAGTTTGAGGCTTTGTATTGATTACAGAGAATTAAATAAGGTCACGATGAAAAATAAATATCCACTGGTCAGGATCGATGATTTGTTTGATCAGTTGCAAGGAGCTACAACTTTCTCTAAAATTGATTTATAGTCAGGGTATCATCAGTTAAGAATATGTCCTACCAATGTTCACAAGACAACTTTTCGAACTAGGTATGTACATTACGAGTTTTTAGCGATGCCTTTTGGGCTCACTAATGCCCCTGCTGTATTTATGGATATGATGAATAGGGTATTTTGGGACTATCTAGATCAATTTGTGGTGGAGTTTATCAATGATGTCCTGATTTACTCCAAAATAGAGAAAGAACATGAGCTTCATTTGTGAAAGGTACTGGAAAGGCTGAGGAAAGAAAATTTGTATGCTAAGTTAAAGAAATGTGAATTTTGGTTGAAACAAGTAGGATTTCTAGGTCATATAATATCAGAAAAAGGTATTCAGGTTGATCCTCAGAAAATTGAGGCAATTTTGAAATGACAAAGACCGACGACCGTTACGGAAATCCAAAGCTTTCTGGGATTGTAAGGCTATTATAGAAGGTTTGTTGAAGGATTCTCACAGTTATCAGCTCCATTAACAAAATTGACTCGTAAAGGAGTCAGGTATGTATGGTCTGAAGAATGTGAGTGCAGTTTTCAGGAGTTGAAGCAACGGTTGGTAGAAGCACCTATCTTAACCCTACCCGAAGGAAATGAAGGTTTTGTGGTTTATAATGACGCTTCAAGAAAGGGTTTGGGATGTGTGTTGATGTAGAGATGAAAGGTGATAGCTTTTGCATCATGACAGTTGAAGCCCAATGAGGTAAGCTATCCCACTCATGATTTAGAATTAGTAGCAGTGGTGTTTGCCTTGAAAATATGGAGACATTACCTGTATGGTACTAGGTGCAAAATTTATACAGATCACAAGAGCCTTAAGTATATTTTCACTCGAAAGGAACTGAACATGAGGCAAAGAAAATGGCTCGAGTTATTAAAAGATTATGATTTGGAGATACTATACCATCCAGGTAAGGCAAATGTAGTAGCCGATGCATTGAGAAAAAATGTCAGCATAACGCACCTTATTACAAAGCAGGAAGGGTTGCTTCAGGAGATAAGGCAATTAGAATTGATTATATGTCCACCTGGAGTTCAAATAAGATTATCACAAATGAGCATACTGTTGAGATTGTTGATCATATTCTTGCTTTAAGAATAATCAATTTGATTTTGATGGTTAACAAATAATTGAAATATCATTAAAAAATATCTAATACATTTGTCTAAGTGTTCTCAGATATTTTATCTCTAATTATGTGTATGAAAATGAAAATGTGAAATAATTTAAGTTTCAAGAGTTCAAGTTCATGAATTGCAAGTTCTGCAAAGTGAAGTCTCAGCCCAAGTCGACTTCACTTGTGACTTGGTGAAGTCTCAGACCCAATTCGACTTCGCCTGCGACTTCGGAAGTGAAGTCTCAACCCAAGTCGACTTCACTTGCGACTTGGTGAAGTCCCAGACCCAAGTGGACTTCACCTGCAACTTCGAAGGTAAAATTCTGGACAGCAAGTTTTAGCAAGACGAAGTCGCATCCCAAGTCGACTTCACCTATCCGAAGTCGACTCCACTCATCCGAAGTCGACTCCACTTGCAACTTCAACTCGTAACGGTCGAAAATCCGAACATTGGATCTCTAGATGCGCGTGAACCTCCACTCCAACGGCTAGAACCTTTTTTTTCTCTATATATACCATTGAAGAATGAACGTGGAGAGAAGGGAGAAGGAGGAAAGAAAGAGGAAAACACAAGTTGAGCTTCCATCTTCTAATATTCAAATGTGTTGAAGTTATTTGAATAACTATTGAAGCTTCAAGTGCTACAACTTTCAAGTGCGCTTCCAAGATTATCATCTCTACAAGACAAGGAGCTTCCGGAGCTTATCGAATACACGTTGTAAAGTGTAATCTCTCTTTTATTTATTTGTTTTATGTTGTTGCCTTGGATCGGTATTGGAGACCGAATTCAAGAAGAAGAAAAAAGGGGGTTGGTTTGAGTTTGTCTCACTAACGGGTTTTGCTTGATTGGTTGGAGTTTGTCTCACCAATAGATTGGACTTGGTTGGTTGGAGTTGGTCTCACCAACAAGTGATTATTGTATATGCCCCCTAGAGCTAGAATCTAGAAGAGAGCGGGTGCTCTAGATTGTAATGAAAATACAATAGTGGAACCCAAGACACAACTGGTGTGTGCTTGGAAGAGTGGAGTAAGGAAGGTTGCCCGAACCACTATATATCGTTGTCTTTTGATTGTTTACATTTTTATATTCCATTTGCACCCTCTCATTATATCTCATATCACGTTTCATAAAGGGGATTGAAATTATAAGGGGTTAAGTTTTAATTTACCAAAGAATTTTTCAAGAACCCAATTCACCCCTCCCCTCTTGGGTTTTGCCATTAATTCGGGGCCAACAAGTGGTATCAGAGCAGGCCTCTATCTTATTTGAGGTGATCTCTTCTATATTTCTATGGCAACCTACTTAACTTCTGTACCTGCATTTGCCGAAGGCCAATCATTTTTAAGGCCACCTCTATTTGATGGCAATAATTTTAGTAATTGAAAGTTAAGGATGAAACAACTCATTATGGCTAATATGAATTCTTGGATAGCCATACAAGATGGCATTACATTACCAAAGGGGGACAAGGCGTCCACTTGGACAAAAGAAGAAACTATGTCCGTCCAAAGTAATGCCAAAGCTATGAATTTCTTATTTTGTGCATTGACCGCAGCAGAATTTGATAGAGTTTCTTCATGCACAACGGCTAAAGAGATATGGGATAAATTGGTATCAATTTATGAGGGTTCCTCCCAAGTAAAGAGAACTAAAAGGAATATCCTTGTTGGTGATTTTTGAAAGATTTCAAATGTTAGATGGTGAATCAATTTCAGAAATGTATGCTAGATTTTCTAAAATCACTAACACTCTTAAAGGACTAGAAAAGCCAATTTCTGAAAGTGAGCAGGTTATGAAGATACTTAGAGCATTGCCAAACTCATGGAATGAAAAGATCACAGCTATTGAGGAGGCAAAGGACTTAAACAAGCTCAAAGTAGATGACTTGATTAGCTCACTCATGTCTCATGAGCTCATCAAAAACAAGAAAGAAGAATCTTGTAGAAGTAAAAAGTCTATTGCACTCAAAACTATGATGAAGAGCTCAAGTGAATCTACATCAAGTTCATACGAATATTCTAGCTCAAAGAAGAAAATGAAGAATAGAAGAAAGGAATTTCTAAAATGTTATAAATGTGGTGGTCTTGGACATATACAAATCGAATGTACCACCCCGGATGATTTGGAAATTCAAAATAAGAGAAGCTTTTCAAAGAGACAAGCTAGAAGAATGCTTAAAAAGAAATATACTACCTCAAGCTCTAGCACTTCATCAAGTGAAGGAGAAGATGCAGTAAATTGGGCAAGAATTTGCTACATGGCCATTGTAGAAGATGAAAAGAAAACTTGCCAAAAATCTGAAGAAAGTGATGATGCAAGAAAATTGAAACTATCAACATTGGATGCATCTATGGATATCGAGGTAAGCTCATCTGATTCTTATTCATCTTCTAATATTTGTTCTAAATGTAATGAGTTGAATGATTTACAACAAACTTATGACTCATTGTTTGATGAATTCAAAAGCCTTGGTACCAAATATGTTCAAAAGAAAAGGCAATTCAACACAACTGCCATTGCAAATGGAAAATTAGCAGAGGAGAATGCATCCTTGCGAAATGATATAAATGCCTTGAAGAATGAAACAGAGGCATTAAGAAAGGAGAACCAAATTTTGAAAGATTCATTGGCAAAGTTCTCCAACCCAAGAGAAAATATGCAAAAATTATTTAGAATGACCACTCAAGTTGATAAGAGAGGTCTTGGATATATAAAGCACATTAATGCCAAATTAAATAAAGTAAATGCTCCTATTTGGATTAAGGCTTCTAGTACATCAAATGTGAGGGGACATTTTAAGAAGCTTGTTGATAAATCATGGACAAATATACCTACTTGGCAACCAAAGAGTTATCATGGTACTCCAACCTATGCTAGAATCACTTGCCATTATTGTAATAAGTTTGGACATAAAATATATCAATGCATGGCAAGAAAAATGGTTTACAATGGAGTCAAATTAGATTGGATGCCAAAGAGACATATCTAAGGTGGAACCAAGTCTCCTTGAGTTCCTATGCATTATGGTACTAACATTCATGGACCCATAACACGGGTACCAAAAGAAAAGAAGATATCATATTTGTGATGCAGGTTTTTATTTCAAAGTCATCTAGAGAATGAAGGAGCATGAATTGCAAAAGAAATGGGGAGTTGAGCAAAATAGTAATGATAACTTTAATCAAAGGTAAGTAAAGGTATGTTGCTTTCCTAAAGAAATTAATAAACTAGTAGTACCATAGTCATATTATAGATCATATGCTTGACTCAAAATGAATGATTAGTATGAAAAAAAAGGGGGAGAGAGAGAGTAGTATGAACCTATTTTATAAGCCTCATTTGTACTACCTATTTTATATGCCCAATTGTGCCTCATTGTGCCACATTGTGCTACCTTTTTGTGTTGATTGACGAAAAGGGGGAGAGAGTGTAGTAATGAAAATATCTTAAGAAAAGAGAATAATATTGCATATAACTTAGGGGGAGAAGCATTTCCATCTATATGTAAAGAATATATATTATTGCACTTATTGATGAAAATCATGATCTTCATATAGACATATCTGTGATTCAATTAAGAAAGGAAGATATTTCAATTAAGTTTTGTCAATAGTTTTCGATCGAGAAGCGACATTCACATCTCGATTTTGGAAAAGTTTGCACGAAACCCTAGGCACCCAACGCAAGTTTAGTATAACTTTTCATCCCCAAACAGATGGACAAACGGAGCGAGTAAATCCGATCATGGAAGACATGCTTTGTATGTGTACTGTGAAACCCTAACCCATGTAGGACCCATATGTATGTATTGAACACGTATATGATGATTATTTATGAATTATGGAATTATGAAGAAATTATTTTATTTTTGCTAATTATGGCAATTAGGGTTATGGGTTAGCATTAATGATGTGATTAAGCATTTTGAGCCTAAATGAGACAATGAGTTTAGAATGAATTATTTGTGATTTAATTGTGCAAAAATATCATGAGAAATCATTTTCCATTATTTAAAATGAATTATGGAGATTAATATGAAAATTGACAAGTTTGATGAAAAATGTTGAAAAATTCATAACTCAACGCCTATAAGGCGGATTCAAGTGAAATTTGAAATGAAAATTATTTATTTTGGGCTTGGTTTTATGGAATGAAATGATTAAGAAAATTCTTGATGAAATGAGAATTATGAATTTTTAATCATATATCAATTTCAACCATTAACTTCAAATGACTATATCGGGAGCTAGAAAACTCGGATTGAGATGAAATTTGAAACGGTTGTATGAAATGGTGAGATATTTATTTTGGATGGCGTGGATTAATCATGACATGTGGGGAAAATGCCTGCATGGAAAAAGGTGAGCATGTTTGACTTATGCTCCACAAAAGCAACCTACCATTAATGCTAGAGTACCATATGTTGGTCCCGAGTTAATGGCAAAACCCAAGAGGGGAGGGGTGAATTGGGTATTTAAAAATTTATAACTTAAACAGAAACTTAACCCCGGATTAATCCAGTCCCCTTAATGAAGAATCGAAATGGAAAGCAATATAATGTAGAGAGCAGATAAATAAATCAAACATACAAGATTTTTATAGTGGTTCGGGCAACCTCCCTACTCCACTCTTCCAAGCTCACACTCCTTGTGACTTGGGTTCCACTATTGTATTCTCTCAATACAATTAGAGTCACTGCTCTCTTCTAGATTCTAGCTCTAGGGGGCATATAACACACTGCTCAAGTAGGTGATGAGTCTCACTCCAATCACACACTACTTAGCATACACTTGATCCTAGTTCCTCAAACTAGATCAAGTTCAGTCACAAATAAATGAAACAACAAAGAAATCTACACTTTACAGATGTGTAGCAACAATTAGGCGCAGAGAAGAACTTGAAGAGTTGGCTTTGAAGATTCTGAAATGAAGCTCTTGCAGTTTGAAGTAGAGTTCTTCTTCTTTGAGTGGCTTGATCTCTTTTGAGCTCTTGAATGTAGTAGTTAAGCACACTTAATGATTCTCAACTCCTTCCCTCGTCCACCATGAATGCTATTTATAATTTTGGAGGGAATCCGAACGTTAGAGGGTAGGTGGCGCGCATTTAATGCGCCAACGTTCGAATAAATTCCGACCGTTGCGACCCAAGTCGCATGTGGAGTCGACTTGGCCTGCGACTTGGCTTCCAAGTCGCACCTGGAGTCGACCTCGTGTGCGACTCCAGTTCTTCAGATTTCCAAGTCCGAGTTTGGGTCAACTTGGCCTTCAGTCTTCAACTCAAGTCGATCCTGGAGTCGACTTGGGTTGCGACTTGGCGTGGTCTTTTGCAAGAACACCTTGATCTTCTTGAACTGGCTTGAACTTTGTAAAATTGGTCTTCAAGACTTGGGTATTGCTTCGTTTGGAATAAGCTTGAAGATTAGCTTTGGACTTGATAGACATGATTTGAACTTTGAATATGAATCTTAGCTTTTGATCTTCAAGAAACTTCAGTTGCTTTTTGAGAATGAACTTTGTATCTTATTTGGATTTGATAAAGTCCAAATGGATCCTTGGAATAAGCTTGAAACTTCAATCTTCAAGTCTGAACTCCTCAAGTCGAAGTTGGAGTCGACCTCGTCTGCGACTTCGCCCAAGTCGCACCTGGAGTCGGCTTCGCCTGCGACTTCGTCATGTTCGTTTCTACTTTTTCAACTCTGGATGCTTGAAGTCGATGCTAGAGTCGACTTCGTCTGCGACTTGGTTTCCTAAGTTGCACCTGGAGTCGACTTGGCCTGCGACTTCACTTGCTTGTTTTCTATTTTCAATGCTATCCGCCTTTTGCCATTTGAAGTCGCTTGTGAAGTCGACTTAGGTATCGACTTCACCCCAAGTCGAAGTCCAAGTCGACTTGGTAATCGACTTGACTTCTTTGTTTTCCTTAAATACTTTGGAAAACTCATTAGTACACTTTATATACTCAAATTAGTCTTTGTTTAATCATCAAAACTTATGCTTTGGTCAATTTGTTTTGTTTTGAACATTGTTTCCAACACCATACATAAATGCTTGATGGAAAGGGAATTTGAGGTGGAAAATTGCAGGCCATTCCTTGGGAATTTTATGCAATTATTTGACATATATAAAGGTGAGAATTATCCAACCATTTAATGCAAGTTATGATGGATTTTCAAAGTCATGGAGGAGGTGTCCAAGAGGGGACGTCCAAGGGCTATTTTGGTGCTTCTTTTTTATTTTTGCATTTTTTTAAAAATGCATATATGTTGACAAAACTACATTTGAGTTGATACCTTTCAAAACATTAATCATGTTCATATATATTTTTTGAAAGACAGAGCATTGTCCTAGGTACTTTCAAACATATAGTTCAGAGCTTTTCAAACCATTATCATAGAAAATATATGTATATATATATATTCATGACAGAGCATTACTTTCATATCATTCATATCATTCAAACATATTAATCATTGCAAGCATAACACAACTTTCATATACATATCAAGTTTCAAAATACAATGTAAAACAAAAATGAAACCTATACAAATTACCCAACCCAAACAAAAAGAAAACTCTCAAACCTATCTTACCCAACCCAAACAAAAAGAAAACTCTCAAACCTATCTTTTCTCCCCCTTTTTGTCAATCACTCAAAAAATTTGTTAATTACCAAAGACTTGGTAAATTGAAATTGGGAAATGGGATAGATAGACTGAGTTTGTTTGATGGGACGGACATGAGCGGAAGAGTATAAGGAGGAAACGGGTGCAGGAGAAGGCTCGCGATGAACTGAACCCGATTCGAAGGGATCAAGTTCAGGCATGGGTCGCTTCTTGTGACGGCCGGAGGCGAGATGATATCGGATGGTACGCAATTCCCGATCGATTCGATCTTGTCGGGAATGCATATTATTGATTGCCGCCAACACTTCGGTCACAAGACTCGTCATCCGGTCTTCTTGGTGACCCATTTCTTCACGGACGGCAACGATTTCATCTCTCAAATCTTTTAGAGTGACCTCCTCAGATGAGGTTGGAGGCACCCGTTCCCGTGCAGCAGATCCTTGTGGAGAATAGGATCCGTGCGATATGGGAGATGCTGACTCCTCTTGAGCAGGTGGTGCCGCGGGAGGTTGCTCCCCCTCAGTCTGTGCTCGCTCTTCTTCCGGAGCTTCAGCCCTTAGTTCAAGCAGATTGATCTTCATTCTTTGGATTAGTGCTTTATTTATGGCATTTGTGGATTTGAGCACTTCGAAAGGCTCGCCTTCAATATCCACTTTGAAGAATTCAAGAATCTTTGTGATCCACGTGCCATAAGGGAGGACTCCGTGTGGGTTATCCTTTCTAGATGCCAAGGCTTTAAGAAATAATTTTGGTAAGCTCACCTTGACCCTGTTGGCCACTTTCCATAGTATCCCCGCTTCTTGTGGGTTTAACTGGTTTCTTCCACCGCCCTTTGGGTAGATGCAGTGGGCAATGAGAAGTCTGAGCACTCGTAGCCTGGGTGAGAGATCCATGTAACGAAGGAATTTGATTCCCGGATGGTACTTGTTGCTCCGGGTGAGCTGATTATACATTTGATCCAATGTGAGGTCTTCTGGAATAGGCTCATCCTCATACGGGACTCCAAGTATGTGTCCTAAATGAATCATTACTTCAGTCGGACCTGCAATTATCCCGATTCCAAGATCTATTTCTACTTCTTTGACGAAGGTTCCATAGTATTCTTCATCCCATAGATAATAAAACATTCGAGTAAGATCTGGATAGACCCTTTCGTCTTCCTTTAGCAAATTGGTCCATCCTTGAAAATCTAATAGATCTTCTATGTCGGATCCATATTCTTTCAAGAAATTGAAATCTATAATCTTGGGTATGAATACCTTCCGTTCGTAGAATTTTTTGTAAAAACGGCTATGTTGGAGCTCGGTTTTGAAGTAGGTAGTGGGCATCTTCAATACTTGGGCTTTCCCAACCGCAGTGCCCCTTCTGCTTGTCCCGGATTGTGTGCTCTGTGAGGTTTGGGTTTGTTGTTGACTTTCCGACCTGGGTGCTTGATCAGATGATTGAGTAGTGGTTTGGAATCTAACCCGTCTACCCGTCGAAGTTGATGGTTCCTCTCTAGCCCTTTTTGATGGAGTCCTAGTTCTTTTAGGAACTTCTTTTGTGTGAGATGAAGGTTGTGTGGGAACCCGTTTGGGGTATGGTTTTGATACGGCTTTCTTTGGTGCCATTTGGAGCTTGGAGTTTAGGGATTTTGGAGCTTTGGGAATCTGAGAGGGAATGACAGTGAGAGAGAAGAGGAGCTGTGAGACAGAGAGACAGAGAGAGAGAGAGTGAGAGATGAGCTGTGGGAGAGAGTTTGAGAGGGTTAGAAACAGAGGGAGAGTGAGAAAACAACGATGCCGGAGAGAGGGAGTGAATCAACGAAGAGGAAAGCTGTCGCCGAGAAGGAGAGTCGCCGGAGAGGAAAGAAAAAGAAAGGTTGGAGGAAAAATGAAGAGGAAAGAAGGGAGAGGAGAAAGAAAAAGGGAGGAGAGCGGGAATCCAGACGGTCGCGCGCGGAGTCGACTTTACCCTAGGTGAAGTCGACTTCGGTCCCTCGGAGTCGACTTCGCCTGGGGGCGGAGTCGACTTCGCTTCTGAAGTGGAGTCGACTTGACGCCCTTGGAGTCGACTTGACTCATCGACTTGACATTTTTCAATTTTAATTTTCTTATTTAATTTTCCCTAATTTAGCTCTATCATTCCCATATTGTTCCTAATTTTATAAAATGATTCCTTGGCTAGTGGTTTGGTAAAGATATCAGCAATTTGGTCCTCAGTTTTCACATATTCTAAACATACATCATGATTTTCAACATGTTCACGAATAAAATGGTGTCTCACATCAATATGCTTGGTTCTTGAATGCAGTACAGGATTTTTAGTCAAACAAATTGCACTTGTATTATCACATCTAATAGGAATATCAACATAATCAATACCATAATCTTTCAATTGTTGTTTCATCCAAAGTAATTGGGCACAACAACTACCGGCGGCTATGTATTCGGCTTCCGCGGTAGATAGAGCAACACTTGTTTGTTTTCTTGAATACCATGAAACCAACATATGTCCAAGAAACTGACAAGTTCCACTGGTACTTTTTCTATCTACCTTATATCCGGCAAAATCTGCATCCGAATAGCCGATTAGATCAAAGGTTGACCCCTTTGGATACCATAGTCCAAGATTGGTAGTTTTTACCAAATATTTAAAAATTCTTTTTACAGCAAGTAGATGTGATTCTTTTGGGCATGCTTGAAATCTAGAGCACATACAAACACTGAATAGAATATCGGGTCTAGAAGCAGTTAAATATAACAAGGATCCTATCATGCTTCTATAAAGCTTTTGATCGATACTTTTACCGTTTTCGTCCGTGTCGATCTTGATTGTAGAGCTCATTGGAGTGTTTGCCCCTTTGCTATTCTGCAATCCAAATTTCTTGAGCATTTTCTTGACGTACTTGGACTGGTTCAAGAATATCCCTTCACTTTGTTGCTTAATTTGCAGTCCAAGGAAGAAATTTAATTCTCCCATCATGCTCATTTCGAATTCGCTCTGCATAATCTTAGAAAATTCTTGACAAAGATTTTCGTTAGTAGCACCGAAAATTATGTCATCTACATAAATCTGTACAATTAAAATATCTTTGTTTTTGTATTTGATGAACAAAGTAGTATCTACTTTCCCTCTTAGAAACTCATGATCAATCAAAAATTTGTTCAACCTTTCATACCAAGCTCTTGGAGCTTGCTTTAATCCATATAGCGCTTTGGTCAATTTATAAACATACTTTGATTGATTCATTTCTTCAAAGCCAGGGGGTTGTTCAACATATACTTCTTCATTCAAATAGCCATTCAAAAATGCGCTTTTTACATCCATTTGGAACAATTTGAAATTCATATAAGAAGCGAATGCTAGTAGAATACGTATGGCTTCTAATCTAGCCACGGGTGCATATGATTCTTCAAAATCGATTCCTTCTTCTTGAGAATACCCTTTGGCTACTAATCTGGCTTTGTTTCTAATTACAAGTCCGCTTTCATCTAGTTTGTTCCTAAATACCCATTTGGTACCAATGATAGTGTGATTATTTGGTCTAGGAACTAAGTGCCATACATTGTTCCTTTCGAATTGGTTTAGCTCTTCTTGCATTGCAATAACCCAATTTTCATCATTAAGAGCTTGTTCAATGGTATTTGGTTCAATTTTAGATACAAAGGCATATTGACCATAAACGTTTTGTTTTGATCTTCTAGTTTTCACTCCTTCATATACATTTCCAATAACTTGCTCGATTGGATGGGCATTTTTGAACTTTAAATCAGTTGGAGGTTTATAAGAATCATTACCTTCACTTACCTCTTCCTCCATGAGATTTTCTGGCTTGAGCTCGAGTTCCTTTGGTTGTTCTTTGCCTTTTGTCTCATCTGCATCACTTAGTTCATCCTCCTTTCTCGGAGTTTGGTTAATTTCATCAAATACAACGTGTATGGATTCTTCAACAACTTGGTTTCGTTTATTGAAAACTCTATATGCTTTGCTATTTGATGAATATCCAAGGAATATAGCCTCATCACTTTTAGCATCTAACTTTCCCAAGTTAGTTTTTCCATTGTTCAAAACATAACACGTACATCCAAAAGCATGAAAATAAGAAATATTTGGTTTTCTTCCTTTCCATAGTTCGTATGGGGTCTTTTTCAAGATTGCTCGAATGGTGACACGGTTCAATACATGACAAGCTGTACTTACAGCTTCACCCCAAAATTTCTTGGATAGATTGCTCTCATTTAGCATAGTTCTAGCCATCTCTTGTATAGTTCTATTTTTCCTTTCTACTACTCCATTTTGTTGTGGAGTTCTTGGTGCAGAAAATGTGTGGTGAATTCCTTTTTTATTGCAAAATTCCATGAATCGTTTGTTTTCGAATTCGCCACCATGATCGCTTCTTATGGTCACAATAGTACTTTATTTTTCATTTTGCACCAAATTTACAAAAGTTGCAAACATAGAGAAGGCTTCATCTTTACTAGCTAAGAGAATTATCCATGTGAATCTTGAAAAATCATCAACTATGACAAAGACATATTTCTTTCCACCAATGGTTAGAATGTCGGATGGCCCGTATAGATCCATGTGTAGCAATTCAAGTGGCTTGGCGGTGGAAATTTTCTTTTTGGTAGAGAAAGGCATCTTGGGTTGTTTTGATAATTGACATGCCTTACAAATCTTGTCCTTGTCATATTTCAATCTTGGTAATCCTTCTACCAAACTCTTTTTCCATAGGGTCTTTATGTTTCCCATGTTTATATGTTCAAGCCTTTTATGCCAAACCCATGGATCATTATCAATGGCCATTAGACATTAACCATTCAATTCATCAAGTGAAACCAAATATACATTTCCATATCTTTTACCACTAAACATGATATGCTCTCCATCAAATACATTACATATAGATGATTCAAACACAACTTTGTATCCTTTATCACATAATTGGCTAATGCTCATTAAATTGTGTTTGAGTCCTTCAACAAACAAAACATCTTTCATGCATGCATTTGAAATACTACGTATATTTCTTTTACCTTTAATTTTACCTTTTTCATTATTACCAAAGGCAACAATTCCATCATTGCAAGGCTTAAGTTTATGAAATAAGTTTCTTTCACCGGTCATATGCCTTGAGCAACCGCTATCCATGAACCATTCATTATTTGCCTTTGCCTTAAAACATGTCTGAAAAAATAAGCAAGTAAATCTTATCTCCTTGGTACCCATTTTATGGGTCCATTTGGGTTAGTAATATATATTAATCTTTGTTGTTCTAACTTGGAAAGCCCAAATCTTGTGTTCCTTGGAACCCAAACTAATTTTGCACCACGGTCATATAATTTCTTAAAATTACATTTGTAAGTTTTATGACCCAATTTATTGCAGAAATTACAAGCCATAGGTAATCTTGGAGTAGGCCTCCAAGTATGCAATGGTTCAAAAGTTGGTCTTCTAATCCACTTAAAATTTTTCTTTTGTGGCTTGTATATAGATGCAGTTTTAGTTTGATATTTCTCAAGTATTTGCACATTTGATTTGCTACTTTCTCCTTGCTCAAATGTATGATATCCAAGACCTCTTTTATGTGTTTGGGAGGTCATATTCAGAAACATTTTAACATTTTCTCCTAGATTAGAGAACTTAGCTAATGATTCATTTAATGATTCGTTCTCCTTTTTCAGCATATCATTTTCTTCTTTTATTTTGTCTAATTTCTCTGCAAGTTTACCATTTGCAATTATTACTGCATCACATTGTTTCTTCTTAATTGTAAACTTGCTTCCTAATTTCTTCATTTCTTCATACAATGAATCATATGCAGTTTGAAGTTCTTCTAATTCAGTACATTTGAGGCAATCTTGAAAAGAAGAATTACTTGACTTAGAATGGGAGAGTTTGGAACTTACCTCTTCATTACTTGTGCATTTTGTTGAGGTAGTTTGTTCTTCTTGCTCGATTTGTGCCATGCAGCAGATTCTTGCACATTCTTCTACTTCGATTTCATCGGTTGAGGAGTTACTCGTTGTAGATTTCTCGTCATTCACGTACATGCCTCTTCGTTTGTATCTTTGGAATCTCTTATTGTCCCCTCGATCTTTTCTTTGTTCTTTTACTTTGTTTTCTTCGGGAGTTGGACATTGAGCTTGCATATGTCCCGAACCGCCGCATCGATAGCATTTGGTTGATTCTTTCTTCTTTTCTCTGGGAGTTCTATCCTTGAAGCTTCTGAAATTTTTGCCTTTCCTCACAAATTTTCTGAAACGTTTTGTGAGTAGGTCGATTTCGTCGTCGTTTTGAGAAGAAGAGTCATCTGTGTCTTGTGCGGCTTTCAAAGCAAATGCTCTTTTGCCCCTGTGTTGATCTTCATTTCTTCTCTTGATTAGCTCATGTGACATGAGTGAGCTAATTAAGTCTTCAAGCTTTAGAGTGTTAAGGTCCTTGGCTTCTTCTATTGCAGTGATCTTTGGAGTCCATGATTCGGGTAGAGCTCTTAAGATCTTCATGACCTGCTCAGATTCAGATATAGCCTTTCCGAGACCTTTTAGAGCATTAGTAATTTTAGAGAATCTAGCAAACATTTCAGAGATGTTTTCTCTTTCTAGCATTCTAAAGTTTTCCAGTTCTCCAATCAAAATATTTCTTCTCGTCCCTTGGACTTGAGAAGTTCCTTCATAGATAGAGGTTAGCGTATCCCATATTTCTTTGGCGGTTAAGCAAGAGGATACTCTATCATATTCAGAAGCAGTAAGAGCACAAAATAAAGAGTTCATAGCTTTGGCGTTGCTCTTAACAATTCTTACTTCCTCATCGGTCCATTTAGAAGCTCTTTCATCGGTAGGCAAGGTTACTCCATCTTGGATAGCAATCCAAGAATCCATGTCGGTAGCCATGATGAGTTGCTTCATACGAAGCTTCCAATATCCAAAATTGCTCCCATCAAACAACGGTGGCCTTGTAAAGGATTGACCTTCAGCAAATGCGGGAACGGAAGTAGATTGGGATGCCATATTAATAAGATCTCTTTGGTAAACTCAAAGAACCGCTCTGATACCACTTGTTGGTCCCGAGTTAATGGCAAAACCCAAGAGGGGAGGGGTGAATTGGGTATTTAAAAATTTATAACTTAAACAGAAACTTAACCCCGGATTAATCCAGTCCCCTTAATGAAGAATCGAAATGGAAAGCAATATAATGTAGAGAGCAGATAAATAAATCAAACAGACAAGATTTTTATAGTGGTTCGGGCAACCTCCCTACTCCACTCTTCCAAGCTCACACTCCTTGTGACTTGGGTTCCACTATTGTATTCTCTCAATACAATTAGAGTCACTGCTCTCTTCTAGATTCTAGCTCTAGGGGGCATATAACACACTGCTCAAGTAGGTGATGAGTCTCACTCCAATCACACACTACTTAGCATACACTTGATCATAGTTCCTCAAACTAGATCAAGTTCAATCACAAATAAATGAAACAACAAAGAAATCTACACTTTACAGATGTGTAGCAACAATTAGGCGCAGAGAAGAACTTGAAGAGTTGGCTTTGAAGATTCTGAAATGAAGCTCTTGCAGTTTGAAGTAGAGTTCTTCTTCTTTGAGTGGCTTGATCTCTTTTGAGCTCTTGAATGTAGTAGTTAAGCACACTTAATGATTCTCAACTCCTTCCCTCGTCCACCATGAATGCTATTTATAATTTTGGAGGGAATCCGAACGTTAGAGGGTAGGTGGCGCGCATTTAATGCGCCAACGTTCGAATAAATTCCGACCGTTGCGACCCAAGTCGCATGTGGAGTCGACTTGGCCTGCGACTTGGCTTCCAAGTCGCACCTGGAGTCGACCTCGTGTGCGACTCCAGTTCTTCAGATTTCCAAGTCCGAGTTTGGGTCAACTTGGCCTTCAGTCTTCAACTCAAGTCGATCCTGGAGTCGACTTGGGTTGCGACTTGGCATGGTCTTTTGCAAGAACACCTTGATCTTCTTGAACTGGCTTGAACTTTGTAAAATTGGTCTTCAAGACTTGGGTATTGCTTCGTTTGGAATAAGCTTGAAGATTAGCTTTGGACTTGATAGACTTGATTTGAACTTTGAATATGAATCTTAGCTTTTGATCTTCAAGAAACTTCAGTTGCTTTTTGAGAATGAACTTTGTATCTTATTTGGATTTGATAAAGTCCAAATGGATCCTTGGAATAAGCTTGAAACTTCAATCTTCAAGTCTGAACTCCTCAAGTCGAAGTTGGAGTCGACCTCGTCTGCGACTTCGCCCAAGTCGCACCTGGAGTCGACTTCGCCTGCGACTTCGTCATGTTCGTTTCTACTTTTTCAACTCTGGATGCTTGAAGTCGATGCTAGAGTCGACTTCGTCTGCGACTTGGTTTCCTAAGTCGCACCTGGAGTCGACTTGGCCTGCGACTTCACTTGCTTATTTTCTATTTTCAATGCTATCCACCTTTTGCCATTTGAAGTCGCTTGTGAAGTCGACTTAGGTATCGACTTCACCCCAAGTCGAAGTCCAAGTCGACTTGGTAATCGACTTGACTTCTTTGTTTTCCTTAAATACTTTGGCAAACTCATTAGTACACTTTATATACTCAAATTAGTCTTTGTTTAATCATCAAAACTTATGCTTTGGTCAATTTGTTTTGTTTTGAACATTGTTTCCAACACCATACATAAATGCTTGATGGAAAGGGAATTTGAGGTGGAAAATTGCAGGCCATTCCTTGGGAATTTTATGCAATTATTTGACATATATAAAGGTGAGAATTATCCAACCATTTAATGCAAGTTATGATGGATTTTCAAAGTCATGGAGGAGGTGTCCAAGAGGGGACGTCCAAGGGCTGTTTTGGTGCTTCTTTTTTATTTTTGAATTTTTTTAAAAATGCATATATGTTGCAAGGATGCAAGTACATGATATGTGCATACAATAATGGAGATTTTCAGCAATTAAAAAATAAGAAAAAAGCAGGTATATACTGCTGAAAACCTGGACAGCTTGTGGTGGAGAAAAATGTGATTTTTGTGCTAAGTTGCTGCAATATTTGTTAAATTTATTTAAATAAAATTAATGCATGAATTAAAGGGTAATTAGAGGTATAAATTACCCACATTTTTGCGTAAAATAAAAATGAAAAAATGAATGCAAAGATGGACGTGAAATGGAGGTGCATGGACGGCTAGGAGTTATGGAGCAGTTTTTGATTTTTATAAATGTTAAAATGCAATTTTACTTGGCTGAGAATTACCCACCTCATATGGTAGATAAGGGTGCATTAAAGGGGTGTGGAATTGCAGCACCAAGTGGGCCCCACAGCTGGAAAAAAATCGAGCAACATATATACTCCCTTGCACGTTGAAATGAAGAGGATTTTGGGAAAAGTTCTAAGTGCTGAAAACGTCCAAGGGGAACCAGCAGCTCACATCCAAAAATTCCAGCAAAAAAAGGAGGAAAACCAAGGGAAAAAGAAGGAAAATTTGAAGAAGAAATAATCTCAAAGGATTAGGGTTTGAGTTGGCTCAAAACCAAGTAAGTATGTGATGATTTTAAGATTGTTTAACTTGAGTTCTTAAACTCAAAATTTGGAAATGAGAAGCATTCTTAAACATCTGTAAAATGATGTTTCAACATGCCTTTGAATGAGTATGGAATGGGTATTAAGTTTTAAGAATGAATTTCTAAGCTAAGATTGATGAAAATGGAGTTAAGCATGTGTATTAAGTGGAAAATCCAAGTTGTTAAACCCTAAATCTCCAAGACAATTTTCTGTTTTGATATGATGACGTGATTAAGCTATGAATCATGTATTTATGTCAAATATATGAGGGTTTATGCTTAAGTGATGAATTTTTAAAGTTATGAAATGCAAAGCATGGATTTTGACCTAATTTCTTAGTTTTGGGTTAAAAATGTTATCGAAATGGACTTGCATGTTTTAAGCATGTTATGTAGGGTAAAATACCCTAGGTTTAAGGTATTATGGATGCCCAAAATATTTGGGAGAAATAAATCCTAAATCTGATTTTTATGATTTTTATGAAGGAACATCAAATCGACGAGAAACGGGTCTCAAAACGTGAGGGTAACTTGCTGTTTTGAGAAATGATAATTCATGGATGTTAATTATGTGTTAAATTCATAAATATGTATGAGGAAAAAAGGATTTTATTTCTGGAATTTCGGAATTATATTGCTGCATAGGGTTATGTGTCAAAAGACACGTAAAACGGGTGAAAAACGGGTTCCAAACTTGCTGTTTTGGAAACCTATGGGTGAATGGATCTAAATCCTGTAAAAATACCTTGAATGCAGTGTTAATTAAGGGTAATTAACCCACTGAAAAATGGATTAAATTTCTGAGTTAGGAAATTTTATGAAATGCATTGTGTTTAAATGTTAAATGAGCTTATGTGAAGGGATAACGGTAAACGGGTGATGAATGACTTATGAAAAATGATTTTATGCAAAAATTCATGAAAATGAGATGAATTCCATGTTTATGGATCTGTTTGAAATGATATGATATTAAACCAAAATTTTTGACTTGATTTATGAAGCTAAGGCAATGCTATGTACGTAGAAGAAACACCCATATGTGTGTTTTGAGAAAAATGGGAAAAATGGCAAAGTAAGCTTAATGAAGCTATGGATGATGTTTATGGAATGAATTTTATTATATTGAAAGAATATCCTAATTTTAGGGTTATATGTATATGCTATGTTGTATAATAGCCGAATGTGTGTAAGTTATGATAATGGGTGCAAAATAAGCCATATATGTGTATAATGACTTATGAAGTCAAATGAATGATGGATGTATATGAAATGGGTTGGAAAACTAAATGAAATATGAGTAAAAGGAAATGTATGAAAAATCATATCATTTTTGTGTAGGCAAAGGCAAAGAGAAAGTGGTGACGGAAAGCTAAGAACTTCAGGTAAGCAAGCAGCTTTCTAAATGATTTTGGTTTTCATTACAAGGTATTTAAGGATGGTCATTCCTTGTTTATATGTGTATTGAAGTCTTTATTTCTGTTGAAATAAATGATTACTTATGGTTTCGCACTTATGCTTGAAATGTGTTGAAACATGAGTTTATATGATGTTTCATTGAAATGGTGTTTAAAGAGGGATGGTGCAAAGAATTCTCTACATAAGAATGACAAGTTCCATGTGTAAGGAGGTATATAATGCCGGGGTGACTAAAATTCATGCATGAAATGGAAATCAAGTAGGCTAGTCGAGGTAGTAAGTGGACAAGGAGTCCCCCTTGACGTTGCCAAGTCGGAAGGTCTGGCGCCAAGGATAGAAAAGATCATGTCATGAAAGAGGGTTCCCCGTGCTAGCGTACCGTCACATGAAGGATAACGTCATTAATGGAAATGATGAATTTGCACATCCAATGTTTATGAAATGTTTTACGAATGGTTTACGTGAATGGTTTTTCATGAATGATTTTCATGAAATGTTTATGAAAAGGTTTTTGCTCCACAGGTAGTTGATCACTTGATAAGTGTCTCTACCAAAGGGAGAAAAATGCTTTTGAATAAACATGCCTTCAAAATGAATTGCCTGTAAAATATACAGCTTGCTTATTGAGTTTCGACTCACGTTTTCATTTTCCAAACCCATAGACAGGTGAAAGAAGAGACCTGACAAAGGAGCAAGAGCTGAGCATTGAGGAAATGAAGAACAATATAAGTTTCATGTTGTGAAAAACTTATGTTGAATGATTGATTGTAAATTTACCTTGATGGTTTATGTTGACAACTATGATAATACATGCAGTGACATCTGATTTATGAGAATGATGAAATGTTTTTGAACATCATGCTTTATTATGCCATTATTGGATGGAAATGACTCAGATATACATGAGACGAAAATAAGACGGAATCAAACTCTTATGAAATATATTTAATTGGATAAATATCTGTTAAAACCTGCCGCGTGATCAGGGCAACAATCCTGATTCACATTTACCAATAGATAGATCCTGAGGTAAGGATGTGACGCTCGGGCTGGGGTGCCACATGTACGTTGGAGTTTGGTGGTTCGTGGGATGAATATGTATCTATAGCTGAGTTTGCATACAATAACAGCTATCAGGCTAGTATTCAAATGGCTCCATTTGAAGCATTGTATGGACGGCGATGTCGAACGCCATTGAACTGGGATGAAGTTGTAGAAAAAAAGCTAGCCCCGGATTTGTCTCAAAGAATGGCAGATAAAGTACAGGTTATACGCCAGTGTATACTCACAGGCCAAAGTCGCAAAAGAGTTACACAGATTGCAAAAGAAAGGAATTGAATATCCAAGTAGGCGAACATGTGTTTATAAAAGTCACGCCATTCAAGAGAGTTACAAGATTTGAAAAAAAGGGGAAAGCTGAATCCTAGGTATATTGGACCATTTGAAGTGTTGGAGAAGATTGAAAAGTTATCTTATATGATAGCTTTACCTCCGAAACTAGCCTTAGTACACAATGTTTTCCATATTTCCATACTTAAGAAATATATTTCAGATTCAACCCATGTATTGGTAGTAGAAAACCTACCGATCCAGGATCATCTGAACTATAAGGAAAGACCAATTAGAATCTTGGATCATAAGGTACAGAAGCTTTGGAATAGAGAAATCGAATATGTAAAGGTTCAATGGAACATATATTCTGAAAGCAAAGCTACACGGGAACTAAGGGAAGAAGTAGAAAGGAAATACCCCCAATTGTTTAAAGAATAGACTGTTTTGGGACGAAACCTTTTATAAGAGGGGAGGATTGTGAAACCCTAACCCATATAGGATTCATGTATATGCATTTGAAAGATTCATGTATGATTGATTGAATTATGAATGAATTAATTATAATATTTATGAATTGTTGCAATTAGGGTGATGATTATGAATGATGATAACAATCAATTATTCTAAGTTGAAATGGGTTAATATAATTAAAGTGACCTAATGAGGATTGAAAGGTATTAGTGTTCCATGAAAAACTAGTTAAATTCCATAATGTGATTAATGGAAATTAGGAGGCTAATTATAGAGCCAAGATGGAAAATGTTGAAAAATTCATAACTTGACGCCTATAAGGCGGATTAAGATAAAAATTGAGATGGAAGCACATAATTTCGTGTTTAATCACATGTGAAAGTTAGATTATGATAATTTTGATGATAATTGATCATTACTGTCCAAAATTCAGAGATAACTTGAAATGATCATAATTTGAGTTAGAAAAGTCGGATTAAGATGAAATTTGAAATAGACGGTTAAAATTATGAGATCAAGGTTATGGAAGGATTTGATTAAGATAATGATGATGGGATTAGGCTTGCACGAAATTGGGATCAACACTTTTAACTTTTTGCACCAAAAAGTGATTAGCATTTATGTTAAAAATAAGTAAAATAATCAAATGAATAAAGACAAAATTGAGGTGTCAAAAGAAGGTCAATTGTAGGATATTTTATGAATTATTAAAAATGAAAAAATCTCTACAATTATCTCATGAATACAATGCTGAATTAAAGGGCTAAAAAACTAGCTTAGGAGAGAGTAGCTTGGGTGGCATGCATGGACGTCCAAACAGCCTCCAATTTGGATTTTTGTGAAATTTTTTTAATAAAATATATGCCAAAGTCAGCTATGGATTAATATGAATAAATGTGCATTAAATTAGAGTGAAAATTCGTGGTTAAAAGCATCAAATCAAGGCCATTGAGATATTATCAATAAATGGACAACAACATATAGCAGTGGAGATGTGGACGGTTATGACAGCTTTTGGGATTTTTTGTGAACTTTTAATTTTGCTAAATTGACCCCTAATTGAGCAACATTACTAGGTGGTTAAATGACCATTAAATTAAAGCTACAAAATGGTGGAAAAATTACAAATTGGCTGCTGAAAATGGGACGTGAATATGGATAGCAAAAGGGAGCTGCAATATGGACCGTCCTAAATACATGCCTAAGTAGCCTACACATTAGGTTACATAAATACCCATTAAAAAAAGGCTGAAAATTCGTTGAAAAAATGGAAAAGCAGCAGCTAAAATGGGATGTGATCAGTGGACAACTTGGTGATTAGTTAATGATATGGATAATTGATAAATTTTTACTTTGGTAAAATATAATTTAAATGGACCACGTTTTGCCATGTCAGCAAGAGGAATTAATATATATTAAAATACCCTCAAAACATGTGCGAAATGGGGCCCACAAGCTTGAAATTCCAGCTATCTCTCAAGGTGGACGTCCATATGCACATATGTTTTGGAGTTAGAAAAATTCAAGTAGCTTAAGCCCCATTCCAGCAGCCTTGTGCACGTCCATAATTAGAAAGGAGAAGGCCAAGAAAAAGGAGAGAAAAAGGGAAAGAAAAAGAGAATACAAGCCAAGAAAATTAGCTAAAGAAGTTGAGCTTAAGTGATACTCAATTCAAGTAAGTGGATTTTTAAGATTGAATCATTTTAATCTTTTATTTCTAACTCAATTTATGAGTCATGAATATGATTCATAATTAAACCTTAAAGGAGAATTTATGATGCCCTTAATTACGTTATTAAATGGGAATTTAATGACAAGTATGCAATTGAGGGTTCAAGTGAAAGAAAATGGTGTTTAGTGTTGATTTTGAGTTCATAACCTAGCTGGAACTTGTTTTAATTTACATGTAATGTTTCTCTTTTGTTGGTTGATATGATTACATGATAATTCATGTTTAGATGTATGATATATGTAGATTTAAGCATGAGTTGTGAATTTTAGAATGAATATTAATTAGGATTACTCTTGAAACCTGATTTCCATGATTAGGTGTTGAAAATGATACATGAAGTAGATTAAATGAATTACGGATGATTTAGAGGGTAAAATATCCTAAACATAGGGTACTTTAAATATTAAAAAGGTCTTAGCAAAGACTGCCCAAAATTGGAGTTTAGGAGGTTAATAAGTGGACGTCCAAAGTAGTGTAGAAAGGATACCCTACATGCATGAGAAGTTGCTATTTTGTAAGCAACCAATATGTGGATTTTAAATAGGTCAAAATAACCTGAATTTGGGTTAAAAAAAGTGGGATTAATTGCTGGAATTAAGTGATTAAAAATCTGTTTAGATTTGAGTATCAAAAGGGACGTTGAAAGTGTAAAAATCGAGTCCCAAAGTTGTTGTTTTGGACCCTTGGAATTAGTGGATTAAAAATTCATAAAAATACACTAAATAAAGTGTTAATTAAGGTGTATAATCATGCTGAATTAGAATTCAAGTTGTTGATTTGAAAAATTTTAAGAAACATATGAATTACGTGTTATGAAATGGTTATATATGAAGAAATGAGTATGAGAAAATGATGAATGGGTTATGTAAAATGCTAAAATGCAAAAATACATAAAAATATGATTGAAACACGTGAATTATATTGCTTCTTGGTTAATCCCAAAATTTGAGATTAATATATAAGGGTTATGACATTTATTAAGTGCTTAAGAATAAGCACAATATGTGAATTATGAAAAATATGAGAAAAATGATAGGTTGAAAGTTTATTACGTCATATGATGTCTAATGAATGATTAAGGAGTATGTTATGACATATATGAATGATACGCTAAATATGGGGATTGAATATGTAATGTTATGAATGATTTTGATGCATAAGAATGTTGTATATGTACACCCGACTTGGAATTCAAGTGGGTTATGAATATTTATGAAAATGGGTTGAAAAACTAAATTGAATGCAAGTACATGAAATTTACATGAATGCTATGTCATTCTTACATGTATTAGTAAAGGAAAAGAAAAGATTGATCAGAAAAGCTCACGTAAACAAGGTAAGCAAGCAAAATTTTTAAATATTTTATCTCTTAAAATGTTCTTAAATGATTGAAAATAATATTTCAATTGCTTTTATTGATTTAGAAAATGATATTTGAATTTATTTCTAAGATATTTAAGGATGACCATTCCTAGTTCAATTTGTGTTGCTAACTAATTTACATAACTGCTTTGTAAATATGAAAAATATTGTCTTATGAAATTATGCAAGAAACATCATGCTAGCATGTCAAGGATAAGTTCATGTGCACAAAGCATGAGGTTCACCTTAAAGGTGTAAGCAGACCAATTGTCCCCCCTTTGGTGTGACCAAGTCGCTTATGCCAAGGGCCGGCGACGCCTCCCTGGATGGGAGAAGATGAAACGGATGGTCGCCTAGCTAGCTTCCATCCTAAGAGATCATGATGCATTTAATCTCATTGTCATGATATACCCTCGAGGGGGTATAATGTTGCTTTCCAAGAAGTTTTAAATAAAAGGTTTCTGCTCCGTAGGTAATTGACCACTTGATAAGTATCACTACTAAATGGAGAGAAATGCTTTTAAATAAATATGCCTTCAAAATGATTTGGCTGAAAATTATATGTATATAGCTTGCTTATTGAGTGTACAACTCATGTTTTGTTTTCCAAACCCATAGACAGGTAAAGAAATGAAAGAGACAAGTAGCATAAAGTTAGCATGGTAGAATGTGGAGATTTTATGAATTCTAATTTGTGCTGCTTGTGACTAATGGAATGTAATATGATTTGATAATTTAAGATCATCTGCAATATAGGTTATGATTTGAACTTTATGAACATGTGACTATGGTTGATGAGCTTGTTATGAATTTTTATAATCTTATCTAATATGAAATGGTGTGAATTAGGTCAAAGATGACTTGAATGGGAATTTGATGAAAAATATTATGAAATAAATTTGTAAGAAACTATAAATATCTGGATAAATATTCGTTAAATCCCGCCGTGTGACAGGGCAACAATCCTGATCACGTTTACTAGTCAATAACGATCCCAAGGTAAGGCTCAAGATGTGACGCTCGGGTTGGGGGCGCCATAGGAACTCAAACTATTCTTTGCTTGCCTTCAACAAAACCCTTACCTATTCATCACTCAGGAAAGAATATCCATCATGCCAAATCAAAGCCAGTCCAAACCACTCAACAGCTAGAAATTCCAACACTAGATGATTTTGGGGGTAGCTTCTTCTAAACCACCTCCAACACTGTTTGAAAGAAATTTCCCAATATTCACCTAAGCCTCTATATTAGTATTGTAGCTTCCCTTGGAATCTTTCAATAGAGGTTGGAATTACCTCGGGCATTGTTAACCACATTTGATTATGTTGTGTTTGGAGCCAATAAGCAAATTCATGAATACGGTCCTTCCATTTGTTTAGTGGTATGCCATCCAGAGTGAATTTTATGAGTGGGAGTGAATCTAGCTTTTGAAATATATTGGTTCATTTCTTCTTCTAGATCTTCAACAATTGGAGTTTGGAGTGAGGAGGAAGCATCATCCATGAACATGTGCTCTTCAATTTCTTATAAGAAATTGCTTATCGTGTCTTAGTTTCTAGTGTTTTGGATTTTAAAGCAAGGGCTTGGAGAAATGAAGAGAGAGGGTTAAGATCATTTATAGGGAACAATGTTGGTGGTGGCTTAGAAGATGCTCCTCTAATATCATTCGGTATTGGAATTTCTGCCTGTTGAATGATAAGGGCATTCAACTTCTAAAAATCGGCCACCCTTATGTTCGCAAAGTTGTCTTCTATTAGGAGAAGTTTCTTCGAAAAGGCAGGTCGCCTAATGTTCATTTGAGGAATCGGTCAGTAAAATATCCACCTAGTTTTAAGGGGTAAAAAAAGACCCCGTCAAGTTATTACCACTAGAGCGTCTAGATGTATACTCGAGAGTGGTTGTCTAGTTGTTAAAGGTAATCCTAAAGTAGGTAGAGTTTTGCTCAATTGCTTGAGAGCTTGGACACTTTTGGTATGTTCAGGGCCTCATGGAGGAGGATGCTTCTTTAAAAGTCCTAATAGAAGGTTTCTGTATCTGCATTTGAGCTACTAATTGACGAGCTGCGTATATGTCAATTAGAATGCTCGCTATTTACGCAAGTATACGTGCCGTGTCAAGTAATAAAGAGTGAGTAGAGTATTGTTCCCACAAGGAATTGTTAACCTGAATTATTAATTAGTCAAATTGCTTTCGATGGGTGGAAAATTTTGAGTTTGTGATTTAACTAAACTAACAATTGCAATGAGGAATTAGAGTGAAAGTTCGAGACTACTGGATACTTTAAACGAGTTTTCTGATTAGGGATGACAGATGGGTAGCTCGGAATCCTTGAATCTAAACTATATTGCTTTGGTTCTTTTTAATTGGATTGCATATGGATTTCCTAGCCCAAGTTCATATATCTTTATATATGTCTTCCAACATTATATAAAGCTAATTACACCCTATTTAATTGCTATGTTCTCATGTCATTAAATAAAGTGAAATCGATAAGTTTATAACTTGTATAATGACTACACAGGGTTTAACGGAATATTCCTATCCGTTAAACAACTCTCCTTACACAAAGGTAGAAATCTGTGCTTTGCACATGGATCTGACAGAGATTTTCCTCTTCAAAGGATAAATCTAGCAATTAAATCATCTTACAAGGTAGTTAATCTTGTAAAAAGTATTAAATACATGCATGAAAAGGTAAATCATACACAATCATATATGAAATCAACTATTCATTCATGAATATTCTAAGAACCAAGAAACAATATAGTTTAGAATTCAATTCATCCTAACTATCCATCTAATTGAGGTTTAGTTTAAAGACATGAATTCAACATCCATTACATCCATATAAAAAGTATCCATAAAAGCAGAGAAAGATAATTGGAAAGAATAAGAGAAAACTATTTTCCGGCGGTTTCCACCAACGGGATTTGAATCCTCTCTTCAATCCAGGCTTCAATCTTGATTTCCTCTTTCTCTTGTACTTTAGTTCGTACTTAGGCTCTCCTCCCTCTCTTCTCTCTCACGCGCGAACCCCTCGGAACTATATATAGAGTCCCTTTGCGCAGCTTACGCACTGAAGTTTTCGTGTACGGATGCGTATTGGCGCCTAGGCGCCAACTCCCTAGACTGTTCTTGCTTGGAGTTTAACCCTTGAAATCTTGTGATGGATCATGCCTGACGCCTAGGCGCCAACTCCCTGGAGTATTGCCTGACTTGTGGCTTCAACATCGTCTGAACTTGGGTTGCATGTAGATGAAGTGGCGCCTAGGTACCAACTCTCTGGAAGCCATGCTGTCAGTTGTGTGTGTTGAAAATGGCCAAGGCACGTAGGGTGGCGCCTAAGCGCCATCCATCTGCCTCTGGTTGCCTCAGCTTGCATTCAACTCGTCTGCTCTACTTTCACACGTCCCGTCCTTCCTGCAAAAGATGGAAAACTAAGTAAATGAACTAAAAATGCCTAAATAATGCTAAAAATGCCTAAAAACTAAATAATGCTCCTAAAATGCAAAGTGAGTGAAAATTAAGCTAAATGGATGCAAACTAAGCCTAATTCCTTGAACTAACGCACAAATCAAGTCTGAAATGGGCCATGATAACTTGTAAAAATACGAGTTATCACTCATGGTGAAATATTTGAAGTACAATTGACTAGCAAGCCTATCATCATTTAGTTGTTCCCAAACTTGAAAGTGCAACACTATCTCATTAGAGCAAATGTCACAGGTAAATCACTCATTCTTGGCTTTGATATTTTACATGATTATAAGCTCAGATGGTCTACCAGGAGTCTTCATTTCATAAATTAAACCCTCATAATGAATGTTGCCTGCTCACTGTTCATCGCTAACCCAGCCAAACCCTTTGGAGCCATCAAGAAAAGCATTCTTATTACTAATGGTGCAAACAGCCGCATTAAGTTCGTTATAAAGTGCACCAACCCTTGTGGAAGAATTCTGATTTATTTATCAGGCTCTTATTCAAAAAAAAAAAAGATATCAATCCAACGTGAGCAATCCATAGTGGGATGTCACCAACACACTATCGAATGGCTTTATAGGAATTACAACAACTCCAGGACTAAGGCCTCATAGAGGAAACATCTTCTCAATGGGCATGCTTGGTCTTTTATGTCGATAAATGAGCAGAACAGAAGCAAGAAAAATGATAACTCTATAAGATTAGACTTACTAAGGCTCATTTTACACTTAGTTTGGAAGGAACGCCATTTTAAGAAAAATATGTAAATTCGCATAGGTTTTTCATTAGTTTTCATCATTTGTATAATTCTTGCATCTTGGGTAGTTTTCATATATTATAGATTGCATCTAGTTAAAATTCATCTCATTTTGGTTATTTTAATTTCATTTGATCATTTAGGAATGCATTTATTTTCACTTTTTATTGTAGGAAAAGGAGAATAGTTCTTATGCAAATTCAAGTCAAAAAGAGGATGGAATGAGAAAAATCACTTGAAGATATCAAAAGGCAAATCTAGCTCTAGCATACTGGTGGCAGTGGCCACTAGTCCATCGCCATTCAAGAACTTTCGAGACAACTTAAGTTGATAAGTTTCTAAAGAGGTTGGTGCCCCGAAGCCAATGTGAATTTCGACATGTGTGAACCTCAATTCATGGGGGGTATTATAAATATATCTTTTAGGGGTTGCTAAAGAGAATCCAAAGAGCTCATGGTTGCGGTGGAGGAGGAGAAATGAAGGGATTTCAAGCCAAAGCGGATGACAAGTGGAGATTCAAGTTGTTTTATTGAAGATCAATGAGTTTCATCTCCTCTTATTTTCTCTACTTATTTTTCTTATTCTTCTCCCTCTGGTTCACTATAAAGATGGTTTTTATGAAAATTGAAAGCATGTTTATTGGCTAAATCTCCTTGGGGTGGGAGATACAAAGGATTTGTCATCATAACTATGTTATCTTAGTTTTCTTGTGTTTGAATGAGGTTTTAAGTTGTGTTGTAACTTGTGTTACATGAGATTACCCTTATATATCGTGCTTAATGCGTTTGCAAGCTTGGCTATCTAGTAGATTAATTAAATATTCAGATTCGTGCCTGGAAGATTTGAATGAGATTCACATATAAGGCATAGGGTTCCATCGACTTGTATCGGTTAGATGTTAATATGGATATGAATATACCTATTAATCCTATGTAATCATGATTAGGTTATATGGTTATCAGTCTTATTTTATGTAGTTTCATGGGAATAGCAATTAAATAAAATAGGGTAAGGTTTATATGGGTTGGAAGACATATATGAATATAAATGAACCTAGATTAGCAATCTCTGCACAACTAACTTAAAAGGAGCTAATTTAGCATAGCTATGAGTCAATGAATTCATACTCCCATCTATCTTAATCATCTTAAGGCAAATTCTCATGTAGCCACTCTATTTTGGTGTAGTTTAGTTAAGTTTAATTCATATCTTTGTTGAGTCACATTTATATTATGAATTTTGATTATTAATTGAGAAGAATTTGAGTATTTAAGATACTCTAAATTATATTTTGATTAATTTAGCTTTACAAAGCATAAAACACTCACGATTGACTGATTTGTATAAAGCAAGAGGAATACGTGCAATTTTAGTATACAACATGGACAAATTGATAAGCGTCGATGAAAGCGGGAGTAAATTGCAAAATTCAAGACTCAAATCTGAAGCAAACTACGTTTCAAGAAAGGCACTATTCAAACACAATTACTGTTCACGTGTGGTACGGTTCACATGCAACTGTTCATGCACGCTAATGTTCATGCTTGACCATTTATACACACACTATTTGCACACTGTTCGTGCGCACTATTTATGTTACTGTTAATGTGCACATTCACCTCTATATAAGCACTTGTGAAGAATATCCTAAGGCATCTAAAAATGTCCTAGGAGCTTGGGTTAAGGTCTGTAGAGCAAGAGAAGGCGTAAAGCACGAGGCAAGAGGCAAAGCGGTGAGTTACATGGAGTGGCCGACAGACCATCGGGGTTTCTAACCAATAAGCTTTTCTATCTTTTTTCCTTTTTAATTTTAATTGCATTGTTTAATATGAGTTTGAATTTTAATTTTATTATGGACTTAAACATGCTCGGCTAAGCCCTAAATCTAGGGTTTAGGATATATCATGCGTACAATATAGCGTGGTGTGTGGTTTTAATTTATTTATGATGGATATTGTTGTTAATTTAATATCTTGTGATTTTAATGCTTGTTTTGTGTATGGACCTGTACTTTGGCATGATTCCACATATTAGATGATGGAATCGAGATGTGAAAATCTAATATACGACAATTAAGATATTAAATCTGAAAATCTAAGACCATGAGAATAAGCATGATGACCTTGAGGAATTCCATGAACAATACATGGAACTTAATGAATTATAGTTAACTTAATCCCATGAGAATAGGTGATTAAGAAAATTAAGGTACACCTTGTAGGTTTAGAGAGAAGGTGGAAGGATAAGTTAGGGTTTGTCCTCCTTTAACAAACAATATCCGGATTAAATAATTATACCACTACCCATTGCAAAAGTCGCATGTGAAATCTTAGACCCTAGGTACTTGCACTCTTATTTTCTACTACCCAGTCTAGTTTTAAATTTTGTTTTCTCTTCCCGCTTTTGTAATTTTTTTATTCCATTTTGTTTACTATATTCTCTTCATATCCGACATGAAAGCATTTAAAAGAAAAGTTTATAGTGCCGAATTCCCTGTGGATCAATAACTTATATACTATAATCTACGACCCGTGCACTTGTAGTGAGATTGCAAACAAGTATTTTGGCGGCGTTGCCGGGGAATTCAGCGTTATGTTAAATTTTATTTTTAGATACTTTCTTTGTTCTTTTCTTTCTCTATTGTTTTCTTATCTATTCTTTTTCTCTCTCCACTTTCTTTCTCTTTTCTCTATCTATTTCTTTCTTCTTTCTTTTCCTTCTGTCGTTCTCATTTTGTGATACCCAGAACAAACGTGACTCATACATGCAATCTAGGCATGTAATGAGTGTTAATTATATGATTGAAGTGGATGGATAAGATTAGGGTTAATGACTATGTAAGGTGATTAAATTAATTACTATAGCTCAAGGTGAGTTAATGTGCTCAAGGTGAGTTAATGAGGGTTAGAAAATATGAATATATTGAGGATAATTATCTCATATATTATAATTTAATTAATGAAGATTATGTTGATAATTATGGAATTGAGGTGATAAATGATAGAAAATTCATAACTTGGCGCTTACAAGGAGAAATGAGATGAAATTTGACAGGTAAGCACATGATGATGTGCTCAACCTTATGAATGGATTGAATTATAAAAATTATGATGACATTACAGTGATAAATATTTATTTTTATCAAAATCCAAAAGACAATTTTAAATGGCCATAACTAATGCTAGAAAGGTCATTTTGAGATAAAATTTGTCATGAATGGTTAAAAAGATATGATGAATCTTATGGATGGGTTTGATTAAGCTAATTATAATGAGAAATTTACTTAATCACCAAAGGACGAAAGCGATTGACTTTTATTCATGAAATGTGACACACCGTTAATGAATCGAAAGTGACTAGTGACATGTGTCGATGTAAGATTCGTTGAGCAAGATTTAAATTCAACTAATTAAATGGGAAGTTGACTTTTGAAAGGTACATGGGACATGTTTCATCATAGGGTTCATTTGGTATCCATTTAATTAATGAAAAATCAACCTCTTAAATGAGACAATTAAGGGATAAGACGAGGTGGCACAAGGTGGGATTTTTGGAGGATATTTATATTTTTAAAAATTCACAAAATCCATGAAATATCAAGGGTGCTTAAATGCATGGATATAGGCTATATATGGTAGCCATAAATGGCCAAGCAAGGTGGTAAGGAGGTGGACGTTCAAGGAGGCTTGCTTAAGTTGATTTTTTGATATTTAAAAATAAAAACCTTAAGGGGCAAGCAAGGAGGAGACTTAAGGAGAAAGAAAGGAGGAAAAAAAAGAAGAAAGTGGGCAACAAGGCTGCTGGGACGTCCAGCAAAGAAAAGAGGGAGAAAGAGAGAGAAAACCTAGAAAAAAAAAAGAGAAAAAAGGGGACCAGCCACAAGGGACGGCCAAACAAGGAGGAAAAGGAAGAAGAAAGGAAGGGAAAGAGGATTCAACAAGACTTACCCATGTTCATGTTCAATTTGGGTGAGTATTATGATTTTGAATCATATATGTTAACCTAAATCATGTTTGGTTGATGTTTAATGTAAAGATGGTTATAAATATTAAATTCATGGGTAAATATCTCCTTGAATGCTTCATGAGTGATTAAGCTAGCCAAACCCTCACATGGATTATGTGTAAAATACTTATAAGGGTGAAATGAATCACATGGATATGCTCATATGTAGTGAATTTGGTATAGGAAAAAAATATGAAATAAATAGTAAATGAACAATTTTTAGCATGAAAATTTGGAAGAGAACTAATAAAAGGGTTATTAAGGAACGAGACAATTTTCAGCTTAGAAGTATAAGCAGGTAGTAAATTAAAAATTCGGAAAAATCAACTTGAACAGGGTTGAACGGGTGTCAGGATCTGCTGCACCAAATGCTTTTTAATAATTTTTATACAAGTAATTTTGATCTGAAACTTTTATATGATATATAATACATCTTTAATAACACTAAAAAAATAAAAATTGATTTTTCAAGGGTATAAATATACCTAATAATTAACATAATTTGAACTATCTGAAAAATTGATGCTACTGTCCAGCAGAGTAAAAATACCAAAATAAATATAAATACTTATTTTTTGTTCTAAAAATATTTATTTTGATTAATTAATGTATTTACTAAGGTATAAAATAAATTTTAGATTTAAATTCCTTGATTTGATTATGATTCAAAAATTAGATAGATCAGTATGTCTGATTTGAGCATTATGGACAAATTGAGAAATAAATCAAAATAAATGTTAAATTCTAGATTTTTGAGATGGAATTAAACTTACAATGGGATATAAACAAGTAACATAAGTTATTATGAGAGTTTAACCTATTAGAGGTGGATTTTAAAAGGAATGGGTGCTATGGAAGCACAAGTTATACTAATGAGGGAATTGGAAGATGGACACCCAACTTGAAAGACAAGTGGGTTAAGTTAGTTTAACATAAATCCAAATGGATTTATGTAGGTTGGAAAACCCTAAGGGATGCAAGAATTTGAAATTGATGCAAATAAATGAAATGTCATTTTCATTCATCTAGGCAAAGGCAAGGAGAAGTATGGAAGGAGGTTAAAGCTATCTCAGGTAAGCAAGTGAACTTTCCAAAATATTGATTTTATTTTATGTGTTGAAATGGGTGAATATGTTTATGCTGATGTTTTATGAATTTCTTATGAATGGGCAAGCACAAGTTTTGAAAATGATGGCTTCAATGAAAAGCCACAAGTTTTTAAAAGGATGACTTTAATGAAAAGTCTTAAGGTTTGCTTTATGGGAAGCAAGGAACACTTTTTAAAATAATTATTTTATCACAAGTGTTGCAAGGATTAGAAATGCTTTATGCTGATGGATTTAGGAATTTTCTTACAAGTAAGCAAATTCTTGATGATACTTGAAACCACATAGACTGTAATCTGTAATGTTTTAAGCGATCATGGTAGCATATGGATATCTATGACGATGATGTATGGTGCACCAACACAAGGAATAGGTCGATTGTAGAACACGGTTGGAGATGGACTGGGGCCCACTCTACATATGGCCAAGTCGCTAAGGGATGGTAGGAGGCCAGCGACGTCCTCCCTGATATGGGAGAAGATGAAGGAATTCTCTTCTAAAGGTAGACTAATCACTTGCTAAGTATCACTACTAGATTGGGAGAAATGCATTTGCATATGTTTTGCTTTTGAAAATCCTAAAGATTGGGACATAAAAATGTTTATACGAAAAGCTATCCTAAATTGGAATTTTACGAGCCATTATGAACAAGTCTACCCTAAAAATAGGGTGTTTTACACAAAAATTGTAAATATCAAAGATGAGATAAAATGTTTTCTATGCAAATACTTTCATGAAAAAGGATTATGTGTTTTCATCTTATTTGCTATAAACAAGCCTCAAGATGGGGATTACGGAAAAGGTTTTATGTTTTGTTTGCTATACACAAGTCCTAAGATGGGGATTACGAAAAGGATTTATATGGAAAAAGGTTTTATGATGTATAAACATCCGTTGCCAAAAAGGCTTATGTGAAAAAGTGTTTCTGGACATGAGGATGTCCATTGCCAAAAATGCTTATGTGAAAATATTTTTGGACATAAAAATGTCTTTTGCCGAAGTACTTGTGTGAAAAATATTTTAGGACATATGAATGTCCATTTCCTAAAGGATTTATGTAGAAAAATATTTTTGGACATAAAAATGTCCATTGCCAAAGAAGGTTTATGTGAAAAATGTTTTGGGATTGACGAGCTGCGTATATGTCAATTAAAAATGCTCGCTATTTATGCAAGTATACGTGTCGTGTCAAGTAATAAAGAGTGAGTAGAGAATCATTCCCACGAGGAATTGTTAACCGAAATTATTAATTAGTTTAATTGCTTTCGGTGGGTAGAAAATTCTGAGTTTATGAATTTAAACTAAAGCTAACAACTGCAATAAAAAATCAGAGTAGGGTTCACGGAACTGCTTGATACTAGAAACAGGGTTCCTAATTGGGGATGGCAGATGGATAGCTCGGAATCCTTGAATCTAAACTATATCGTATTGGTTCTTTTTAATTGGATTGTGTATAAATTTACTAGCCCAAGTTCAATACTCTCTATATATGTCTTCCAACACTATATAAAGTTAATAGCACCCTATTTAATTGCTACGTTCCCATGCCATTAAATAAAGTAAAATTGATAAGTGCATAACCTATTTAGTGACTACACAGGGTTTAGCGGTACATTCCTATCCGTTAAACAAATCCCCTTACAAAGAGGAAACCTATGCCCTGTGCATGGATCTAGCAGAGATTTTCCACTTCCAAGGGTAAATCAAGCAATTAAATCATTTTACAAGGTAGCTAATCTTGTAAAAAGCATTAAAATCGCACATGCAAAGGTAAATCATACACAATCATATATAATATCAAATATTCATTCCTGAATTTCAAAGAACCAGGACAATATAGTTTAGAGTTCAATTCATCCTAACTATCCATCTAATGGAGGTTTAGTTCAAAGACATGATCATAACATCCATATTGAAAGTATCCATGAAAGCAGAGAAAGAAAAATAGAAACAATAAGAGAAAACTTATTTTTCGGCGGCTTCCACCAACGGAGTTGAATCCCCTCTTCAATCTGTGCTTTGATCGCGTTTTCGTCTTTCTCTTTTGTGTAATTCCGTTCCTGAGCTCTCTCTCCGGTCTTCTTTCGCGCGCAAATGACGAGATGCGCATATGTCTATTAAAATGCTTGTTTTAACGCAAGTATACGTGCCGATCAAGTAATAAAGAGTCAGTAGAGTATTGTTCCCACGAGGATTGTGTTAAATAGATTAGCACCTTAAATCTCAATTGTCTAAGTGAATTGGTAAAAGGAATGAGATTTGGTTTTAAAGAATTGAATTAAACTAAACTAAACAAAGTAGTAAATGACCAGAGTGGTGTGGATGTTGCTGAGATTGCCTTGAGATGATTAAGATAGGTGGAAATATGAATTCATTGAATCATAGCTATGTTATTTGGTTCCAATTAAGTTAGTTGTGCAGAGACTACTAATCTAGGTTCATTCATATTCATATATATTTTCCAACACATACAAACCTAACCAAGTTTTAGTTATGTGCTATGTTCCCATGCATACAAGTAAAACAAGGTTGATAACCATATAACCTAATCAAGATTACATAGGGTTAATAGGTATATTCCTATCCATATTAACATCTAACACAACATGAGTTAGAATACCTGTGCCTTATATATGGATCTTATTCAAATCCCACTTTTCCAAGCATGAATCTGAATAATAGATTAATCCACAAGGTTGCAAAGCTTGTAAATGCATTAAGCATGATATATAAGGGTAATCTCAAACAACATATGTCACAGCACAACAGTATTATCAATTCAAGCATAAGAAAACCAAATATCATAAACTATGAGTTCAAATCCTACATATCTCCCACTATAGGAAGGTTTAGCCCATAAACATGACTTCAATTCCCATTAAAATCAAGTTACAATCATCCCAAGCAAGGAGAATAACAAACAGGTAGAGATAGATGAGAAGAGGAGATGAAACTCAATGGATTTTGCGGTGATGGCTTGGATCTCCACTTGCTCTTCTCTCCTTCCTTGAAGCTTTGGTTTCCTCCTTTTCTCCACAGCAGCCACTCCCTATTTTGGTCTCTCCTCTATGGCCTGTGGAACACTCTTGCACGTAGCCTTAGGTTTCTATTTATAATGGGTAGCTTACGCAGCACATGTGCAGAAACCCGCGTGTGTACGGATGCGTAGTGGTGCCTAGGCGCCAACTTTTTGTGTGCTATGTAACTTAGAAACCTTTTCTGAATTTCTTGAAATTTGATGCCTTGGCGCCTAGGCGCCAACTCCCTGGATGCAATAAATTGTGTGAAGTGTTGGAGATTCTGGCAAAGGCCTGTAGAATGGCGCCTAGGTGCCAATTGGCGACGCCTGGGTGCCAATCCCATGCTGCTTCACTTGGCTCTGTTCTGCATTCAACTCGCTCGTGTGCTTGTAATTCTCCGTCCTTCCTATAAAAATGAATGAAACTAAATAAATGAACTAAAAATGCCTAATTTATACTAAAAATGCATAAAAACTACATAATGTTGGAAACAATGTTCAAAATAAAACAAATTGACCAAGGATTGAGTTTTGATGATTAACAAGAACTAATTTGAGTATATATATATATGACTAATATGTTTGCCAAGTGTTTAAGGAAAGCAGAAAAGTCAAGTCGATCTTCGAGTCGACTTGAACTTCGACTTGGGAGTGAAGTCGATAGTGAAGTCGACTCCACTAACGACTTCAAACAAGCCAAAACTGGACAAAGTTGAAAATGGAATTCTGACGAGTGAAGTCGCAGGCCAAGTCGACTCCACATGCGACTTGGGTAGTCAAGTCGCATACGAAGTCGACTCCAGCATCGACTTCAAAGTGCACAAAAATGTCCAGCGTTGAAATCTGGCTCCCGAAGATGCGAAGTCGCAGATGAAGTTGACTCCAAGTGCGACTTGGGCGAAGTCGCAAACCAGGTCGACTCCAACTTCGACTTGAGAAGTTTTGAGGTCTAAGCTGAAGTTTCAAAGCATATCCAAGACATCCATTTGAAGTTTCTCACATACAAATGAGCTTTAAAGACTATTCTTAAAGTGACTTAAGATCAAAGCAAGAATCCAAGTTCAAGTTCAAATCAAGTCTATCAAGCTCAAAACAAAATCTTCAAGATAGCTTCCAAATGGAGTAATACCCAAGTCATGAAGATCAAGTGAGTCCAAAACAAAGCAAGGAACACACATATTTTGTGTAAGGACTCAAAGCTTTCAAATAGTTTGCAAGATTCAAGACATTTCAAGAGTATCCAGGCCAAGCTCTTCATCGAATCACAAGAACTACAAACATAAAGGCCACTCAACATTCATGAAGACTAAAGGGAGAAATCTAAAGCAAACTAAGTAAGGATCAAGGCGTTTCTGCAATAGATCAAGCCAAGTCGCAACACAAGTCGACTTCAGGATCGACTTAAGTTGAAATTTGAAAACCAAGTTGACCCAAGTCTCAGACTTGAGTTTCTGAAGAACCCAAGTCGCAGGCCAAGTCGACTCCATGTGCGACTTGGATGCCAAGTCGCAGGCCAAGTCGACTTCATCTTAGACTTGGAGAATAACGGTCAAATTTTTGAACGTTGGAGTTCATTTATTGCACGCCAACCACTTCTACAACGTTCATATTTTCCTCAATCTATAAAAGGACATTCAAATGAACGTGAGAAGATAAGTGACACTACTCTAAGGATCATAGAGAGAAAAGAAGTGCAAGAAAGACTTTCAAATCCCTTTTCTCCATATTTGAGTGTTTCAAAGGAAGAAAGAGTTTCAAACTGCAGGTTGCTTCAACGATCATCATCCCAGCTGTTTTTGATTTCTTCCTCGAGCTCAAAACTGCCTACACAAATCTGTAAAGTGTAGTTTTTATTCATTTCTTTATTTGGTTGTATAAATCTTGATTTAGCTTGGGTAACTAAGATCAAGTGTATGCAAAGTAGGGTGTGATTGGAGTGAGACTCATCACCTACTTGTGCAAGTAATTGTATATGCCCCCTAGAGCTTTGAATCTAGAAGAGAGCAAGTGGCTCTAGTTGTATATGCCCCCTAGAGCTTTGAATCTAGAAGAGAGCAAGTGACTCTAGTTGTGTATGCCCCCTAGAGCTTTGAATCTAGAAGAGAGCGGTGACTCTAAGTGTATTCTTGGAATACATAGTGGAACCCAAGTCACAACGGAGTGTGAGCTTGGAAGAGTGGAGTAGGGAAGGTTTGCCCGAACCACTATAAATCTTGTGTTCTACTTATTTTTACTGCTTTATCTTATTTGCTCTCCATTCGCTTAAAAAGGGGATTAACTTTTTCAAGGGGTTAAGATTTTTGATTTACCAAAAGAAATTTTAAAGAACCCAATTCACCCCTCCCCTCTTGGGTTTAGCCATCAACTCGGGACCAACACATAATGCTCCTAAAATGCAAAGCGAGTGAAAATTTAGCTAAATGGATGCAAACTAAACCTAATCTCTTGAACTAACACGCAAAAATAGTTTGAAATAGGCCATAATAACTCATATTTTTATGAGTTATCACACCCCCAAACTTAAATGTTGCTAGTCCTCGAGCAACACATGCAAACACAATGAATGAATGAATGAATGAATAAAGGAATGAATTTGGACTCCGTCAACTCAACCTGCTTCCCATTATGCTTCTATCAATCCATTTCTCTATTCAACAAGATCAAGAATAATGTAAACTTGAAAAATAATCCATTTCTCAAAACAGGAGATGCATTTTCATTTATCATTCGTAAACCAAGTTACATGTAGATGATCGTATTTCTAGTTCAAAGTAAAAATTCAACATGATAATCTTTCTCTTGATCAAAAGAAACTGGTTAGAAAATCAATCCAAACAGGTGAACCAAGGTTTAAGCCAAACTAACTAGTCAAAGAACATGATAATCATTCACTGGATTCAATTTTGTCCAACTGTACATTCTTTCCCCCCCCAAACTTATTGCAAAACTCTCCTCACCATATTTCAAGATATCTGGAGATCTATTGTTTTTTTGGCTCCCCTCACCATATTCTAGGGTATCTGGGGAAAGTTTTCTTTTTAAAGTGTTCTTACTGTGACTTTCCTTTGCCTTTTTACGCGAACCTTGACATTTGTTGATGCCAAGTCCCGGTTACTCAGCTTAGGTCAGTCACCCCCTTTTATTGTTCTGATAACTTGGTAGGGATATTGAACATGCAAATTTTTTTTTGTGAAGTATTAACATTTTCAACACCATTAATTCCCTTAAAGCACGTGCTTCACATTTATTTAACTCAATTCTTATCATTTCAGTTGAAAAGATTAGCATATAATTGAATTATAACAATGTACTATGATATTCTCATGATTCATTCACATGTTACTTGCTACTTGCTTTTACACGTAGTCCTTAATCTGAATTGCCGAATTCAATTCCAAGTAAACGTTTTTCTCTACCTTGCACATATTTCATCAAAATGGATTGAAACAAGATAATTTTTACAGGAAAAATTTGACATGATATGCAATCTAAAAAAAACATGGAAAACAAACCTACGACCAAAAATTATACACTCCCCCAAACTTGAGAGATGCATTGTCCTCAATGCATGCAACTACATGAAACCTACATGATCATAGACTGAGAAATAAATATAAAAGGAATATAAAATGGAAAGGACAGGTACTCCCCTAGGCGTCTGATGCGGAGGAGTCGTCGTCATCGTCGTCGCGCTCACTTTCTTCACTAGGATGATGTGAAAATTGACCAAAACAGGCTTGGAACTCGGGAGGTGTCGATGGGAATGGTGGTAAAGCCTTCATATCGATCTGTTGGTCCTCCATGAGTCTTTGAAAGTGGGCCTCCATAGCCCGATTGGATAGCTGTAGAAACCAAGCTTGGGTTGCCATTAGATTCTCCAAGTTGGTCAGCCTCACATTGGTTGGGAGCGGTTGAGAGCGACGTCATAAATAGGAAGAAGGAAGAAATCGATCAGGACAATATTGAAAAGTGCAATGCAAGATCAAATGTCCAGGACTCTGTACCCCAAATATATTCCATAGAAGCTCTTCTCAGGCAATTCATCTCAAGTTTCAAGCCATATTATCGATACCACAAGTGCAGTCCATAAAGTCCTCCCCCACTACCTTGAACTCTTAGCCCAAATAAAATAATGGAACAGCTTAAATCAAAAATTTATCCACAAGCAACACATCCTCATGCCCACAAATATATGAGAAATGTAAACCACCCACTTGCATATCTTTTACTTAAAGTAATAAAATAGGTGATTCACTAAAAGCAGTAAAACAAATTGCGTAGAATTTCAATGGTCCAAAATATGCAAAGATGGACGATTTTGATATTGAAAATGATATCAATTAAGCAAACCATGATTTTTATCTCGACGGGCTCGAAAAATTCTTTCCGTTGATATGTGGTAGCTCCCATAACTCCTCCAAGATCAAAAGTTATAGCCAGTTGAATTTGACATGCTGAAAACTCGTGTTTTGCTGTTTCTTTATGCTGGCAGGGGGGTGGAGCTAGGGAGCCAAAAATTGAGGCCTAGGCGCTGACTTGCTGACTCAAAAGTTGCAACATGTTATTTTCTTGAAAAATATAGCGTCGGAGCGCCACTTCTCTGATCCCAACTTGCTAGAACATGTCCTTTTGCGAAACTTGGTGCTGGGCACCAAAAATTGAGGCCGGGACCTCACTCCAACTGCATTGTCTTGTCTTGAATGATGAATATAAACTCAAAACTCGATTCCATCATTTATCAACTTGAAAGTGGATTGAAAGTCCATATTTGAGCATGATAATCCTGTCCTTCCTTGCCTTGAGAGATGGCTACTTTATTCTTGAAACAAAAATCAAACAGGGTAATGGGTTGCCTCCCATTTAATGCTAAATTTATCGTCTTTAGCCCGACTTTGCATTATGATTAGCCAATTCTCGCTCTATCGAACTTCCTTCCATGCGGATTGTGTACTGGAAGTTCAGCTCTCTTCTTAGCCTCTTCAAATGGATCAGTTAGCCTATTTTCTTGAATTTTATAGAGACTATAGAAGAGTTATTCCTCAGGGTCTTGAATTGATGATGCCTTCAAGATGCTGCTTTCCAAGGCTATGCATTGATCATTTAAGTATTGCTGCACCTGTATTTTAGGAAGACCAATTAAAGGTATGTTGATATGACAATTTTCAACTTTCTCCAATATATCAACCTCTATTTCTTCATCGATTTTCTCTTCTTCTTCCTGGCTTTCCATTGGCTCAGTCAATTGTTCTAGAATGAACTAAGGTACAGGTTGCTCTATCACATCGATTGATATATCTTCATTAACTCTTGGAGCGACTTCGCAGCCTTATTCCAACTTGTCTTCTTCTGCAATTTCTTCAATATGACTGAAAGATGGTTCTTGATGCCGACATTGGATTGGAGTAGCCAATTGCTCTACCTGCTTCTGCATGTTCTTATTAAATTGCATCTGGCTCTTCATGAATTGCGTGAACATGTCCTCCAGAGATGACTTACTTTCAGGTGGTGATGGCTCCTCAAACTACTATGTTTGACAATCGAAAGGCATCATATTCCTCGATTGCAAATCTCCATGGTAGTCCTTTGTATCATTTGAATGATCATAATAGCCCACAGACGCTGAATAATACACGTATTGAATTGACAGATGTCCTTTGCCTCCACATAAATCGCAGTAAGTTGACTAAGAATTATCCATTCCCTGCATTCGATAATCAAAACTTGTGAATTGATCTGAGGGTGCCAATGCGTCATTAAACCCATGGAAACTGTAAGTGCTTGGTGTTGAAAATTCTGCATTTAGCCATTGGTAAGTATTAGAAGACATTGAAAATTGCAAAATAAACCTTAGACAGGTGCAGGGAAGCTCAAGAGGTTGTGGACCTGAGCAATTAAGGAAAGGTATGAGATGGTATCCATGTGGGCTAAAATGAGTAGCCATGATGAGTGGTATGTTATGCTTTTAAGTTTTAAGTTGACGTATGTGAACTTATTTAAAGTTCTTAGTTCTATGAGAACTAATAGTCGAATGTATGTATGTATGAAATGAAAATATCATGATTAGGTCAAGAGGACCTTTAATGTAGAAGAACAAGTTGAGATGGTATGAATAATATGTGCAGTTGATGGCAACTGCCAAGTTGTAGGATCATGAATAGGAATATGGATGAAAGGGGAGTCAAAGCATATTTTTAAAATACTAAGTGTAACAATTCATAAATATATCGTTACTTATGATATGAATGAAGTGAAATGTAAAGAGATGACATGATAAAGGAAAAGGAAGGAAATGAAAAAAATTTGCACGAGATCCAATTAAGAACCCGTTGAGTGATCAGGACAATAATCCTGATTCACATTTACCAATCGATAAGATCTTGGGGTAAGACTTTGGATGTGATGTCTCGGTAGGGGCGCCATATATTTATTTTTATCTTTTCTGAACTAGCTAGTTAATCTTGTATGAACCAACATACTCGTAGCTTCGCAAAACAACTAGCTGAAAAAGTCTTTGTTGTTGACCCTGCGATCGAACGTCCTTTTAGGAGAAGAATTCGCGTGTACAAGCAGTAGTAATCTTCTCAAGAGACCATGGCGGAACGGAACAATCCAAACCCACCATGTCAAGAGCAGGAGAAAGGCCAAGCTGAGAACAATGCTCCTCCAAGAAGGGTAACTCTTAGCAGTTCGAATCGCCCGAACCCTCGAGGATTTCGATCATGCATAGTGGAACCAGAAATTGATGTAAGAAACATTAAACTCAATCCCAGACTTATCCGGATGGTTCAACATGACCAATTTGCAGGACTACCCTCTTAAAAGCCGACCGTACATATCACTAGGTTCCTGCAGCTATGCAACACAATCAAGGTACAAAATATCCCACGAGATGTAATTAGTCTTCAACTTTTCCCATTTTCTCTTCGTGACAGGGCAAGCGAGTGGTTCTATTCTATGCCACCTGACACCTTGAATACATGGGATGAGCTATCTACTGCCTTCCTAGAGAAATTCTTTACACCCACTAAAACTAGGAAAATTAGGGATGAAATCAATCAGTTCGTCAAAAAAGATGGGAAAACTCTGTACGATGCGTGGGAGAGAATGAAAGATCTGCAGCGCAAGTGTTTCATGGCATCTAGCAGGGTGACATTATTGAAAACTTTTTCAATGGACTCGATCGACCTACCCAAAGCACCGTCAATTCAGTCGCTGGTGGGCGATTCATGCAACTCACTGACGAGAAGGCTCTCGAACTCCTCGATGATTTAGCTCTTTATGATTCTCAATACGACAACATTCGGGGACCCTCTCGGTAAGGTAATATATATGATATCGAATCTAAAAATTTCTCTCAATGATAAACTTGATCAACTTTTGCAGCAAAAGGAGTAGGAACCCATTGACCATAGCACATCTTCTTCTCGATAAATTTCATGTGAGATCTGTGGAGCTTCACACTACACATCTGAGTGTAGTTTTTCTATCCGGACACCACAAGCGAGCAGACCAATGCAATCAATAACCGGTATGATACTCGCACTTATGGTAACCCTTACTTAAATACTTACAACCTTGGATGGGGAAACCACCCTAATTTCACTTGGGCAAACCAGTCAAATACCCAAAGCTATGCTCAAAACAATAAGCCACATTGTTTCTTAAGAAAACCTCTCAACCCACCATCATATCAAACTCAACCTGCTTTACCTGCACCACCTTCAGCACAATCCTCTAATCCCTTGATCGATAAATTATTTGAAAGATTGGACCAAATGCAAATCCACATTAATTTGCTTCAAAACCAAATTGCCCAACAAGCCATCACATCATCCCCTAGAGAACAGGGCAAAATCCCTAGCCAGCCTGATGTAAACCCTAGAGAACAAGTGCAAGCAGTTACTTTGCGAAGTGGAAAGCAGCTCAACTCACCTCAACCATCTCAAATGGACACTAAAAAGGAGGCTGAACAGGTACAAGAGAAAGAAAAGGAGCCATAACCTGAGCCAGTGGTGGAGAAGCCATACGTCCCACCACCTCCTTATCAACCTCCTCTTCCCTTCCCTCCAAAGAAAAAGACAGGCAAAACTTCAAAAGCAGTTCGAGAAATGTATTTCAACACTCAAGAACCTATCAATCAGTGTGCCATTTATTAACATGATCTCTCAGATGCCAACTTATGCAAAAATCCTAAAGGAGATGCTGTCCAACAAAAGAAATCTTGAGGAGTACGGAACCATTGCACTCACTAAGGAGTGCAATGCCATCTTGCATAACGAGCTACCTAAAATGTTAAATGATCCTAGGAGCTTCTCTATTCCTTGTGCTCTTGAGAATGTCCAAATTAGCAAGGCGCTATGTGATCTTGGAGCCAGTGTAAGTCTAATCCCTCTCTCCATCTGTAAAAAGCTAAACATGAGTGATCCAAATCCAACTTCTATGTCTCTCCAACTGGTCGATCGATCAATTAAATTTCCAGTTGGCATTCTTGAAGACGTTCCTTTGAAAATCGGCAAGTTATTCATCCCAGTCGACTTTGTAGTCCTCGACATGGTGAAAGACCACCAAATTTCAATCATTCTTGGACGACCTTTCTTAGCCACTGTTGGAGCCATCATAAACGTCAAGAATGGTCAACTTTCTCTGACAGTTGGAGACGAAAAAGTGAAATTCAACCTCTTCTCATCCATGAAAAACTCTCTCTCCATAACTCTTATTTACGGGTTGACGTGGTCAACGATTCAACAAACAAAGAAACTTCAAGTAATCTAACTTGGACATACATAAGTAAAGGAGAAGCTGCGGAAGGCTTAAATCAACAAGTTGCTAAATCTGTGGTAACATCTGAAGTGGGAGATCAAAACAACAGAAATCTTATGAACAAAAGAGAAAAGCTGACAAACTGGTAAAAATTCGTTCTCCTTCTTATCATTCTTTTAAAACTAATTGCAGCGGTTCATTGGCAGGAAAAGTTCTCAAAGAAAATATGTAGGCCAATTCAAAGAACGACGAATGCGAGAAAAACTGGAGGCAAGACGACTTTAAACCAAGTACTTTCAGGAGGCAACCCAAACTTTTCCTTTTTCTTTCAGGGGAGTTTTAGTTTTAGTTTTTCTTTTAGTTTATTTTATTTTAGAATTTTGATAATTTTTAATTTGGAGCTTTATTGGTTACTCTTCAGAGCCTACTTGGAAGGACATATCCTGGGATGGAAATTTGGTTCAACTTGCCAAAACAAGGAAGTTAACATCTCACATCTTTTACAACTACTCTCTTTATTTTGACATATTATTTTGATAGCATGATTTACATTGAGGACAATGTCAATTTCAAGTGTGGGGGTGAATGCGTTGCATTATTTTCTTTAAAAAAATTCCTCTCACTACCCTGATGATTACCCTAATGATTATAATTTTTGTCACATTTTGAAAATAATTTCAAATTTTTGATAATTCTTGCACGATTATGAACTTTGAATTGATTGAGACCCCACCTTGAACTCTTGTAAGTCCTATAAGCATACTAAACTTGGAATTTTAAAATCTTTGAGTTATGCAAATAATTGAATCCTAGTGAGATGTTAAATATATTTTTCAACATGTACTTGTTCAAAATAATTGAATTTTTGTCCTGAATCTCTTGATTAAACTGATATACTGAGATAGTAATTATGTTTTCTTTCAAAATCAAGGTAATCCTCTATAATTTATCGAAAGTTTTTCTAATACACACAATCTGAAAGGTAGTTTTTCCCATATAGATGAAAATCTTATTCTGGTTGAAGAATTTCCGATGCTAAAACTCAACTTGACCTGTTCATGGACATGAGTAAGGCATTTTTTCTTCATGAGCCTATCTTTGAGAGTATAACAGTTGTTTACCCCTATTGAGCCTGAATTAAATTTTTAAAATTTTTTTAAACCTCAATTCCCATTTAATTGAATTTACATTGAAATTGAATTTTGAGCTGAAAGGTATAACGGGAATAAGGTTTAACCTCCTGACTTGTGAAAATAATGAAAATAACTTCATAGATACCCCGAAATATGGTGAAGGGAGTTATTTGTAAAAAAAAAGAGTTTCCTAGATATTCTGAAATTTGGTGAGGAAAATTATTGTCGGACTTGGTTTGAAAAAAAATTTTCATATTAAACCAAGGGTAAGAACAGGCTTGAAAGAGAATGAAAGCACTAAGTGTGGAGGTAACATTATTTCCTACTGCAAAATGAGGCTCAAATCAATGTGGAGACAGTTTAATTTTTGAAATTTTATTTCTTGTGCTAAACCAAATTGTGGTCCTACCAAGTCCTTATGATCAATGAATTGGTTGATTGAGTTGGTAGGAAAAATTTGAATGCAAGACTTTGATGAGATGTATATGAGGTAATTTGACTGATATTTTTTTTGCAATACTACCCTTACTTGAATTGTTGAACGTGTGCATTGACTAACCAGATAAAAGTGGAGGATATTTGATAACTAGGTGTGGCGCCCCAAACCCGAGCGTCACATCCTGTGCCTTATCTTGGGATCGTATTGATTGGTAAACGTGATTAGGATTGTTGCCCTGTCATACAGTGGGTGTTATAGGATATTTATCCTATTAATTATGATCATATAGAAGTCCACATAACAATTCAAGTTCTCATAATTTCAATCTCAGACATATCTAAGTCATTTCGATCCATTCATTACATACAAATATGCTGTTCGAGCAACAATTCAACAAGTGCTTAAATCAGATGTCACGGCATATACACATCATAGTCATCAAACGCCATATAAAATTTCAGTTTACATTCTTCCCACATAAGTTCTATAACATAAAAATTCTAAGTTTTTCCATTGATTCCTTAAACCGACACTTGCTCCTTTGCCATGACCTGTCCTTCACCTTTCTTTGGGTTTGGAAAACAAAATCATGAGTCGAAACTCAATAAGCAAGCTATTTTCATTTTACAGACAAATCATTTCAGGCAACATTTTGTCTTTAAAATCATATTGGAAAGCAATTTATACCTTGTCTAAAGGTATATCTTAAAAGCATGAAATCATGTACCCATCACGGGTCCCATATGCATAATGCCATATGAAAACATGAACACATATACCATTTCTCCCTTAGGATGGAAGCTAGCCAGGCGACCATCCGTCACGTTAACTCCCTTTTAAGAGAGGGTGCCGCCCGCCTTAGGCCTGTTTCAAGCGAGTTGGCCACACCAAGGGGTGACAATCGATCCGCTTATACCCTTCAAGTGGACCTAGTAACCTGTGCACATGAACTTTTGCATAAATCCATCTTTAACATGCTAGCATGATTTTTCAATCTCAGACATATCTAAGTCATTTCGATCCATTCATTACATACAAATATGCTGTTCGAGCAACATTTCAACAAGTGCTTAAATCAGATGTCACGACATATATACATCATAGTCATCAAACGCCATATAAAATTTCAGTTTACATTCTTCGCACATAAGTTATATAACATAAAAATTCTAAGTTTTTCCATTGATTCCTTAAACCGACACTTGCTCCTTTGCCATGACCTGTCCTTCACCTATCTTTGGGTTTGGAAAATAAAATCATGAGTCGAAACTCAATAAGCAAGCTATTTGCATTTTACAGGCAAATCATTTCAGGCAACATTTTGCATTTAAAATCATATTGGAAAGCAATTTATACCTTGTCTAAAGGTATATCTTAAAAGCATGAAATCATGTACCCATCACGAGTCCCATATGCATAATGCCATATGAAAACATGAACACATATATCATTTCTCCCTTAGGATGGAAGCTAGCCAGGCGACCATCTGTCACGTTAACTCCCTTTTCAGAGAGGGCGCCACCGGCCTTAGGCCTGTTTCAAATGACTTGGCCACACCAAGGGGAGACAATCGGTCCGGTTATACCCTTCAAATGGACCTAGTAACCTATGCACATGAACTTTTGCATAAATCCATCTTTAACATGCTACAATGATTTTTCAATCAGAAACTTAGAATCACATCATTTTTCCATAGCATTTATCAAAGAAAGAATTCATAATATTGCATTTAAAATAAAACATCATTTCAACACCATTTTGCTAAGGGATGGCCATCCTCAAACACATTAGAAACAATTTTCATAGTTTCATCAAACAAGTTAAAGCAAAAATTGCATTTATAGAAACAATTTAGAAAAGCAAAAATCCTTTAGAAAATTTTCTTGCTTACCTATGCTTCTTAGCTTCCACTTCTGCTTTTTCTTTGCCTTTGCCTACATGAGAATAATATATTTTTTTTCATATATTTCTTTTTATCGTATTTCATTTAGTTTTCCAACCCATTCCATATACTTACATCATTTATTGACTTCACAGGTCATTATACACACATATAGCTCATTTTGCACATTTCATTGGCTAACACATAACATAACGTATATATATAACCCAACTATTAGGGTATTCATTTCAATCACACAAAATTCATTTAATAATCATTATACATAGGTTCATTAACCTCAATTTTTCCATTTATCCATTTTTCCACTCTTTTTCCACAATACACACATCGGTGCTTGCTTTAGCACATGTTATTGCCTTAGGCTTCATTAAGCAAATTTCAAAAATTGAAATAAATCATCATACACTAAAAACAGATATATAATCATGAAATTCATCTTATTTTTATGCATTTTTGCACAAAATCATTTTTCATAGGTCATTCATCACCTAGTCACCTTTATCCCTTCACATAGGCCCATTTAGCACATATACATAATGCATTTCATAAAATTTACTAACTCAGAAATTTAATCCATATTTCAACGGGTTAATTAACTTCAATTCCCATTGAATTTAGGGTATTTTCATTGGATTTAAATCCATTCACCCTAGGTTTCCAAAACAGCAAGTTTGGAACCCGTTTTTCACCCATTTTACACGTCTTTTGACACATAACCCTATGCAGTCATATAATTCCGAAATTCCAGCAAATAAATCCATTTTTCCTAATCCATATTTACGGATTAAACACAGATATAACATCCATGCTTTATCATAACTTCACTTTCATCAACTTAAACTTGTAAATTCATACATAAAACCTAATATCCATTCAATATTCATTCAAAAACATGTTAAATCACCTTTTTAAAGATCCTTTGAGGATCCCTTCCATTTTCAAGTTTTTGAGTTTAAAACTCAAGTTACACAACTTAAAACCAAACATATACTTACTTGGTTTTGAGCTAACCCAAACCCTTATCCTTTGAGTTGCTTTTCTCCTCAATTCCTCCTTTTTTTCCCTTGATTTTCTTCTTCTTGCTGGAAAATATGGACGTGAGCTGCTGCTGTTATATGGGACGTTTTCAGCACTTAGGCAATTTCCCAAAATCCCTTCTCAATTCCACGTGCATGGGTTTTATAGTTGCTGGAATTTTTCCAGCTGTGGGGCCCATTTGCAAGGCATTTTCCACACACATAAATGCATGCATATCACCCTTGTAGTGCTGGCACAATTTCAGCCACATAAAAATGCATTTTCACCATTTCTCAAGAGTAAAAAACTGATTTAATCCATGGCCGTCCAAAGCTATCCCCCAATCACGTCCAGCTGTCAAGATTTTCCATCCATTTTTCATTTTTTTTCAACCCTAATTGAAGGGTAAATTGTTCACTTAATTACCCATTAATTCATGTATTAATTTGGTGTAAATAAATTTAACAAAAACTGCAGCAACTTAGCATTTCAAACCACATTTTCCATCCCCATATGCTGTCCACGTTTCAGCTACATGTATTTGCCTTTTCCAATTTTTTTATTGCTGCAAATCTTCATAATTGAATGCACATCTCATGTACTTGCATCCCAGCAACTTATATGCATATTTTAAAAATTGAAAAATCAAAAATATGCATCAAAACATCCCCTTGGACGTCCCATGTTGCCACCTCCTCTAGGCTAGGTTTTGCCTTTTGTAGCTCCATCATCATTGCATTCAATGGATGGATAATTCTAACATTTTTGCATTCCAAATAATTGCACAAAATGCCCTAGAAATGGCCTGCAATTGCCACCTCAAATCCCATTCACATCATGCATTTAAGCTTGGTACCCTAGCATTAAATGCATTATACTCATATGGAGCATTAGTCAACCGTGCTCACCTCTTTCAATGCAGATATTTTCCCAAAATTTTATGCTTAATCCAAGCCATTCAAAATAAACATCTCACAATTTCATTCAGCCGTTTCAAATTTCATCTCAATCCGAGTTTCCGAGCTCCCGTTTTAGCCGTTTAAAGTTAACGGTTGAAATTGAAATATGATAAATAAATCATAATTCTCATTTAATCAAGAATTTTCATAACTCATTAATTCCATAATAACAAGCCCAACATTATTAATTTTCATTTCAAATTTCACTTGAATCCGCCATACAGGCGTTGAGTTATGAATTTTTCAATATTTTTCCATTAAACTTGTCAATTATCATATAAATTCCCATAATTCATATTGAATAATGGAAAATAATTTTTCATGATATATTTTCATATTTAAATCAACATCAATATGTTCTAGTCCATTGTCTCATTTTAACTCAAAATGCTTAATCACATCATTATTGCTAATCCATAACCCTAATTGCATTAATTAGCAAAATCATATAAAATCTTCATAATTCAATAATTCACATATAAATATCATATACATAATTAATGCATACATATGGGTCCTACATGGGTTTGGGTTTCACAATCCTCCCCCCTTAACAGGTTTCGTCTCGAAACCTTCTATTCTTTAAATAGATGGGGGTACTTTCGTTCCACTTCTTCCTTTATCTCCCAAGTGGCTTCATTTTCGGAATATCGGTTCCACTGCACCTTCACGTACTCGATTTTCCGATTCCTAAGCTTTTGCACCTTGTGATCCAAGATCCTCACTGGTCTTTCTTCACAATTTATATAATCTTGAATCGGCAAATTTTCAGTCACTAATACATGTGTTGGGTCTGGAACATATTTCCTAAGCATTGATATATGAAACACATTGTGAATTAAAGCTAGCGCTGGCGGTAAAGCTACCTCATATTCTAGTTTCCCAACCTTTTCCAAAACTTCAAATGGTCCAATATACCTGAGATTCAGCTTTTCCCTTTTTCCAAACCTTGTAACCCTTTTGAATGGCATGACCTTCATAAACACATGTTCGCCAACTTGGATATTCAGATCCCTTCTCTTACAGTCTGTGTAACTCTTTTGCCGACTTTGGGCAGTGAGTATACACTGTCGAATAGTCTTCACTTTGTCTGCCATTCGTTGAGATAAGTCTGGGGCTAATCGTTTCTCTCCAACTTCATCCTAGTTCAACGGCGTTCGACATCGTCGACCATACAAGGCCTCAAATGGAGCCATTTGAATGCTATCTTGACAACTATTATTATATGCGAATTCCACAATTGAGATATACTCATCCTATGATCCTCCAAACTCTAAGGTACACGTACGGAGCATATCTTCAATGACTTGGTTCACCTGCTCCGTTTGTCCATCGGTTTGAGGATGAAAAGCTGTACTGAATTTGAGTTGGGTGACTAAGGTTTCGTGAAAGCTTTTCTAAAACCTTGATGCAAACATCGCATCTCAGTCAAAGATAATCGACTTTGGCACTCCATGTAATCGTACAATCTATTTATAGTAAACCTTAGCTAGCTCTTCCGCTGTATAAGTCCTTCTGAAAGGTAGGAAGTGCGCGAATTTTGATAACCTATCCACGATTACCCATATAGAATCGTTTCCTGCTTGAGTCCTAGGTAATCCTTCAATAAAGTCTATTCTAATGTGATCCCACTTCCATTCGGGAATTTCCAAGGACTGTAACTTACCAAGTATTTTTTGGTGATCCGCTTTCACCCGTTGGAAAGTTAAACACTTAGCTACATATTCGGCGATCTCTCTTTTCATATTATTCCACCAATATCCTTTCTTGAGATCCTGATATATCTTAGCACTCCCTGGGTGAATAGAAAAAGGTGAAAAATGTGCCTCTTTAAGGATCTGTTCTTTCAATTCATCTATGTTAGGTATACAAAGGTGACCCTTGAACCTGAACACACCTTGTTCATCAATATTAAATTCTGTCGACCCCTATCTCTTCATTTTCTCAACATGTGTATGTAGGTCTTTGTCCATTTGCTGTGCAACCTTGATCTGTTCAAAAAGTGACGACTGTATGTGTAATTGTGATAGTCGAACCTGGACTCCTAGTCGACATACAATCAATTCCATTTGCTCTATTTCCTTAAGCAGTCCTTTCTCCTTAGTGATAAGATGCGCTAAGCTGACATTTCGGCTCAATGCATCAGCTACCACATTTGCCTTACCTGGATGGTATAAAATCTCCAAATCATAATCCTTCAATAACTCGAGCCATCTCCTTTGTCTCATGTTCAACTCCTTCTGAGTGAAAATATATTTCAGGCTCTTATGATCAATGTAAATCTCACATCTTGCACCATACAGGTAATGTCTCCATATTTTTAAGGCAAATACCACAGCTGCTAGTTCTAAATCATGCGTAGGGTAGCTTAGCTCATTGGGCTTTAATTGTTGTCACGCATAAGCTATCACCTTACCCCTTTGCATCAAAATGCAACCCAATCCATTTCTCGATACATCACTATAAACCACAAACCTTTCATTTCCTTCGGGTAGGGTTAGAATGGGTGCTTCTACTAACCGTTGCTTCAATTCCTGAAAGCTGCGCTCGCATTCCTCAGACCATACATACCTGACTCCCTTACGAGTCAACTTGGTTAACAGGGCTGACAGTTAGGAAAACCCTTTGACAAACCTTCTATAATAGCCGGCCAACCTCTAAGAAACTTCGAATTTCTGTAATGGATGTCGGCCTTGGCCATTTCAAAACTGCCTCAATCTTTTGAGGATCAACTTGTAGATACTAAGATATTAGCAAAATAATTTAATTCATAAAATATCATAAAATCTTTTATTTGATTAATCCATTTCCCTTCATAATTTTTATGATCCAATTCATCCATATGATTAAACACATAATTATATGCTAGTCTTTCAAATTTCATCTCAATTGGCCTTATAGGCATTAAGTTATGAATTTTCTAGCGTTTTTCAACTTACCACATTAATTATCATCCTAATTTTGATAAATCAAATTATGAAAGATTAAAAAGATTATTCATGATATATTTATGTTTCCCAATTTTCATTAATCCACTTTAATCCTATTGACCCATATTGGCCTATAACGATTAGTTTAATCATCATTTATAATTATTGGCCTAATTGTAATAAATTTTCAAAATAATAAAATCATTCAAAATCCCATTAAATCTTTCATGAATTATTTTTATATGCGTAATGTATACCCGTAAGCTTTCATAGATTAAAGTATCATACCATCTTTGGCTATCTCTTAATTTTTCAAGTCATTCTAGATTGTAAATCATAAGATATAAATATATCAACTTTTAAATCAAAATTAAAATGATAATTAGCATTAATTGCAATTTCCACATAAACATTTTCCCATCCTTCGGTGTGCATAATTATCCTAATAATCTTGAAAAATTAATTTAATCACCTTGTTAAAATTAATTTTCTTTAATTTCATCTTAATACAAGCTTTGAACTACGTTTATTAAGTTCTAACGTAGGTGGGGTTTCACAAATAGTCTTGATCTTAAAAGTTTAATCTTGGAACTTAGCTTGTTCATCTTCTCTTGGAAGCTTTGTCTTCATGACCTTGAACTTAGAATGATTTGCTTTTCTTGATTTTGCAATCCATAGATGTAGCAAATGATTTTCCCTTGAGTGATATACCATCTTGAATGATTATTTCATGAATATTTGCTTGTCTGGACTGTATATGTCTTCATCTTGACTTAAGTTGGTTGCCTGGATCGACTCGGGGTCCAACTTCACTTAAGTCGCATGTGGAGTCGACCTGGGAATGCGACTTCACCCAAGTCACATATGGAGTCGACTTCGGTTGCGTCTTCACCTGTCTTGGTTTCCAATTTCAACTCTGGAAGGTTTGAACATCAGAAGTCGATAGTGGAGTCCACTTGGGTTTGTGACTTCACCTAAGTCGCAGCTGGAGTCAACTTAGACTGCGACTTCACCTGTCTTGATTCCCATTTTCAGCTCTGGAAGGTTTTGCCCCATCTAAAGTCGATCTTGGAGTCGACTTGGGTATCGACTTCACTCAAGTCGATGGCTAAGTCGACTTGGCTTTGCAACTTGGTCTACCGGGTTCTAAAATCTAAGTTTTTAGCCTTTAACCAATTTCAACAAACTACATTAGTACCCAAAACATTCTCAAATTGAGTTGTTAATCATCAAAACATAGATTATGCTTAATTTGCCTTTGATTCCAACATTATATACCTCATTCACATGACAATATGTCATTCTCATGTAGAGAAGTATTTGCACCATCCTTTTGAACATCATTTCAATATTGCAACAATTAACTCAAGGAAATGTTTGCATAATTATTATGAACACATAAGTGGCAATAGCAAGTAAATTATAATCAATTCTTTCTAAATTCCTTATTTACCTTTCTTGATAACCACATATATATAAGCATATTACCTTAGTAATATGCTATTCATTTCATTTGACACCCTTGTCTAGGGTTTAAACTTTTGAAATCATTCATGACCCTACTCTATGACTTATAACAAGCCATTTTTTAATTCAATTTTTCTGAAATCCATATTCACCTTTGCTAATGGTCGCATATATGTTTTTTGACTTACTCATAAGTCCATTGATAACCACATAACTATATAATCTTAGTAAGTGGTTTATTTCATTTATCCCATCCTCATGTCTTAAATGACATTTGTATATATATCATATGATTTTCGACTTGCATTTAATCCTAAGCAAGTTATCATTAAATACTTTTCTTTATTAATACATCACATCGTTTAATATCCGTATATGTATATTCATATCTATATAACCTTCATGGTTGATCAATCTTTCCATTCAACCCTAAGTCTAGGGTTTACAATCTTTTTCATTTATTATAGCAAGTCAACTTCTAGCAATTAACATTTACCCTTTTTAGTAACCATTAATATTTATCTTTCTTAATGATTACATATATACATGTTTACCTTTGTAAACTTAATAAATATTCGTTTATTCTATTAAATACCCAAGTCTAGGGTATTCAATCACTTGTAATTTTCAAGAGACTTGCTTATGATTTATAGCAACTAATTCATATTCAAGTTTTTAAAATTTACATCCATCTTTCTAACAATAACATATGTCCATTTGAACTTAATGATTGTCATTCATTTCATTTAATACCCAAGTTTAGGTTATTTTCTCTTTCGCAATTATTCATTTCATTCAACACTTAAAACTTAGGGTATTAAACTTTTACATTCATTTAGAGCGCTTGTTTATAGCTTATAACAAGCTAATTTTACATAAATACTTTCCTTAAAACAAATTCCCCTATTTCTTGAGTCACTTATGATGTATATACCCATTTAATCTCAATAATTAATCACTCATGTTATTCGATACCCATAACTAGGGTATTCAACTCTTGTTGTCATTCAAGGTACTTGTTGATGATCTTTAGCAAGTTAATTCCAAATCAAAATTCTGAAATTAACTATCCTTTACAAAATAGCCACGTATATGTCTATATTCATTTTATATCAATCTTATACTTGCATTCTAACCATGCATACATACTACCTCATAAATCAATAACTCTTATAATCATTTCAAGTGCTTGTTTAGGATCTATGGCAAGCTAAATTCAATCCAAATTTCTGGAATTTATCTCCCTTTATGAAACAGCCCTATATAGCCTCAAATTCAGAAGTTTCATTTATGCATTTGCACTTTAAGTATGCATACATAAGGTGCTATCTATCAACCATTCTCGTGACCATTTAAGTGCTTATTTATGATCTATAATACACTAAATTCGCATTAAATTTCTGGAGTTTAAGTTTACTTTTCATAACAACTCCGGATGCGTGTATATTCATTATCTTACATTTCTATACTTGCATATAAACTTAACATACATGCTAAATCCTTAATCAATAACTCTTGCTTCCAAAATTCAATACATACCACCTGTTTAATCATGGGATCAACATGCATAAACAGAATTTTATTTCCAAGATACTTAGTTTGGGCGGTCTATATATAAAAGCACATAGATATGATTCATTTCACACTTACAACTATCAATACAAAACCTATATAATAACCTATCTTGCTTAAACATTTATCAAGCATTCAAGGAGCTTTTTAATCAAACTTTAAACATTTATAACCCATCACAACATTGAACATAATCAAGTATTACTTAGGCAATTTAAGTGCAATTTTCAGAAATTATAGAGAGCTTAAATTAAGGGGCGTCAAAACCCAATGTATTGCACATAAACATATCATTTAAGTTCCCATACATGTATATCATTAATGGAAACCACTTACTTGTTTCCTTGAAGATGAATTTTATTCCCTTCAGAATGTCCGAGCTGCCCTTCTCTTCTCCCCATTTTCTTACTTTTTTACCTTTTCCTTGCTACTATTTAGACATTTCTTGCTGTCCACACTTGCTGAAATTTTTTTATTTCAAAATCTACTAAAACCGTCCACCTTGTTGCCCCTTTTCCATTTATATAATGCTGATTTTTCAAACCTTGAATGACACCTCATATTTAGGGTTTAACATATATAATTTATCAAGTAATTATTATCCAATTAGGAGCCGTCCACCTGCCTCTCTTGCCATCCAATTTTGGACTGCTTATCATGCCTTATTGCTGCCCAATTTTGAGCCATTTGTCACCCTTCTTGCTATCCAATTTTGAGTTGTCTAAATGCCCAAGCTGCAACATCAATATGGACTGTCCAAGTGTCCAATTTTTAAGCATATTATCACATTAATTTTTCATTTTTCGTAAATAAAAATCTACCCATTAATCCCTAGCTTGACACATGTGCAATGGGAATTGTAATTAGTCAACTTGCATTAATTTGGTTGACTTTAATCTTGCCCAATTGCATCCTACGATGACACATGTCATTTTAATCGTAATTTTCAAACCTAGCTTTGCCACATATTAAACATAGGTTGCAAAATCAACCTTAGGGTAGGGTTCATTAATATCACATAATCATTGCTAATTGCAATGATATTTGCATTACTAATTAGGATTTTATAAGGCGGTTCAATATAATCAAATCCACTCATAACTTAGGACATCTTAATTTATGCTTTGACAAAACTTTTCATCCAAAAATGATGAACATAGGCTAAGATATTAGCCTTTCAATTTAATTCATGAAATTTCATGTCATTATAGTTGCTTAACACATTTCCAATCAAAATACTCATAATCCATTCCATTCATCTTGTAGGGCATCCTAACTTAGGTTTATCCTGAAAATTTTACGTCAACTTGCCTTAAACATCTCAAGATATGAGCTTAATCACTGAATTAGCCAAAAATGACATGTAAAGGGGCCATTACTGCCTAAGCCACCTCACATTCTCTACCATTCATTTTTGGTGCTTTAGTGTCCATTTTTCAAGATAACCAATAGTGTTTAAATTAATGATGAGCTGCGTATATATCTAATTAAACTGCTCATTTTCACGTAAGTATACACATCAATCAAGTAATATAGAATGAATAGAGTATCATTCTCATGAGAAATTTTTCTAAACTAATTATGTCAAATACTACAATTGCCTTTGATGATTTGAGAAATTTGAAGCAATTGTAATTGAATATGCAAGGAAAATAAAAAAGAAATAAGATAAAGACTAAGGAGGGGCAGAATTTCAATAGGGATTTGTAGAGTTGGATGTGTAAATGGGATAGTTGGGAATTCTTGACTCTAAACTATATTAGATTGGTTCCTATTCACAAGATTGTGTAGGAATTTCCTAGTCCAAGTTCAATAATCTTTATATATGTCTTCCAACATACATAAAGCTAACTACACAACACCCAATTGCTATGTTCCGATGCAAGTGAATGTAATGGAATTGATCTACATGTAATTTACTTATGACTTCATAGGGTTTAACGGTATATTCTTATCTATTAAACATTCCCCTTTCACCAAGTGAGAAAACTATGCCTTACATGTGAACCTTGCCTAGGTCCACTTTTTTCAAAGATGAATCTAGCAACCAAATCATCTTACAAGGTAGCTAGGCTTGTAAAAAGCATTAAACAACACATGAAAGGATAAATCCACATAGCACAAGTATACAACAATTAAATGCTCATATTTAAATCATCAAGAACAAAAATAACATAACTTAGAAATCAAATCTTCTCAACCTCCCATCTATTGAAGTTTAGCTCATTAACATGGATTTAAATCCCATTGAAACCAAGTTTAAATACATTCCCAGCAAAAGAGAAAAGGAGAATATGTAGAGAACAAGAAGGAGAAGCAAAAACTTGCTAGTTTCCACCCAACGAAGTTGAATCTTCACTTCAAGTGGCTCTTGGCTTGGGAGTCCTTTCCTCTCTCTTCCCTTGGCTATTCCTCATGAATTCTCCTTTTTTCTTAAGAAATCCTAAGAGATAAATTTATATCCCCCCAAACATAGCACAAGACACGTGCTAAAATTCACTTGTGTGGGGGTCAGCATCGCGCCGCCTAAGCGCCACTTCTCTGGAAGCTACCTGAAGCTACCTATTTCTAGAATTTTCTACTGTAGCAGTGCCTCAGGCCGAGGCGCCAACTTTTTGCCTTGCATTTTTAGTTTGTGCTCGCAATGCAACTCCTTTTCCCATGACTTTAGCATGAAGTCCATGAGTTAGCCAGCATCTTTCGCTGTAATAAAAGATACAAAACAAGTAAATGTTATCCTAATTGATACAATGAAATTGGTAACAAGTTAAAATGACATGATTTGCATTAAATTGAGTAAAAAATGCATGAAATCTACACACAACGCCTGAAATGCAGAAATAGAGAAAACTAATGCAAAACTTATATAAATTTACATATTTCTCTTGAACTAGCATTCCAAATGAATGTAATGAGCATTGATAACTCTAATTTTATAGAGTTATCACACCCCCAAACTTAAATGTTGGTAGTCCTCGGGCAACACATAAAAACACAAATGTAAGCAACTATTACATGTTTAAATCAAGCCTGCATTTAATCCTTAGCAATGCAATGATATCTCTCATCTTGATAATGCACAAGATAACAATAAATTGAAATAACTCATGAACCCCTTTTAGGATCAAGCCAAGATTTCATTCTCAATATAAAAATCAAACTACATGCAAGTGATATCTATAAGTAGTTAAAAGTTATAGTTCAACCTTGCTAACCGTTCTCTTGATCAAAAGGACTTCTCAGGATGGATGTAATATAAATGAATATGATCAAAGTAAATCGATCATCTCAAAAGGACATAACATTCATCCGTCTATTTTAATTGGCCTAGACTTAAAAAATTGTACAATTAGTTCCCCCAAGCTTACTGCTTTGACTCTCCTCACCATATTTCAAGGTATCTAGGAAGAATTTTTTATGAAGTGATGTTACTGTGGCTTTCCCTTACATTTTTACGCAAACGTTGACATTTATAGATGCCAAGTCCCAGTTACTTAGCTTGGGTTAGTCACCCCCTTCATTATTTATTGCAAAATCTTATTAGGAGGAATATATTAAGCCGATTTACTATGTACCTATATTCTTCAATCTTAAGTCTCAAGTAAAAAGATAGCTTACCCTATGAATCAATGAGACAATATATTTACTTTAAAGCCTAAGTTTGAAAAGAACATATATATAAGCTCAAAAATGGGGAACAAAAATTGCAAAAGATATATCATTAAAGCATAATTAGGCACAGACATTTATATTACAAAAAAAATTTAACTTAAACATTTCAATAGAACATATTGGCAAGTACATGAACTATAAAATTCAACTACTTAAATGATCATATCATTCACATGTCATTTGAAATTTTTTTAAAAAAAATCAACACACTAGAGCTCAATTAATGCATAATCATGGCTTAAAAATTTTCAAATTTTCATGAATTTTGATTTCAATTTAGAGTTTTCTTGAATATTGCAAGTATACCTTAAGACAAATTGCAACTAACTGATTATCATAGGCACGATTTTAAGTGCAATGCAACCTAACACACATATATAATATAACCATCTAAATGCAATGCATGACTAGAATCACAATAGAACAAAGCACCCTCCCAAACTTGACGAATGCCCTTAATGCGTATAAACTAAGAAAAATGTAAATGATAATGATTTGGAGATCCACATGCAGATGATATGCAAATCAAAATGAAAAACTAAGGAAATGAAAAGGAAAGAAATGGAACTGGTGACTCCCTTGGTCATCGGGATGGAAAAGATGCTTATCATCTCCATCACTCTCTTCTCTTTCTTCTTCCTCTACTGATAAAAAATGTGCATTAGCTGCCTTCACAATACTTAATACATGATGATAAATGAGACATCCAACATCAAATAACTTGCCGACAAGGATAGTGTATGACGAGAGAGCTCGGTTGAGAGCGACATCACAAATAGGAAGACGAAAGAAATCAAGTAGCACAATATTGAAAGAAGCAATGAAAGCTCAAATGTCCATGTCTTTACACCCTAAATATATTTCATACAAGCTCTTCTTAGGCTATCCAACTCAAGTTTCAATTCATATTATTGATACCGCAAGTGCAGTTCATAAACTCCTCTCCCACTACTTTAAACTCTTAGCCACAACAAAATACTGGAACAACTTGAAACAAAAAGTTACTCACAAGCAGCACATCCACATGCCTGCAAATATATGAAAAATGAAAACCACCCACTTGCACACCTTTTACTTAAAGTAATAAAATAAGTGATTTACTAAAAGCAGTAAAAAAATTGCGTAGAACTTCAACGACTCCAAAATATGAAAAAATGGAGGATTTCAATATTAAAAATGATATCAACTAAGCAAACCATGATTTTTATGTCAACAAGCTCGAAAAATTCTTTCCGTTGAAATGCGGTAGCCCCCGTAACTCCTCCGAGATCAAAAGTTATGGCAAGTTGAAGTTGGCATGCTGAAAACTCGTGTTTTGCTGTTTTTTTATGCTGGCTTGGAGGCCAGCGGCAGGGTGCCAAAAATTGAGGCCGAGGCACCGACTTGCTAACTCAAAACTTGCAACATGTTGTTTTCTTGAAAAAAATGTGGAGCTGGAGCGCCACTGTCTCTGATCCCAATTTGCTGCAACATATTCTTTTGCAAAAACTTAGCACTGGGGCGCCAAAAATTGAGGTCGAAGCCTCACTCCAACTACATTGTTTTGTCTTGAATGATGAATATTAACTTAAAACGCCTTGATTCCATCATTTATCAACTTGAAAGTGGATTGAAAGTCCAGATTTGAGCATGATAATCTTGTCCTTCATTACCTTAAGAGATGAATGGCTTTGAGCTCCATCCTAAAAAAAACCCTCAACTGAATGCATTGAGTGTTGGGCTGCAATTGCTCTGTTCTTCATTGATTGAGCTTGTGCTTCCTTGAATAACCATGATAACTTAAAATTTTGCATTTTCATCCAATTAAACTGCAACTTGACTTGAAAGCTCACAACATGTTCATTTTCCCAACTTTGCCTTTCCATATCCCCACATAATTCTGTAGCTGCTCCATTCTTCCCAAAAAAAGAGAGATGATTGCTTGACAAAATTCACTTCTTGAATTACATTGAGCTGCACTTTCCAAGATCATAATACATGTATTCATAGAGAATTGACCAAGTAATGAATCAAACTCTTTTTTGCATGTTAGTTTTCAAAAAATGATGATCTTTATTTGGTTCCCTTACTTCAAGACACATATGATGGATCTTCTAACCATGCCTTGGATCAAAACTCAAAAAGTGTAATGAGTTGCCTCCAATTCAGCGCTAAATTTATCATCTTTAGACCGACGTCCCGTTTATGATTAGCCAATTCCCACTTTATCGAACTTCCTTCCCTGCGGATTGTGCATTGGAGGTTCAGATATCTTCTTAGCCTCTTCAAATGGATCAGTTAGCCTCTTTTCTTGAATTTCATAGAGGCTATAGAAGAGTTGTTCTTCAGGGTCTTCAATTGAGGCTTCAAGGAGCTGTTTTCCAAGAATGACCATTGACTGATCAATTTTTGTTGCTCTTGGATTACTGGAAAATATAGTAGATGTGTGGAAATGTGATCATTTTCAACCTTTGGTGCTGTAACCACCTCTATTTCTTCATTACTCCCTTCTTCAACTCCCTTGCTTTCTATTGATTCAACCATCTATTCTAGCACATTTTTGAGGTGCAGGTTGCTCTATCATATCGATTGATATATCTTCATTAATGCTCAAAGTGACTTCACAGCCCTGTTCCAACTCGTATTCTTCTGAAATTTCTTCCATATGATTGAAAGATGCTTCTTGATGCCGGCATTAGATTGTGGTAGCCAATTCCTCCACCCGTTTTTGCATGTTCTCATTAAATTGCATCTGATTTTGCATGAATTGCATGAACATGTCCTCCAAAGATGGCTTGTTTTTCAGGTGACAATGGCTCCTCTATTTCATGTGTTTGACAATCCAAAGGCATCATGTTCCTTGATTGCGAGTCTCCATGGTGGTCCTGTGTGTCATTTGAATGCCTAAGATAGCCCACGGATGTTGAGTAATACACACATTGGATTGACAAATGTCATTCGCCTGCACACAAATCGTAGTAACTTGAATAAGAATTATCCATTCCCTACAATTGATAATCACAACCTGCGATTTGATCTGAAGGTGCCAGTGATTATTAAACCCATGGAAACCAGAAGTGCTTGGTGTTGAGAACTCCATGTTTGGCCAATAGAAAGCATTTGAAGCCATTGAGTTATGCACAAATAAGACCACTCAATCACATTTGGATAAAAAACAAACAAAGACAACAGAAAAAATATATGAAACATTTACAAATTCTCAAAAGGAAAATGATGTGAAAGACTAATGAGTTTATCACCAAATTCCCCAGCAACGATGCCAAAAACTTGACGAGCTCCGTATATGTCTAATTAAAATGCTCGTTTTCACGCAACTATACACGTCGATAAAGTAATATAGAGTAAATAGAGTATCATTCCCACGAGAAATTTGTCTAAACTAATAATGTCAAATACTACTATTGCCTTTGATGATTGGAGAGATTTGAACCAATTGTAATTGCATGTGAAAGGAAAATAAAAAATAAATAAGATAAAGACTAACGGAGGGGAAGAATTTCTATAGTGATTTTTAGAGTAGGATGGGTGGATGAGATAATAGGGAATTCTTTACTCTAAACTATATTAAATTGATTCCTATTCATAAGATTGTGCAGGGATTTCCTAGTCCAAGTTCAATATTCTTTATATATGTCTTCCAACATACATAAAATAAACTACACAACACCCAATTGCTATATTCCCAAGCAAGTGAATGTAATGGAATTCATCTACACATAATTTTCTCATGACTACATAGGGTTTAAGGGTATATTCCTATCCATTAAACATCCCCTTTCACCAAGTGAGAAACCTATGCCTTACATGTGAACCTTGCCTAGATCCACTTTTTCCAAAGATGAATCTAGCAACCAAATCATCTTACAAGGTAGCTAGGCTTGTAAAAAGTATTAAACACCACATGCAAGGGTAAATCCACACAGCGCAAGTATACAATAATTAAATACTCATATTTAAATCATTAAGAACCAAAATAATATAGTTTAGAAATCAAATCATCTCAACCTCCCATCTATTGAAGTTTAGCTCATGAACATGGATTTAAATCCCATTGAAACCAAGTTTGAATACATTCCCAGCAAAAGAGAAAAGGCAAACATGCAGAGAACAAGAAGGAGAAGCAAAAACTTGCTAGTTTCCACCCAACAAAGTTGAATCTTCACTTCAAGTTGCTCTTGGCTTGGAAGTCCTTTCCTCTCTCTTCCCTTAGCTGCTCCTCATGAGTTCTCCTTCTTTTTTCTTAAGAAACCCTAAGAGATATATTTATATCCCCCTAAACATGGCACAAGACACATGCTAAAATTCACTCGTGTGGGGGTGGGCACTGCGGTGCCGCTTGTCCGGTGCCTAGGGGCCACTTCTTTGGAAGTTGCCTGAAGCTAAATGTTTTTGGAATTTTCTACTGTAGCAATGCCTGAGGCCGAGGTGCCATATTTTCGCGCCAGGGCCCCAAACTTTTGCCTTGCATTTTTAGTGTGTGCTTGCAATGCAACTCCTTTTCCCATCACTTTGGCATGAAGTCAATGAGTTAGCCACCATCTTTCACTGTAATAAAAGACACGAAAAAAGTAAATGTTATCCTAATTGATGCAATGAAATTGCTAACAAGTTAAAATGATGTGATCGGAGTTAAATTAACTAAAAAATGCATGAAATCTACACGCAACACCTGAAATGCAGAAATGGAGAAAACTAATGCAAAACGTATATAAATTTACATGTTTCTCTTGAAATAGCATTCCAAATGAGTGCAAAATGAGCATTGATAACTCTAATTTTATAGAGTTATCAATTAATCACTTTGCTTAATTAATTACCCTAATCTCATCCACAAAAGCACTAAGCTACATTTGCTATGCTTTAAGATGGGTGGGGTTTAACAATATGCATCTTTTGTAATGGACAGTGGTATAATTATTTAATTCAAATATTATTTGTTAAAGGAGAACAAATCCTAATTTATCCTTGTACCTTCTCTCAAAACCTACAAGGTGTACTCTGATTTTCTAAGCACCTATTCTCATGGGATTAAGTTAATTAGAATTCATTAAGTTCCATGGCTTGTTCATGGAATTCCTCAAGGTCATCATGTGTGAAACTCAGACCCAAGTAGGCATATGAATATGACACATGTGTTATTTAAATGATTTATGATTTAATGATTTTTTGCAATTAGGGTTACGATTAAGAATAGTGATTAAGATTAATTGCCATAGCCCAATATGAGTCAATATGACTAAAGGGGGTTAATGAGGATTAGAAAATGTTAATGTGTCATGAATAATTATTTTAATTTTCATGATTTGATTAATGGAAATTAGAATGATAATTATGGAAATAGGTTGGAAAATGCTAGAAAATTCATAACTTGACGCCTATAAGGCGGATTGAGATGAAATTTGAAAGATAGGCTCATGACTTTAGGCTCAATCTAATGGATAGATTGTATTAAGGAAAATGCAATGGATTAAGTTGATGATTATTTATTTTCATCTCAAACCCAAAGGTTAATTTCAAACGATCATAACTTATGACAGAAAAGTCGTATTGAGATGAAATTTGAAAGGGGTGGATAAAATTATGTGATCAATACTATGGAAGAAAAGTCGTATCGAGATGAAATTTGAAAGGGGTGGATAAAATTACGTGATCAATACTATGGAAGGGTTGGATTAAGCTAATTATCATGGGAATATGCTTAATTAGAAAAAGGTGCATAGCTTTGACTTTGTGCATCATAAAGTACCATAGCATTTATGAAAAAGCAAGTGGTTTAATGACTTGAGTAAATGCTCCATATGAGGTGTCAAAAGGTGGTTTTTTGAGCTTGATTTTGTGAATTATTTTAAATCACAAAATCCATGATAAATCCCATGCGTTAATGCATGATTTAAGAGGCTAATGAGCTAGATAGGAGAGGCATGGGAGGTGGCATCAAGTGGGGACGTCCAAGGGGCTCTCTACTTGGATTTTTGATTTTTTTTAACCTAAATTCAAAATCTAGGAAATCTACATGATGGGGGCATGTAAATGCTTATAAATTGGGAATGACTTGGGGGCCAAGAAAGCCACACCATGTAGCCATGTGGATGCCCAACCTAAGAGAGCTAAGTAGCTCATTTAAGAGCTTGGATTTGGAATTTTGAAAATGAGATAATTAGCCATTTTACTTGGATGAGATTTTGCCATGTCAACAAGAGATAGGAAGTCAATAAAATACCTTATCTATGGTGTGGCAAAGTGGGCCCTACAAATCAAAAATTATAAAAAGGGGAGCACACACATGGGACGTCACTCATTTGGAGGGTGAACTAGAGAGAGAAACTTCTCTCCCAAGCAAGGCAGCAAAAAAGGTGCCCAAGTCCAGCAAGAAAAGAGGGAAAAAAGAAGAGAAAAAGAGAAGGAAAAAAGGGAGGAAAGAAAGGAATTCAAGCTAGGAAAGTTGGGATTCAAGTAAGTATACTTCATGTTTTGGGTTCTTTAATCCTAAGTTTTTCACCTCAAATTATGAGTCATGAATTTGATTCATAATGAACCCTTGAAGGATGATTCATGTTGCTCTTGATTAGGGCATTGAATGATATGTATGAAATCAAGGATTCAAGACGGAGAAAATGGAAACTAGGGTTAATTATGGGATGAGAAGCTATCTTGAATTTTCTTAAATCCCTAAGATAAGTTGCTTTTTTGCTTAAGAACCATGATTAGGACATGAATCATGTTCTTATGGATTATATATGTTGATTTTTTCATGTGCTAAAGATTTTAGAAAGGATGGAACTTAGGGTTTTATATTTGACCCAATTTTCCACTTTTTATGTTAAATATGATGCAAGGAATTTTCCTAAATGATATATGGATGAATTTTAGGGTAAAGTACCCTAAATTAGGGACTCTTTGGATGTCCTACAAGGGGTGGAAAATATGGCCCTAAATCTGATTGTTTTGGGCATTAACAAAGGGATGTCCAAATGGGGCGAAATGGGGTACACTACATGTACATTATGTTGCTATTTTGTAAATAATTAAATTATGAATTTTTTAGAGGGTAAAATACCTTAGGATTAGGTTAATTTGGATGGCCAAAATAATTTGGGAAGGTATTCCCTAAATCTGATTTTCAAAGGTATGTAAAAGGGTGTCCAAAGAGGGATGCAAAAAGGTGTCCAAAACATGTGTGGAAGTTTCTGTTTTGGAAGCAACCAATATATGGATTTTAAATATATGATATTACCCTAAATTTTAGTTAAGAAAAGAATTATTAATTGCTGAAATTTATGGACTAGAAATCTGTTTTGATTTAAGTATCAAAAGAAGAGTTGAAAGGATGTCAAACAGGTCCTAAAGTTGTTGTTTTGGAACCCAATGATGAATGGATTAAAATTCTATAAATGAACCCTAAATTATATGTTAATTATTGGGTTTAATCATGCTGAATTAGGATGCAAGTTACTGTTTTGGAAAAATTTTAAGAAACACATAAGTTATGTGTTTAAGATGAGTGTATATGGAAGGATATGTATAGACAAGTGATGAATGACTTATGTGATTTGCTAAAATGAAAAATGTATGAATATATGATAAGATGCATTTTTATGTTGCTGATTTGATGATTAAGTATAATCTCAAATTTTAAGACTAATATCTGAATCTTAAGATGTCGAATATGTGCTTAAAATGTCGAATATGTGCTTAAAATGAGCACCGACGTATGAAATGTGAAAAATGATAAAGGGAGGGATGAACCCCCGTATGATGATAGATGAATGGTTATTATGTGTTTGCCCTAAATATGGGTTTAAAATGTGATAAGTATTGAATGGTATCATGCACAAGTATGTGCTATGAATGCGTACCCGACTTGAAATTCAAGTAGGATGTGTATGTAATGAATTATGGGTTAGAAAACTAAGTGTATGCAAGCAAGTGAAAAATGTTATGAATACAATGTCATTCTTATGTGTATAGGCAAAGGCAAAGAAAAAGTAGATACGGAAATCTAAGGCAAAGCAAGTAAGCAAGCGACCTTCTAAATGATTTTTGTTTTATCAAAATATGATAAAATGATTGTTAATGATGTTCTAAATATTGTGAACCATTTTACAATTGATTGATGAAATTATTTCCAAGTTATTTAAGGATTTCCATTCCTTTTGTTCAATATGTATTGAAATGCAATTTCAATTATGACAACTGTTTTATATTATGCTTTATCAAATATTGATGAAAAATTATGTTTTAAGAAGTTGCGAATGAAAAATCATGCTAGCATATCAAGGTTCATGATTATGAAAGGTTTATGTGCACAAGTATGAGGTCCACCTCAAAGGTGTAAACGGACCGATTATCCCCCTTTGGTGTGGCTAAGTCGCTAAGACAGGCCTAGGGCCGGCGGCACCTCCCTGGATTGGGAGAGACGTTAGAGACAATGGTTTCTTAGCTAGCTTCCATCCTATGATGTCATGATACATTGCATTGTCATGATATACCCATGATGGGTATAAAGAGCATGTTTTCATAATATACCCTCGAATGGGTATAATGTTGCTTTCCATTATGTTTTAAATGAAAAGTGTTACCTTCAAAATGAATTGCTTGAAAACCTATAGCTTGCTTATTGAGTTTTGACTCACATTTTTTTTCCAAACCCAAAGACAGGTGAAAGGAAGAAGTAGGCAAGGAGCACAAGTTGTGTTTTGAAGAATGGTGAATTTTATCTATGACATATGAATGAATGGTTGTATGATGACCAAATGTAACTATATTGATGTTTATATGAAAGTATTTTATGACATGTAGTTATGGATGGAGAATTTTTTTTATGGACAAATACTAAGGTATGTTGTTATCATATTATGATGGCATATGTATTTTATTATATAACATGTGTATATTACATTTAATAATGGCCTACATATAGGCACACTATGGGAATTCGAATATAATCAATGACATTAAGGAGTCAAGACTAAATCGATAAATTTCAAATAAACCCCGCCGTGTGACAGGGCAACAATCCTGTTCACGTTTACCAATCGATAACAGTCCCGGAGTAAAGCTAAAGTTGTGACGCTCGGGCTGGGGCACCACATCATGCCTATTCTCATGTCTTAGATTTCCAACTTTAATATCTTGATTATCATATATTAGATTTTCACCTCTCGGTTCCATCACCTAATATATTAAATTATGCAAAAATATAGGCCCATATACAAAGCAAACATTAAAATCACAAGATATTACATTAACAATAATATATATATAAATAAATTAAAACTACACACCATGCTATATTGTATGCATTCTACATCTAAATCCTAGTTTAGTTCTTAGCCGAGCATGTTTAAGTTCAAAATAAAATTAAAAGTAAAACCCATCTTAAACAAGACAATTAAAATTAAAAAGAGAAAAGATAGAAAAGCTTATTTGTTAGAAGCCCCGATGGTGTGTCGGCCGCTCCACGCAACTCGTTACTCCGCCTCTTTCCCGATGCTCTCCACTCCACCGCTTCTCTCTCTCTAATCTCTCCTATTCTGTGCCAAATTCTCTCTCTGTGTGTGTTAATTTTGTTGTAAAATCTATCTCTAGTCTGCGATTCGGCCTTTTCTTTTTATAGGACCGATTAATTATGCAACAGATATCTAGGTAGGCCCCAGATAACACCAAAATTTGCTTGATTGCGCAATTGTATTTGCGCTGAATTTGGATTGCAATTTGGTCAGCATTTTCCCATCCTTAAATGGACGATCTAGATTGGCTTGGGCGGGTGAATTTTCTTTAAGTGGTGGCTATTGGTTTCAGCACCAGTTTGCTTATGTGCCCCATGCCTATTAAACGTAAGTCAAATTGCATTATGAAAAAGTGGACAACTGCTACTTAGTAATGATGTAATTTTTAGACAACTTAGCATTGATAAAAATGTGAAACCTCAACCTAAGGAGGATTCAATATGTCCATTGAACATGTACATGTGACTTTAATGGAATTTTGGATGATTTTAGGATTTTATGATATTTTGCAATTAGGGTTCAATTAAGAATGATGATAAAAAAAATTTAATCGCCGGAGCCCAATATGAGTCAAGTTGACTAAAGGGGCATAATGAGGATTAAAAATGCTAATGTGGCATGAATGTTTAGTTTAATTTTCATGATTTAATTAATGGAGATTAAAGTGGAAATTATGGAATTATGTTGGAAAATCATAGAAAATTCATAACTCAACGCCTGTAAGGCGGATTCAAGTGAAATTTGACAGGGAAGTTGATGATGTTGGGCTTAGTATTATGGAATTATTGGATTATGAAAAGCCTTGATGAAATTGGTTTGATGATTTATTGCACATATCTCAAATCCAACCGTTAACTTTAAACGACTATAACTTGAGCTAGGAAAATCAGATTGAGATGAAATTTAAAACGGTTGAATGAAATTATGAGATGCACATTTTGGATGGTTTAGATTAATCATAACATGTTGGAAAAATACCTAAATTAGAAAATATGTATATGGTTGACTTTTGCACCTCAAGAGTACCATGCATTAATGAATAGAGTACATGGCTTAAATGTAATTTTTAATGAACCAAATAGGTGTCAAATGCAGGATATTTTATGCATAATTATAAAATACAAAAATTCCATGAATTATCCATGCATTAATGTCCACATTTAAGGGGCTAAGGAGATCTCAAAGTGAGCATAGGTGATGTGGAAATGTATCGACGTCCAAGGTGCTGCTAATGCTGGATTTTTTCAATTTTTTATTTTATAAATAATGCAAATAAATAGCTGAAATGTTGGATACAAAAATGAGCATTCAATTATGCGAAAAAATCCAAGAAAAATCGTGAATTGCAGTTGCCATGAAAGGTGAGAAAAGGGGACAAATTGTTGCATGCAAATGACATCCAAATGATGTGCTGATTGCTGCCATTTTTGCTAAAAATTTTAATGCCAAAGTAATGCATGAATTAAAGGGTAATTAGGTGTATTATTTACCCTTACATTAAGATTAATAAAAAAATAAAAAAAATATGAAAATGGGCAGTAGCTAGGGACGTGCCAAGTGGACAACCTGGATGGTCAAGATCTTGAGTAGATTTTTTGTTTAATAAAAAATGATAAAAATATTTTATATGGCTATAATTTACACAACAAATAAGGGGATAGATATTCAATCAATGGACTGTAGAAAATTCAGCTCCAAAGTGGGGCCCACAGCTGGAAAATCCAGCACTATAAATGGGAATGCACGTTCAAGTGATATGAGATGTTGAGGAATTTTTTCTAAGTGCCAAGCATACTCTCCGCTCACAGTAGCCACATCCAGAAGTTAGGCCAGCCAAGAAGGAAGAAAAAGAAGGGAAAAAGAAGGGAAATCGGTGGAGAAAACCCTCTCAAGTGATTAGGGTTTGTGTTGACATCAATCAAGTAAGTTTATGTGTTGATTTTGAGTTGTTCATCTTGAGTTTTAAACTCCAAAATTTGAATATGAAATGGATGCTTAAAGAATTCCTAAATGATGATTCAACATGCCTTTGATTAAGTATGGAATGGGTATTAAGTTATATGTATGAATTTTAATGTTTTAAATGGTGGAAATGAAGTTTAGAGTGGATATTGAGTTGAAAATCCAACTTGATAAAATCTAAATTCCCATGACAAGTTTCTGTTTTGGATGAATAATATGATAGGGTTATGAATCATGTTTTAATGAATAACATATGTTAATCCAAGATTAAGTTATGAATTTTAGGAACAATGGAATGCAAAGCGATGTATATGACCCAATTTCTTCATTTTGACTCTAAAAATGATATGGAAATGGATTTGCATGATTTATGAAAGCTATGTAGGATAAAATATCCTAGGTTTAGGGTATTATTGATGTCCAAAAGTATTTGGAAAGTTAATGTTGGAAACAATTATTGAAATCAAATGAAAAATATCCAAAGCATGTGTTTTGATGATTAACAGCATGATTTAAGTAAAGTCTTAGCTACTAATATGTTTTGTGCAATGTTTAAGGTTATAAAAATGAAAAATAAAAAACAGAACAGGTCAAGTTGATCTCCAAGTCAACTCAGATATCGACTTAGGCGAAGTCGATCCCGAAGTCGACTCCAGTAGCGACTTCAAATGACAATTCTTGGACAGCATTGAAATTGAGGACTTGTACATACTGAAGTCGCAGCTGAAGTCGACTCCACTTGCGACTTGGGTGAAGTCGTAGACGAAGTCGACTCCAGTATCAACTTCAACTTGGCAGGGCAGATCATCAAGATCAAATCGAAGGACAAGCCAACTTCAAGATAAACTTGAGTCAAATTAAGGATGAAGTCAACCTAAATTTTTCAACTTGAATATATGAAGACTAATCCAAGTTTAAACCAAGCAAGACACATGGATTCAACCATTCTAAATCAAAGTTAGATTTGTTCATACAAGATTCGAGTTTTTCAAGTTCTCTAGACCTAAAGCTAAAGAAATTTTGTACAAATAAGTTCCAAGTATTGAAAGACAAAAAGAAGAAGAAGAAGTTAAGCAAGCAAGAGACACTTCAACAAAGATCAAACTGACTTGGCAAAAGAAAAAAGCCAAGTCGCACCCGAAGTCGACTCCAAGATCGACTTGAATACAAGTCTCAGACCAAGTCGACCCAGAGGATAGACTTGGAAACTGAAGAACAGCTGAAGTCGCACACGAAGTCGACTCCAGCATGCGACTTGGGTGAAGTCGCACATGAAGTCTAATCCACATGTGACTTGGAGGCGTAACATTCGAATTTTTGAACGTTGGAACATTTATTACGCGCCAACCAACTCTATAACGTTCAAAATTCTCCCTCCTCTATATATAAACACTCAAGCAAACGTGGAAAGAAACAAGATAGAGCTGAAAAAGAGGAAAGAAATGCTACTAAGAGTTTCATTCAACTTTTCTCTACAATTGAGTGATCTATACACTTTCAAAGGAAGAACAAACTTCAAAGTTGCTATTTGCTTCAACGCAATACGATTCGTTGCTTCTACAGATTCTTCCTTGAGCTGAAACTTGCTACACAAATCTGTAAAGTGTAGATTTTTTCTATTTCATCTTGTTATTTGATTTTGGTGCTTGGTTTGAGTTCGGTGTTTCAAACCAATATATAGCAAGTAGGGTTGTGATTGGAGTGTAACTCATCACCTACTTGTGTTGCTTGTTGTACACGCCCCCTAGAGCTAGAATCTAGAAGAGAGCGGAGGCTCTGGTTGTATATGCCCCCTAGAGCTAGAATTTAGAAGAGAGCGGAGACTCTAGTTGTATTCGCGGAATACATAGTAGAACCCAAGTCACAAGGGAGTGTGAGCTTGGAAGAGTGAAGTAGGGAAAGGTAGCCCGAACCACTATAAATCTTGTCTACTGTTTTTCATTTCCGCTTTCATTATCTTATTGCTTTCTATTTGTTTCATTAAACGGGTTTAAACTAAACTGGGGTAAAATCTCTAATTAAAGTTTTAAATTTTTAAATACCCAATTCACCCCTCCCCTCTTGGGTAATTGCCATTAACTAGGGACCAACAAGTGATATCAGAGCAGGTCTTTGAGTTTTACCAAAGAGATCTTTTTGATATGGCATCCCAATCCACTTTCGTTCCCGCATTTGCCGAAGGCCAATCCTTTACTAAGCCACCATTATTTGATGGGAACAATTTTGGATGTTGGAAGGTACGAATGAAACAACTCATCATGGCTACGATATGGACTCTTGGATTGCAATCCAAGACGGTGTGACTTTGCCTATTGATGAAAGAGCTTCCAAATGGACCGATGAGGAAATGAAAATTGTAAAGAGCAACGCCAAGGCTATGAATTCATTATTTTGTGCGCTTATGGCTTCCGAATATGATAGAGTATCCTCTTGTTTAACTGCCAAAGAGATATGGGATACACTAACATCCATCTATGAAGGAACTTCTCAAGTCCAAGGGACAAGGAGAAATATTTTGATTGGAAAATTGGAAAACTTTAGAATGCTAGAAACAGAAAATATTTTTGAAATGTTTGCTAGATTTTCCAAGATTACTAACGTCTTGAAAGAGCTAGGAAAGACAATTTCTGAATCTGAATATGTCATGAAGATTCTAAGGGCACTACCCGAATCATAGATTCCAAAAATCACGACAATAGAAGAAGTTAAGGACCTAAACACATTGAAGTTGGAAGACCTTATTAGCTTATTAATGTCACATGAGCTAATCAAGAAAAGAAACGAGGATCACCACAAAGGCAAAAGAGCCATCACCTTGAAAGTTGCACAAGACTCGGATGACACCACCTCATCATCACAAAACAACAATGAAATTGCCTTACTTACAAAACGGTTCAGAAAATTTGTAAGGAAAGGTAGAAATTTTAGAAACTTTAAAGAAAGAAATTCTAAAGAGAAAAAGAAAGAATCAATAAAATGTTACCGATGTGGTAGTTCGACTCACATGCAAGCCCAATGCCCAACGCCCGAAGAAAATAAAGCAAAGGAGCAAAGAAAAGATCGAGGCGACAACAGAAAATTTCAAAGAAACAAAGGAAGAGGCATGTACATAAATGAAGAGGAATCTACAACATGTAGCTCTTCAAGTGAAGAATGTGAAGCAGATTGCTCAATAATTTGTTGTATAGCAAATTCCGACATATGTTTTGCAGCCACGGAAATCTTGGAGGATCAAGCTACTTCAACGAACTGCACAAGTAGTCAAGAGGTAACCTCCAAACAAAAATCTTTTTTAATTTTCTCTTCTACAAATGAATGCCTCAAATGTGCTGAATTGGAAGAACTTCAACAAGCCTATGATTCATTATATGAGGAAATAAAGAAATTAGGAAACAAGTTTACAATAAAGAAAAGACAATGTGATGCAGTAATAATTGTGAATGGTAAACTTGCTGAAAAGATAGATAAATTAAAAAGTGAAAAGAATACCTTGGAAATAGAGTTAAAGAAACTAAAAAGGGAAAATGAATTATTAAATGAATCGCTTGTCAAGTTTTCTAATCCATGAGAAAATGTGAAAATGTTCTTGAAAATGACAACCCAAACTTGTAAGAAAGGACTTGGGTATAATACATTTGAGCAAGAGAAATCTAATGCTCCGAGAAACAACGTCAAACCAATTTATACTAAACCTAAGATGAATCAAGTAGTTTGGACCAAAAGACCAACCGAGGAACAAATTACCAAATGGCTTCCTATTTCTAGACTTCCGGGAGCTTGTAATTTTTGCAACAAGTTAGGACACAAGGTTTATCAATGCAAATTGAGAAAATTGCAAAACCTTGGTGCAAAATTGGTTTGGATGCCGAAAAGCATTGGATTTATGGCTTCAAAGGTAGACCAACATAAACTCCAAATGATAACTAACCCAAATGGACCAATAAAATGGGTACCAAAAGGATAAGCTCCACTTAACTTAATTTTTGCAGGTTTGTCTTAAACCTAAGGCCAATAACATATGATTTATGGATAGTGGTGCTCACGACATATGACAGGAGAAAAAGGACTGTTCCATAAGATCAACCCATGCAATGAAGGAACAGTAGCTTTCAGAAATAATGAAAAAGGTAAAATAAAAGGTAAAGGAAATGTTTATGGTATTTCAAATGCATGTATTGAAGATGTACTATTTGTTGAAGGACTCAAACACAACCTAATGAGTATTAGTCAATTATGTGATAAAGGATATAAAGTTGTATTTGAATCCTCTATATGTAATGTTTTTGATGATGAACACATAGTATTTAGTGGCAAAAGACATAGAAATGTATATTTGGTTTGCCTTGATGAACTAGAAGGGAAATGTCTAATATCCATAGAAAATGATCCATGGATATGACATACAAGGCTTGGACATATAAATATGTCAAATATTAAAACATTGTGGAAAAAGAATCTAGTATAAGGGTTACCAAAGCTCAAATATGACAAGGCTAAGATTTGTAAAGCTTGTCAACTATCTAAACAACCCAAAATGCCATTTTCCACAAAAAAGGAAATTTCAACAACTAGACCACTTGAGTTGTTACATATGGATCTTTATGGGTCATCAGACATTTTAACTCTTGGTGGGAAAAAGTACGTGTATGTAATTGTTGATGATTTTTCAAGATTTACTTGGATTATACTCTTAGCTAGCAAAGATGAAGCATTTTCTATGTTTTTCACGTTTTCAAATTTGGTGCAAAATGAAAACAAAGTTCAATCATTTCCATTAGAAGTGATCATGGTGGTGAATTTGAAAATAATCGATTCATAGAATTTTGCAATGAAAAAGGAATTCACCATACATTTTCTGCACCAAGAACTCCTCAACAAAACGGAGTTGTTGAGAGGAAAAATAGGATAATACAAGAAATGGCTAGAATCATGCTAAATGAGAGTAAATTATCCAAAAGATTTTGGGGTGAAGCTGTAAGTACAGCTTGTCATGTATTAAACCAAGTTACCGTTAGAGCAATATTGAAAAAGACCCCATATGAACATTGGAGAGGCAAAAAACCAAACATATCATATTTTCATACTTTTGGATGTACTTGTTATGTGTTAAATAATGGAAAAACAAATTTAGGAAAATTAGATGCCAAAAGTGACGAAGCTATTTTCTTAGGTTATTCACAAAATAGCAAAGCATATAGGATTTTCAACAAAAGAAATCAAATAGTAGAAGAATCAATACATGTTGTTTTTATGAATTTAACCAAACTCCGAGAAAGGAGGATGAACTAAGTAATGCAGATGATACAAAAGCAAAACAACAAGAACAACAAAAGGAAACCGAGCTCAAGGCAGAAAACCTCATGGAGGAAGAGGTAAGTGAAGGTAATGACTCCTACAAACCTCCAATTGATTTGAAATTCAAAAATGCCCATCCAATTGAGCAAGTCATGGAAATATTTATGAAGGAGTAAAAACTAGGAGATCAAAATAAAATATTTGTGGACAATATGCATTTGTGTCAAAAATTGAACTAACCACTATTGAACAAGCTCTTAATGATGAAAACTGGGTTATTGCAATGCAAGAAGAGCTAAATCAATTTGAAAGAAATAATGTATGACATTTAGTTACTAGACCAAATGATTATACCATTATTGGTACCAAATGGGTATTTAGGAACAAATTGGACAAAAGCGGACTTGTAATAAGAAACAAAGCTAGACTAGTAGCCAAAGGGTATTCCCAGGAAGAAGGGATTGATTTTGAAGAATCATATGCACCCGTGGCTACATTAGAAGTCATACGCATTTTATATCATTTATATATTTTGTTTCCATCAAATTCCATTTTAGGCCATTATATCATTTGAGAGTTACACATGTCATCTCATAATCTTCATACTTAACCATATCATGATATTTCATGCCTTAGCATTTACCAATAAAAAATTTTCGCCAATCCATAGGCATAAAACATAACATAATCCTTCTACAACATTGAATAATAATTTAATTGTTAACATTCGTAAGTTCATATACAGGTACTCATGAAATTCGTTCATCCTTGAATTGCCACCTGTGCTCCTTGCCTCCTTCCTTTCCCCTATCTATGGGTTTGAAAAACAAAACGTGAGTCGAAACTCAGTAAGCAAGCTGTATATTTTGCAGGCAATTCATTTTGAAGGCATGTTTATTCAAAAGCATTTTTCTCCCTTCGGTAGAGACACTTATCAAGTGATCAACTACCTGTGGAGCAAAAACCTTTTCATAAATCATTCATAAACACTTCATAAATATTTCATAAACATTGGATGTGCAAATTCATCATTTCCGTTGATGACATTATCCTTCATGTGACGGTACGCTAGCACGAGGAACTCTCTTTCATGACATGATCCTTTCCATCTTTGGCACCAGACCTATCGACTTGGCAACGTCAAGGGGGACTCCTTGTCCACTTACTACCTCGACTAGCCTACCTCACCAGTCCTTTCCGACTTGGCGACGTCAAGGGGTACTCCTTGTCCACTTACTACCTCGACTAGCCTACTTGATTTCCATTCCATGCATGACTTTTAGTCACCCCGGCTTCATATACCCCCTTACACATGGAACTTGTCATTCTCATGTAGAGAATTATTTGCACCATCCCTTTTGAAATATTGTTTCAACGAAACATCATATAAACTCATGTTTCAACACATTTCAAACATAATTTCGAAACCATAAGCAATCATTTATTTCGATAGAAATAAACATTTCAATACACATATAAACAAGGAATGTTCATCCTTAAATACCTTGTAATGAAACCAAAATCATTTAGAAAGCTGCTTGCTTACCTGAAGTTCTTATCTTTCCGTCACCACTTTCTCTTTGCCTTTGCCTGCACAAAAATGATATGATTTTTCATACATTTCTTTTTTATAATATTTTATTTAGTTTTCTAACCCATTCCATATTCACACATCATTTATCTGACTTCACAAGTCATCATACACGTATATGGCTTATTTTGCACCCATTAGCATAATTTACTCACATTCGGCTGTCATACAACATAGCATATACATATAACCCTAAAATTAGGGTATCCATTTCAATATCATAAATTCCACTCAATAACCATCATTCATAGGTTCATTGAGCTTACTTGGACATTTTTTTCCATTTTTCCACCATACACCCATCGGTGCTTACTTCTACATACATATCATTGCTTTAGCTTCATAAATCAAATTCCAAATTTTGGAATTAATATCATACCATCTCAAACAGATCCATAAACATGGGATTCATCTCATTTTCATGCATTTTTGCATAAAATAACTTTTCATAAGTCATTCATCACCCATTTACCGTTATCCCTTCATATAAGCTCATTTAGCACATAAACATAATGCATTTCATAAAATTTACTAACCCAGAAATTTAATCCATTTTTCAGCAGGTTAATTTCACTTAATTAATACTGCATTCAAGGTATTATCACGGGATTTAAATCCATTCACCCATAGGTTTCCAAAACAGTAAGTTTGGAACCCGTTGTTCACCCATTTTACGTGTCTTTCGACACATAACCCTATGCAGTCATATAAATCCGAATTTTCAGCAAATAATCCCACTTTTTCTAAACAAAATTTAGTTTATTAACATGTATAACAATTTGGGTAATTTCTACATAGGTTTCATATTTCTTTTTGATTTGTTTCTCCTACTATCCACATATGCCGAAATCAGGCGTACTGAATTCTCAAAAACTTGAATTAATATCAAATCAAGTATTTTTGATCTGAAATTTCTACAATACCTCAATAAATACATTAATTAACCAAAATAAATATTTTCATCACAAAAAATTAAGAATTTATATTTATTTTGGCATTTTTACCTTGCTGGACAGCAGAATCCATTTTCAGACAGCCTGAATGACGTTAATTATGGGGTGTATTTATACCAATAAAATCATAATTTGTAATTTTTTATATGATTAAAATTATTTCTTATGTATCCTGTAAACTTTTTAGCCCATAATTATGTTTATAAAAAGTATTATAAATCCTTTGGTGCAGCTGATCCTACCACCCGTACAGCCCTGTTCGGGTTTATATTCTTGGATTTTTAATTTTCAACTGGCTTATCGTTTTAAGATAAAAATAGTTTATTTCCTTAATCAACTCATAATGATACTTCCCAAAAATTTTCATGCTACAATTCATCCATTTACTATTCCGTTCGTATTTTAGTTTACAACATCATATAACTTCCTGATTTGAGGCATAAAATCAAGATAATCATATACTTACTTGATTAAATGGGTAATCCCTCCTTTTCCCTTTTCTTTTCCTTATTTTTCTTCTTTCTTTTCTGTCTGTAGAGCTGGACGTGAGCTGTTGCCTTGGGGTGCAAGTTTCAGCACTTAGAAAATATTTTCCAACATCTCATTTCCACATGACCGATTATCCCCCTTATAGAACTGAAATTTCCAGCTATGGGCCCCAGTTGTTGCTGCATTTTCCAGAGCCATTGAATGCATGCTTATCTCCACTTATGTGCTGGTGAACTCACAGCCAAGTAAATTTGCTTTTTACCTTTCTTGAAAAATCAAAAATCTATTTTAATCACAACCATCCACTTGTCCACAATTGCCCTTCTTTACTTAGCTCTTAAGCAACTTCTTACTTGCTCTCTAAGAAACCAATTTCCCATCATAATTAGCTTAATCCATTCATTCATCTCATAGATTTCATAATTTTATTCCATCGTTTTAAATTTCATCTCAAACCGACGTTTCTACGTCAAGTTATGACCACTTGAATTTAGCTTTTGGATTTGGAAATAAAAATAATTAATTATCACCATAATCCCATCATGATTCCCTTAATTCAATACAGTCATAAATTTGGGCCCACTGTCGTGAGCTTACCTTTCAAATTTCATTGAAATCCGCCTTGTAGGCGTCAAGTTATGAATTTTCTATCATTTTTCACATTAATTCCAAAATTACTCTTTAATCTCCATAAATTAAATCATGGTAATTAACATGATTATTCATGACACATTGTCACCATTAAATCCTCATTAAGCCCCTCGGGTCATATCGACTCACTTTGGGCTCCGGCGATTAAATTTTTAATCACCTTTTCTAATGGAAACCCTAATTCAAAATATCATAAAATTCTAAAATCATCCAAACATTCCATTTAATTCACATATAAATCACTTGTAAATATTCAATGCACACATTAAATCCTCCTTAGGTTGGGGTTTCACATCTTGCTAGCTATTATTGGAAAGCCCAAATTTTGTTGAAGGCTGATGTCATTTGCCGATTGGTGGAAGAATATTTGGATGTTTGTGATTTTGGACATTTATTGGATAGCTTGCATGATTTCCAATTTGGCTTGAATGAAATAGGATGGACAACTAGAATTTATTTGCTTGGACATGATCATGTGGTGGGCCCCACCGCTTGAATTTTCAAATCTGCATAAAAATATAATTAATTATTAATTCATCAAATCCACTAATATGTTATTAATATAAAAATTATTCTACCGCATTTGATTTCATAGCAACAGATAAAAATATAATTTCAAGCCAAAAGATCATAAAAATTATCTAAATCTTATGAAATTAATATTTAATACCTGAATATTGCAAATATGTATTTTAAAGCAAATTTCACATTAAACTCAATATTTGCCCACAAAATTTGTATAAATATACCAGCAAAATATATTATTAATTTTCAATTATCAAATATCCCACACTTAAATTTTGGCTTGTCCTCAAGCAAATACAAAGGGGTATAAGAATAAATTGTGAAATTTCAAAACTTTGAGCAAAAAGTGAAAATAAATGTATAGCCAACCATCAAAAACCACTGAGAGTGTTAAACTCAAAATTTGAAACATGACACTCTTTGAAAATCTCAGTCAACAATCCCTTCTCACTTGGCTAATACTATACACCCTATCACCTATTTCACTTACAATCATTAAGAATTCGAAAACTCCAGCAATAAACTCCTAATGCTCAAGTATCCTTCCCTTTTATTTGATTGTTCAATGTACACATTCAATAGTTCAATTAATGGTAGTATTCATAAAATATAGTCAAGTTACCCTCATATGCATCTCATCAAATTCTTGTATCCAAATTTTCTCTACTAACTCAATCAACTAATTCATAGGATCATAAGGATTTGGTGGGACAACTGTTAAGTTTATCACAAGAAATAAAATTTTTAAAATTTTTAAAATTAAACCGTCTCCTCATTGATTTGAGCTTCATTTTGCAAAAAGAAATAATGTCACCCCTACACTTAGTGTTTTCATTCTTTTTTCAAAAGTCTATTCCTACCCTTGGTTTAGTATTTTTTATATGGAATTTTTTTAAAGAAAGTCCAACAATAATTCCCCTTACCATATTTTAGGGTATTTATGAAATTCTTTTTTTTTTCACAAACAACTCTCTTCACCATATTTCAGGGTATCTGAAGAGTTATTTTCATTATTTGCACAAGCCAAGTGGTCAGACCTTAGTTCCCGTTATTCTTCTCTGCTCAGAATTCAGATTCAAAGTTGGTTCAATTAAGTGGGAAAAGAAAATTTTAAATTTAGGCTCAATAGGGGTAAACAATTGTTATGCTCTCAAAAATTTGCTCATAAAAAGAATGCCTTAATCTTGTCCATAAATAGGTCGAATTGAGTTTTCGCTTTAGAAATTCTTCAACTAGAATAAGATTTTCATGTATATGGGAAAAACTACATTTCAAAATAACTAATTTTTTGTATTAGAAAACAAAATTGGTTGCTTGGTATATCAGTTTCATCGAGTGATTCATGAAAAAATGTAAGTATTTTCAACAAGTATATGTTCAAAAACAAATTTAATGTCCCACTAGAGTTTCAGTTATTTGCCTAACTCAAAGAGTGTGGCGTTCCAAATTTGGCCTACTTAAAGGACTTACACTTGTTGAAAGCGGGGTCTCAATCTGTTCGACATCAAAAATTTATGCAAGAATTAATAAAAAAATTTAAAAAAATTCAAAATGTGATAAATATTTAGTGAATGTCATATTGGGTAGTGAAAGAAATATTTAGAGAAAATGATGCAACACATTCACCCCCATGCTTGAAATTGACATTGTCCTCAATGTTAATCAATCAATTAAAAAGATAAATCAAAATTAAGCGAGTGGTTTTAAGGAGTGTGATACGTTGTGTGAAACCCTGACCCACATAGGATTCATGTATATGCATTTAACACATAAATGTGATTAATGCATGATTTGATTGAATTATGAATGATTTATCTGCAATTTTGATGATTTATGGCAGTTAGGGCAAATGGTTATGAATGATGATTAAATCAATCATTATAAGTCGATATGGATCGATATGATTAAAGCGGCTTAATGAGGATTGAAAAGTATTAATATGCCATGAATAATTAATTTAATTTCCATAATGTTATTAATGAAAATTAAGAGGCTAATTACATAGTTAAGTTGTAAAATTTTAGAAAATTCATAATTTGACGCATGTAAGGCGGATTAAGATGAAAATTAAAAGGAAAGCACACAATTTCATGCTTAATATTATGGAAAGGTTAGATTATAAAAATTTTGATGATAATTGATCATTATCATCTAAAGATAACTTCAAATGATCATAACTTGAGATAGAAAAGTCGGATTGAGACGAAATGAAAAATCCTGTGCATTAATGTTGGAATTAAGGAGCTAATGGCTAACTTAAGGGAGGTAGCATAGAATGGACGATCATGAGCTTCAAAAAGTGGATTTTTTTGATTTTTTATTTATAAAATCCACATCTAAGATAGCTAGGGAATCAAGAATAATAAATGAGTAATTAAATGTAGTAGAAAATTATGGCCAAAGATGTCAAATCAAGGCCATATGGACGTGATCGTCAAGTGGACAGTAATGGAGCAAGGAAGAGAGGTGGACGTCCAAGGCAGTTTTATGGATTTTTGTGAATTTTTTAATATTGCTAAATGGACCCCTAAGTAAGTTATTATCTAGGGTAATTAAATATCCATTAAATAAAGCTGCATTTTGTGGAAAAAATGCAAAAAAGCTATTGCAATTGGACGTGATGTGTGGATAGCTTGATGACCATCAATGCTATGGATAATTGATGGATTTTTACCTAGATAATTTGTAATTTACTTGGAGCATATTATTCCATGTCATCAAAGGGGATAAACATGCTTTAATTACCTCTAATTGATGTGGCAAGTGGGGCCCACAAAGCTGGAAAAATCCAGCTTATATCTAGGGGTGGACGTCCTGTGTATGAGGTGTTTTGAGAAAAAAAATTTCAAGGTGCAAAGCCCCCTAACTCCAGCAGCTATACACGTCCATTTTCCAGCAAGAAAAGGGTGAGAAAAAGGAGAGAAAAAGGGAAAGGAAGCAAAGGAAACAAGATAGAGAAATTGAGTTCAAGTGTGATTCGATACAAGTAAGTGATAATTGGAAATTGGTATTATATTTTGTGGACATTTTATACCAATTTGGTGGATAATTAATTGAAATTAATATGAAATTTGGTTTGAAATGTGGTTTTGTAACTTTGGGTATTAAATATTAATTTCAAGCAATTTAAACAATTTTTATAATCTTTTGGCTTGAAATTACATCTTATTTGTTGCCATGAAATTAAATGGGTTTGAAATAATTTTATAATAATAACCCACTAATGATTTTGACGAATTAATGATTTAAATATTTTTATGCACGGAAAACAAATTACACCAAGTGGGTCCCACATGAAATCAAATCATGAAAAAATCCAAACCATCCATTTCATCACCGGCCAATCAATGCAACCCATCCAGTCGTCCATTTTGATTGCAAGATCAAACCGTCCAGATTATTTCCAGCAATCACCACCATCCATTTTTCATGATAAAGCAGCGGGCCCCACATATCATCCAAAACACATAAGCAATTCACGTGAATTGATGGACCATTGCTGTCCATTAAATTACCAAGATGAAAGCATTTTTTTAGCTACACATTAATTCAAAGCAATGCCTATTCACGTGAATATGCTGCCCATGTGTGGCCCACCAAATCAAAGCATAGCTCCCCATTCCCATACACATGAATTCCATTCAGCAAATGCAGCTGCATAATTTTTTTGAGATGGACCCCACAAGCTGTCCACGTCCATTTATCATTCAGCAACAACATATTATTCCAGCTGCCTATTCACGTGAATATGCTGCCCATGTATGGCTAACCAAATCAATGCAACAGCAACCAAATGCACCAGCCGTCCACCATGATAAAATTGCATAATTACCCTCAATTTTGATCACGTGATCACTTGTAGTGGGGTCCACATGCAAAATAAGAAATTTATCAGCCATCCATCCATCCACTTTTAATTGAATCAAGCTTAGTCGTCCATATATTCTAAATCATGATGCTGTCCAGAATTTTTTTTTTACCCAAGCATTCAGCAAATTCAAGCCATTCATGGTCCAATGCCATCACGTCCATGCAAAGCAGCCAATATAGCATCCAAGCTAATAAATCTGCTGCCCACACCGTCCAACAAATCCATACAAACTGTCGATTCCATGCTGCCAATTAAAATTTCGTAGCTGGCCATTTTTCCATGGCCATTCACGTGTGGACCCCATGTCCATAAATCAAGCAGCAACAGCTCATTGATGGACCCCAACACTATATTCACGTGATCATCTGCCCATGCTACCTATTAAATGTCCAGCAATGCAACACCAAGCAGCAATCATGTGAAATGCAATGTCCAATTAATCAGCAGCCCATCATCACCGTCCATGCAAGCACCATTAACGTGATCAGCATCAAGCATGCTCATTTATGGCCCACAAATAAAACCAATGGCCAGAAAATCAGCATCAAAAGGAACATAACTCTGCTGTCCATTTCACGTGATCAATATTATGCATAGCTGCCCATTTTTTTCCATCGTCTAGATCATGCATCCAGCCATGAACCATCCATTGATTGCATAAATTCAGTCATCCAAGCTCAAATGTGAGGCCCACCAGAAACTCACGCGACCAAGATGCCCAATTAAATTACCATGAGGCATAAATGCAACGGCAAGAAATTCAGCAAGCCATGGGCTCCCCCAGCAACAATGCCCATCAAGTGAGCACATAAAGATTCAGTAACCATGGACCCCACATAACAGACAGCTATAAAAGGAGAGTTCGAGAGCAGATAAAAAATACACATAGAGTGGGAGAGCAGATTTTTACACAGAAAAATTCAATCAGAAAAATTCCAGTTAGAAATTCAACAAGCAGCATAAAGAAGATTTCATCAGTTAGTTCCGAATCAGAGAGCTCTGGAATAGAGAAAATTCAAGGGCAGAAATTTGAGAGAAAAAGAGAAAGCAACGTGGAGAGCACGGGAAAAGGCGGACCGGCGAGTTGCGTGGAGCGGCCGACACACCATCGGAGCTTCGATCCAATAAGCTTTTCTATCTTTTCCCTTTTTAATTTTTATTGCATAGTTTACGATGGATTTGAATTTAAATTTTATTTTGGACTTAAATATGCTCGGCTAAGCCCTAAATCTAGGGTTTATGACGTAGCATGTGTATAATGTAGCGTGGTGTGGGTTTTTAATTTATTTATGATGAATATTGTTGTTAATTTAATATCTTGTGATTTTTA